>OY754967.1:21184413-21596913 GCA_963576475.1 Molanna angustata | reverse complement strand
AGGTCTATTGTCAGCAACTGCAAACCATGATGGAAAAGCTAGCTGCTAACAACCGAGGCTGGTTAATCGCTCTAGGCCACTGCTGCTTCATGATAACGCTAGACCACACACTGCACAACAGACGGCTACCAAATTAGAGGAGCTACAATTGGAATGTCTAAGACATCCACCGTACTCTCCGGACCTTGCCCCATCAGATTACCCTTTTTATCGAAATTTGGATAACTTCTTGCAAGGGAAAAAATTCAACTCCGATGGGGCAGTCCAAACCGCCTTCAAAGATTTTATTGATTCCCGTCCGAATGGTTTCTTTAGTAAAGGGATCGATGAACTACCTATGAGATGGCAAAAGTGCATAGATAGCAATGGTACATACTTTGATTAAATAAATATATTATATTAAAAAAAAACGACTTTATGTTCCTCCCATACAAAACGCCAATTTCATATGTAAGGACCTAATAAAAATAGATGAATCTTAATATAAGAGAGTTAACTTTAACAAACTTATCTCAATCAGATCGAGGACGTTTTTAGCTTAGGCCAGCTTGGAAGAACCTAATCTAATTAAGTTAATAACAATATACCTACGTTTCTCGCTTCATTCACGTTCATACATCATTGCACACACGGTCTTCTATTATTCTTACTTCTAACGTCTTCATCTTCCAAAATTCCATTTATGTGATCGTGCCAACTTTTCAATAACCGACCTCTACAAATCGTTCCTCTTTTATCTGCATTGTATACTTTTTTTGTCAGACGGTCATCACTCATTCTTTATATATGGTTAAACCACCTTAGGATATTTATTTTCATCTTACTTACGATATCTCTTTTAATCATACGTTCTCGTCAAATATCCTCATTTCTTATTCTATCATACGTCGTTTGACCACACAATCATCTTAGGGCCGGTCTTATAAACGTCCGTTAGTTAGATTTCAGACCAAATAAACCGAAATTTGATACAAATGCTCTATATTTCGTCTTATAACAATCCGTTAGTTAAATTTTAGTAAATTTTTACCGATAACCTTTACTGACGGTCGGACCACCGATTAAGCGTTCGTTAACGATAAGTTATGGAAGGATTGAGTTTTACCACACTTGTTTTTTTATGTTGCGGTACATTTTTAATATTACGAATATTTTGAAAAATACTGCTTTATATTTTTTTGATTTTTATATTGAATTGCTTTTTTTTTCGATAAAAAATGTCGGGCAACAGTGATTTTGAATAACCGAAACGAATTTGATTACAAGTTGATTACATTGTTTGACCAAATATTTTATTATTTCAACATGATATGGATGACACTGAATTACGTTTTATTTTATTTTAATTATTTTTTTAAAACTTAAAATAAAAATAAAATATAAGAAAACAAAATTATAAAAAAATGAATGAATAATTAATTGTAACTAGTACCTACATATGCATTAAGTTTTATAAATTTCATTTTAATGCCATAAATTAGGCATAAATGCTTGTGATATAAGCAGGGCCGGATAAACGTGTTTTTGCGCCCGTAGCAATATATTTGAAATCGCCCCCCACCCTACATTTTTTTGGAATTTTAAATGTAGAATCATTTAAAATTATTTAAAATTACATCGGGTCTAAAATGAAAAATCATTGACATTTTTTTTACATACATACGTCACCCCGAGCCTCTCTCCGAGTACGCAAAGAGAACCGAGCTGCGGATTTTTTATTTATATAATTTACATTTTAGGATTTTAAGCGCCCTTTTTAAGATAACCGCCCTGATTTCTTGTTCCTTATTGTTCTATGATTTAACCGGCCCTGGATATAAGTGAACAAAATCAGTTGAGGCGAGATTTGAAACCGCATCCACTGAATTGCTAATCCAGCGCGCTTGCTAAATAATAAAGGATTATCACCATTTTTGTAATTTTTGATATTGTTTGAAGTACGCAAAAAAATTAAACACTCTGTTTATATATTGCAATGGCAGCACCGCTTTATCCATTACAATCCATTATGGTCCATTACAAATCTATTGAAAATCCATTGTAGTCTAATTAGACTGTAACTGTCAAATAAACGGACAGTTAAAATAGTTTTATAATACCGCCGATAGTAATATCTACTTAGGAACATCCATCCGTTAGTAAATCCTTAACATGCTTACGAATATTTGGTCTTTCGTTTATAAGACCGGCCCTTATTGACCTAATTTCAAACGCCTTAATTCTACTTTCGTGAGTCTTTTGCCATGTCCATGTGTCACTAGCATACATCAGAATCGGTACGACGCGCGACGATACCATTGTGAACCGCGAGCTTTCGGATTCGGATCGAATATATTCGGATTTTATCAAAATAAATATTTACGGAAAGACGAGCCCACATAAATGTTAATATCAACGATGGTGCACTTCATAACGTAATGCATCAAAAAATAATATTTAGTCCGAATTTCAAGAAGGCATTTTGTCAAATTTACGATTTTATGGTGGTATCACAATAATGTTCAATTAATATCGCCATTTATAAACTGGTTTCGCCAAATGACCATTTTAAATTATTAAAATATACACCCATACCTATACTTATGTACCCTTAAAATATTATCTATAAATTTTATTTTGTTTGTAGAATCAATTGAGGTTTTTGATGGGCTCATAAAATTTTACAATGTTACAAGTGTATAAGTAAATATAATCACTCTAACTAAATAATAAACAATAATTTTATATATTACCTGGAGGGATATTTCTCAAATTGAATTATACATAAGTTAATAGTTGATAATCGTAAATATGTTAAGGGGCATATAAAACTAAATAAAATTTTAATATGAAATAAAATTTTTGAAATATGTCAAACATAAGACAGAGAAAAAAATCCAATGTTTGCGTATATGCAATTAAAAAAATATTCGATTTACATACACATTGGTACAAGTAGGTGAATAAGCCAAAAATGAAATAATATTTCTGGCGCAGTTCAGGGGTGACACAGTCACCTCATTTATAAGGACTGTTGCTTTCATTGTTTACAAATAAACTATTTTCTCAATAGATGGCGTTACATAAAAAGGTTACTTCGTTACTTCATAGATGGCAATAGTATAATTCCTTATTTTCAGGTGAATTGTTACACATTATTCAAATATATAGAACTTTCAAAAATTACATTGATAAGGGAACTCAATAAGAAGGCATAATTGGTGAACGTTGCGCAAGCGCATAAAGTGATCACGTAAACCAGCCGATGATAGGTCGTAAGCCCTGTAGGTGCCTTGAGTTCCTGGTTCTTCTATAATATCCCAACTTCGTCAGTAAAAATATGTTAAACAAGGCATAATTGGTGAACGTTGCGCAAGTGCATAAAGTGATCACGTAAACCAGCCGATGATAGGTCGTAAGCCCTGTAGGTGCCTTGAGTTCCTGGTTCTTCTATAATATCCCAACTTCGTCAGTAAAAATATGTTAAACATTGTATTTCTTAAAAATACTGTAAGTATTTTCAAAATTTCCCTAGTGAATGTTCGTCACACAATTTTAAAAATCAGCATAAATTCCTCTAAAAAAATATTAAAAATTATCCTTTTTTTACACTTTTTTATTTAAATTAGTCCATAACTATGTGTCGTGGAGAAATAAATATTTTATGTGCTTATTGAGTGCATAAAATCAAAGTGAATATTCTCGATATATTTTTGTATTTCAAGTCAGGTTTGTTCTTAAAATGTAAAAAAATGATATTTTTTGGGTTTCCGATAATTTATTTAAATAACGTATAAACCCATTTAACCCACGCGATAGTTACTCTTACTAACACGTTACTTCATAGTGTATAAGGCGGTTTAAATATAATATCATATATGTAGGTATTCAGTCACTTAATTTAGCGTTATATACTCTCTAGTTTATATTATTATTTCTGCTTCTTTTTGGTATTTGTATTTGTTTTTATTTTTCACGATAAATAAATTATTTGTTGAATTATTAAAAATTAATCACATTCTAGTACCAATTTTATATTATTATTTCTGCTTCTTTTTGGTATTTTTGTTTGTTTTTATTTTTCACGATAAATAAATTATTTGTTGAATTATTAAAAATTAATCACATTCTAGTACCAATTTTATATTATTATTTCTGCTTCTTTTTGGTATTTTTGTTTGTTTTTATTTTTCACGATAAATAAATTATTTGTTTAATTATTAAAATGAATTACATTGTAATACTAAGTACATAGGTATTCATTATAATACTAGCCATGTTTTTACACTCAACTTCTATGATTTCGTTATTTTTAAGTATGTACCTATATTTTTTGCATCAAAGTATCATGTAGGTACGAGTTTGAGTTTCAACTTGAGATTTTGATTATTGGATATTCAAATCATAGTAGGTAGGTACAAGAAAATAGTAAGAAGGTAAGTTCTATAGGATGAGAATGATATTATGCTTTAAAAGGACATTTCACGGTTACTTGATGGGTGGTCTCCTATCAGTATCAGGTTATATCATATAACCACAAGAGACCTTATTCGGTGAATAGATTCTAAGTCAAGATTCTTCTTAACGTAACATATTATTGTTTGAACCTCCGACCCTTGCCGCTCTGCATTTGTACTCTTCTAACTTTGTAACTTAATGTATATTAACTAACATGACATTTTTGTGACAACTTAAAAGGTATTTCATAAGGTTTTTTTTTAATTAGACAGGGAAACTTAATTAATACTTTATTTTTATCATTAGTAATGTGTTTCACTTTTTTTATAAAATACCTACATGAAACGAATGAATTATGGTTATCAATATTCATAAAATAAAATACATACTTATTTAGGCATTTCAGATTTGTACACAGGTGTCGACACCCCTCGAAGTGGCCCTAATTGAATTTCGCAGAAGGAAAATCGTCCAAGACCTGTTTGATAAACTATAGTTTTTTTCTTAAATATTACTCAAGCTATTGATAGTCTAGCTGATTGTACCTACATGAAAAAAAGATCTTGAAACTTACAAAGTATATGAGGATGACAAGTGCATAAGTTCTCGGAATTCGGAAAACAACTTGATCCAGTCACGTGGGTGCGCAGAGCAAAAATTTGTGTCTTTCAAGATTGATTGGTATATGTGCAAACTGCCACCTCCACGACGAAAAGGCTCAAGAAGTTTGACGGAAACAATAGTATGGTTTTCGGCAAACAACTTGAAAAATCAAGTGTGCTGCGCAAAGCGCATATTTAAGTTTTTTTTTCGTGTGTGTGTGTGAATCAGCTCCCACGTATCTTTTAGACTTCTGCATTCCTCTCACAGTAAAAGAGCGACAACAAACACTTCGGTCAGCCACCACATCCATGATTGGCAAGCTAACTGAAATAAATGAGTCAACACTACATCCTTCGGTGATCGTGCTTTTGCTGTGGCTGGAACAGCTTCGTGGAATAAACTATATAATAAACGTGGCAGTTTTCACCAGGGGGGCAAGTCTGGTCCAATCGGCGAAATCAAAACCCTCGTGATTACCCATATCATGGATATAATTATCATATGGAGTTCTAGGGCATCTAAAGATATTATAAAACTCCATATAATAATTATATCCATGATATGGGTAATCGTGAGGGTTTTGATTTCGCCGGTTGGACCAGTCTTTCGCCCCTGAATTGAGGCGAATCGACAACTTGGCCCTATTCAGAAAACACCCGAAAACTCACTTCTTCCGCGAGTCTTACAAAAACCTCTAATATATTCAAAGCGTCCTTGAGGTGAGGTTATCACAAAAACGGCGCTGCAAAAATCATCCCAATTTATTATTATTATTAAAACTTCTTACAAATTTATTTACCGAAAATTCTACCTTTAGTTGATCAAAAAAACAAATCGTGATTTTACAAAAAAAACCGTCATGGTATTTTATGCACAAACATTCCATACCTTCACAGCATATCCCACAATGTGAGGTAACCAGCGACAGGCGTGCGGGTGTTTATTACTTTATGAATATGTGGAAAATAATATTATAAAAAAAACAATTGCAATTTAATTAAAAATGATTAAGTATAAGCGAATTAACAATATAACAGTGAGATGATAAATTTCGTAAGTCTCCAGAATTTGGCAACTTGTTATTGGGTGCATGTTAAATTTATATTTGAGATAGTACATGTTAGTTGTCCGAGAAGCAATATAAAATAAAATAAATACTCGTATATCGTTGGTATCTTAAATTGTAGGTAATAATTTGTATAGGTGCGGGAATAGAATGACGATAAGGAAGTAAAAATATAACAAACCTTGCGACTACGCACCGCGACATACTGACAATTTTATACTAATAGTTTGGCCGCATTAGCATCGGCCTCGGTGGCGCAGTAGGCAGCGCGTAAGTCTCATAATCTTAAGGTCGTGAGTTCGAGCCTCACCCGGGGCATTATTTTTTATTACGTTTATTTGATTATTACATACTTTCTGATATTATTTTTATCAAATAAATCTTATAATTGTAAATTTGATATATGCACTATAATTAATTAAAATTCATAGGTTCACACAAAAATCACAATTGTGAACTTTTCTTACATCTCTCAGCTTTAAATATCTTCTTCAGAAGTTCATAGTTATGTTTTCTATGTAATAGCTTTTAAAGAAGCTATTAAAATTGAATTTATTGTTTGCTATATTTAATCACAAGTAAGAATTCCACCTCTTGAATTTTTTGATATTCTTCGTTTATATTGTTTATATTTTCAGTGTGACCAAACCATATAAGTACTTTTTTATGTAATTATATGGCAAATAATACGTTTATTGTTGTATGTTAACATACTTAATTATAAAATAAAAAAAATAATAACAAATTAAAAAACCCAAATAAGAATTGTATAGTCACTAGTTTACATGTTGCGATGTAACTCAATCTATTGTAGGTTGTTTTAATGATAAAATCAGAAAGAAATACTTACATATTATATAGATGTGTGTAATGTGTATGTATGTATGTATGTTTGAGTTGAGAGCAAATGTCAAACTACTAAGATTACCTGGGAACACCCTGTAGCAGTAGATACATAATTATTATATAACTAGTTTTAAGTACTTCATTTACTTCTTTGGAAGGCTTCATCACAGGTTCTACAACTGTCTAGAACAGTGAATTTATTTTTTTTAAATATTTATTTTATTTCAGAAAACTACAGCTTAGTAAATTGTGTGGTTACATATTATGGTGCTATTATAATTAGTACAAGCCAATAATGTTTCCTTCTAATTAAAAAATAATGAAATAGAAAAATATTTAAACAAATATGCTGAGCAGTAGGTAAGAGAATAACAATAATATGAGAAAAAAGAAACGATTGAAAAAAATACAATACGAGTATATTGTAATGAGAATAAAATGAGGGTAAGGACTCAAGGAGGTATAATTGGTGTGAAGGAAGGAGTTTGATTGAAGGAGTAAGGGAAATGGGTTGAAAAATATCTATATTTGTTTTTGGTAAGTTTCTAAGGAGTCGTGAAAATGTCTGTGTTCTTAAATTTGACATTATTGTCATGTTGAATTATGTAAATATAGTCAAGTGATATCTGTAATTAGTATGGCAAGTATTTTTTTTTAGTAAGGCAGCCAGTCCCTATACATGACTATTTGTGCCAAATATGGCAAGTAAGTAGATGAAAAATATATTCAAACGGGTGGTGCCTGTTTGGTAAATCAGGGGAGTCAAATTTTAGTAAATTAGGTTGTTGCATATTTTATACAGTAACAGTTGATCAAAGTAGGTCCTTCTGTCTCGTAATGTGTTTACTTTGAAGAATTCTATAGACAATTTGTAATTAGTATGTTCTATGAATAGTCGTCTCTCTCAATATTAAAAAAAAATGAAAATATGTCCTTGAAACAAGATACATTATCTAAACTATGTAAAAATAAAAACCTATACGAAATGTGCCAAGGCAAAAAACGAACCCGTAATTAATTAATCCAGCGCTTTGGATTAATTATTATCATTCATAATTACGGAAAACGGAAGAGTTGATTTCACATTTTAAAATGTTTTTTTTATTCATCAAATTCCCAACAAGTATAATACAAAGGCGCGAGGCGCTTACACTGTCTATAAGGGATGGTAGAGATGCTGGATATCTTTGAAAGGAGAGTGCTGCTTCGAATCTGTGAACTGGTGATAGAGTATGATCAGTAACGCATTTGAACCAACGATGAACTGTAAAATATATATCAGGCCAAAACATTTCGACACACTTAAAGTTACTCAGATTGAGATGGGATGGACACGTACAGCGAATCCCTGATTCGCGTGTTGCTAAAATAATAATGAATGGACAAGAATAAAGGTGGAAGGAGACAAGTTGAGAGACCCAGGCTAAGATGGGAGGACGAAGTGAGAAGGGATGGTACGCAGCTTCTTCAGGTGGCTATTTGGAAGACGTCGGCAAAGGACAAGATAATTTGGAGGCGAATGTTGCAGGAGCTCAATGCTCGATATAATATGGGCTGTAGCACCATCGATGAGAGAGTAAGACCATATAGAGAGTGCATACTATGAGTTTCATAATCATGTTTTTTGTGTTTATGACGAATGACGTTATGCGTAATTTCGTGTACTTACTTTTTTTACTATATAAATATTGATAACCCTTGAGTGAATTTTCATTGAAGCCCATTTCTATATACAAACAAATGTGTGAGAACTTAAAAAAAGACAAAAGAAATCATAGAAAAACGAGTAGGTTGTGGCCAACACTAAACTCTTCACACCATAGTAAGCGTTCATTTTTTCTTCTTGAAATGTTGACAATCTCTAAATGCATTTTTATGAAGTACATTTCTATTAGATTCTTAAACAAATATAAGATTCCCAGAGGACAAAAGTTTTCACAATACGCCATACACACAAAAACATTGTCACGAAACTCATAGTATGCATTTTCTACATGATACCTGTTGAGTTATTTTAAGTAAAATTGCATTACTAGCAAGATGAGCACGTATGAGATAGTGTATCAATGTTAATGAGGCGATGCATATATGTCAAGATAGAAGAATGCGGTGTTAGGTTCTCACTGCCTACCCCTTGAGGAAGATAGAATGTAGGAAAAACAGACTGACCTCCATACTATCCTATCCGGACATACATACTTACATGTTTTATATAGAAAACAAAATATCTTACAATATTTATTAATTTGTATTAAGTAAATACATTAAATTTTACTGGTTTATATTTTGGTACGTATTTTTTATTTATACATACTATCGCCATCGACAGTTGGATCTCATGTGCTACATGCAACTAGTTTTAATAATTTCATATAAAATGCGAAAATCTTTTCAAACACTCCCATACAACTGAACTCATTTGATGTCAGACGAAGTAAATTATTGAAAGAGTAATCTTCGTAAATTGAATATATATTTATCAATATAATGTTAGGAACATTGTATGTAAGACATAAGATGATTAAGAGGTTAGTTTGGTACCTATCAGATGTCAAGTCGTAAATACTTGGTATAATTACAGTCAGTGAGTTATTACTGCAGATAATATTGTACAACTTAACTGCATACAGAAGTTAATTGTTTTTATCGTATTATACATTATGTATTTTACGAAAGCTATCAAAATTCTAAGAAAAAAAATAAAACTAATTTCTATTTCGATTTATTAATTAACTAATTTCGATTTACAATTATCTTTTAATTTATACGTAACAATTTATCTTTTTGTCACAATATTATTTTGTTTGTGACACTGAAGGTAGTCTGTAGATCGCTTATTTAACAAAACAAATTTATATCATGATATAAGTTGTTTTTATTTTTTTCAATTTAGGTACTATCATATATAATCTAAGTATATAACTGTTGCCCAACTAGGAAATCCTGTTCTAGGGCTAGCAGTTTACAATTATTATTGACAATTCTATGCAATTATGAACTAGGTATTATCTTAAAAAAAATTATGTTTATCTGAATACTGTCTAATATTAGCAAAGCGGTTAAATATGAACATATATTTAAAAAAAATAAACCCATGTTCATATCCAACCGTAATCAAATTTGGATTTCCACAAATGGAAAATTGTAAACTTTCACATTATTTTTTTTAATTCCAATGTGTATGTGTAGTATCTACAAATAGAATTATTGTTTAAAAATTCGGTAAAATGTTTATTAGTAACAGTAGCCTTGCGACATTAAATTTGTATAAGAATACCTACATTTAAATATTTAATTTAAATTTTAATCCACTTCTCTCGTTTTATAGCATTTTTATTGGTCAAAATCCAAATAATTTCGGCAATTAAAAATGGAAGCTAACATTAAAGCTTAGATAAAACAGCCTACTGATTGACTTAGCACACTAATATTATTCATAGAGATTTGTTTCTTTATTTTTCTATGGAATGGACTGCTTAAGCCACAAACGGCAATTTAATGTCGAGTCTTTGAAGTATACACAGGTTTTAATTGCTATAACAGAGATTTGTAAATGGTGAATGGAAATTCAATTATATTTTAAATATTTAAAGAGAAAATTCAAATTTTTCAATAGATAGGTAGGTACACAGTTTTCTTTTGTGAACAGAAAATAAAAATTATAAAAGGAAGTTAAGTATTATTTTTAAATTAAATATTTGTACTTATAGTTTTCGTATCAAATTATGTTTTTTTCACAAATAAAATTTTTGATGCTATATTTTTTTATTTGCTCGTGAAAACCTGGAAAATAATTATGTTTTTTTTTAAATATATTGAAAATATATTTTAACAATTAAGTACTCAGAAAGAAGAAGAATCTAGAAGTAAGTATTTGATTATGGGTATTCAAACCGCTTCTTAATATCACTCTATGCTATGCCGTTGCATTATCTTAACAAATCAACAGACAAACTTAGTTGCATTATCTTAACAAATCAACAGAAACAAATCAACAACATGGTTTTATATTAGAAACACGTGGACGTAACTACAAATTTCCTTAGTATATACCTACATGATATTTCGAATTCCATTAGAAACAGCAAATTACATATCAATGATCAGAGACAAGATTTTTTGCCTATAATGGAATTTCAAAATTAACAAGTTAAAGTACCTAAATGGAAAGGAGAATACTGGCCATTTGAAGAGAGATAGGAAAAACAACTTGTGGATAAGAGAGAAAATAAAAAAGAAAACACATAAATACAAATATAGATATATACTAATGTAAAATCTAATTTAAAGATATTTATTTATTGTGATGAACAGATTCTTGTAATCATCAACGCGAAGCAAACTTAAGTTGACTTTTTCATTTTCCTACAATATTCCATTATATATTGGTTCCAAATCATAGATCCAGACTCAAAACTTTATCTTTGACATTTATGATGTAAAATTAACCGTTGGTGAATTATTTTGCACACCTTCTAATTGGTGGCGTGCGTTCCCCTTTGGAAAACGAAGGCCATTTTTTTCTCTACTGGGTTAGTTATCAATAATAAATATGCAATATTGTGAATCAATTTGAATATTGAAACGAGAAACTTATGGAGATTAGATGTAGATACATTTGAATAAAATAAAGTCCACTTTCTCAATCTTTTTCCAGGTCGGATCTAAGAGACCATCTCGTTTAATGAGTCCATAAATACTGTCGGTAGGTGGCCACTGCTACTTTTGAATGACTTCTGTTTACAATCTACAACAGTCATAACATAAAACAATGGCGTAGTCCGGTCCAGTCCACCCACTGATGATGTGGTTTCCTTACCTCTACCTCTCTCTACCTGGATCAGTTGCAAGATGTTGCGTGTTGTGCTATATTACATAGGTAGGTATATATTATTATGGTGGTATTAATATGCTAGAGTCGCCCGCCAATCCACAATTCACAACCACCCAGGCAGTCAGGCAGCTTCATTTGAATTTCAATTGGCACCGTCTCACGTTGGAACCCCTGTTTTATGGCCATTTAATATTTGAATGTTTTGTTTTCGTTAGCAAAATTTCCAAATTCCGTTTAATCAATTATCATATAAAATAACGTGACCAACAAAAATGAGTGGGTTGTGGCCAACGCTATACTCCTCACTACCAAGTCACTCCACAAAGTATTCAAATTTTGTATGGAATTATTTCATCATTCTCATGAAATGAGTTTGTTAAAATATTTTTGATTTTGATATTTTATTATGAAAACTAGGCAATTCTTCAATGCCATTTTATGAAAGTAAAATGGAATGAAGAATGGCTTTTTAGGAATTTGAAAATAAAAATGTCAAATTTTAAGTTTCCTGAGCTTGAGGTCACTTTGAAGTATTTGACAGTTAAAAAATTGAAAAGCACTGATCATAATATTATATCCTTCAAAATCTACGCGAGTATTAGATATACAAATTTGCGAAATTCTAAAATAATCGAATGAATACTTAAGTCTATAATCGATAAAGTAGAATTAACACGCACACACAGATACGTTGTGATGAAACTTTAAGACGACTATCTCAGCATGATACTAGTTGAAAATAAAAAATAAACTTGAAAATTGCGAATTCAAAACTCCCCAATATATCTCACTGGGGTAGGAAGGAGTAAAAATCAGGAAATTGGATTTAGAATGAATGGAGCACGTCTGTCGAATTGCAGTATGTACACAATTCTCAAGAATATAGAGCGGTGATGTTCAATTTTGTGTCATGATATTGTCGGCCTTAGTAGCTCAGTTGGTTAGGTATCTGACTGCTGATTTAAAGTTCCCGGGTTCGACTCCCGGTGGAGACAGTTTTTAATTGTGTTTTCAGTCTGGATCTGTGAGACGATTAATATCGTAAATCTCCAGAATGTGGCAACTTGTGATTGGGTGCATGTTAAATTAATATTTGATATCATAGAATTATAATTTGATATAGTACCTGAAAGTTGCCCACGAAGTAATGTAAAATAAAATATGTAGTTCTGGTCTTAGAAACAAATGAAGCTAAAGTGAATAGAATTCGACTAAAACAACGGTGGTGGTTTAAATAATGTAGGATGAAAGACGAGATAGATGAATGAAGAAAAGTTAAAAATTTCAAAACAATCAAAAATGTTAAAGATTAGACGAAGGTAAGCTGAGCCAGAAATCTGTGTTAAGATAACAAACTGTCATTCGATTATCTTTGCAGATTTTCTGTGGTTTTTAAATTGTAAAATAAGTATTTTTACACAAATCTTAGAAATAAAATTGAAATTCTTTTAATATTACTTGTAAGGAATGCTATGACCTTAGATTATATGGCTATGACATATGTTATATTTTATGGTATTGACACATTAATACCTACCAATGACGTTAAATTGATGGACACGACATCAAAATGCGATATTGTCTTTTCAATGTCAAAGTGTCTGGTCTCTTTACGTATTCATCATTCGTTGCTTTCTTAATATTTTGATATGCAGCGTCGGTTGTGCATTTTTAGCCATTGCATTGTATGGTGATCCTTTGACTTACCGCTTGTCATATTACCTTTATCTATGAATCTACATTTGTATGTATGTGATGTGTTTGTTCATAATATCCATTGCTATTCTTTGTATTACCATAAAGATTTAAGTAGATACTTACTGAACCGATTGAACGTATCCAGTGTCCACACAAACTATTCTTCGTGCCCTTGTTAGAATATGGCAAAAACGTCCAATTATGGTCCGGGTTAATAAATAAGAATTTATTATTGGAGTAGAGTCAAAAACTATTCTGTATATATATTTTTTTCGATAAACGATTGTTTTTTACTTTGTGGTAGGTATAATTTTACAATGTATATTTTACAGGATTCAAAGTATAGTATAGTACACTTATAAAGTATAGTGTCTACTAATCAGTTGATGGTGTTTACTATCTCATACAATATTAATATAGAATATAGAAATTTATTAGTACTTATACTAAATTTCTTAAATTGTATTGATTAGGTTACTCGAAAAATTAATGTTTTATTGAGTTTCCGAATTTCATGGAGTTTGTAAATCCGATAATTGGTTGATTTCCCAGAGCTTTTATTTCATCTTTATCAAAATACTTAATATCCCGATTTTTTTCATAGGTAAAGTGTGAATTTGTGCAGGTTATATATTTATGCTTTTGTATTATTATTTTATGGAAACCTGTCCTGAAGGAAGAAGAAGCAGAGGGAGGATGAGATGGCTGGACGACATCGAGGGAGATGTAAGAGCGATCGGACAGACGAATTGGAGGAGACTTGCTGTCGACAGGGCGGGATGGAGGCAGTTTCTTGAGGAAGCCAAGGCTCACATCGGGCTGTAGCGCCATTGCTGATGATTATTATTTTATCTGGCAATAAAATGGTTTTATTTTGATTACTTCTTATAGTTTACTGTTCATACTCTGATAATATTTGATTGAATTTAATTGGAGAAATTTAAATAAATATATACAAGTCCATTAAATACATATTGATATGTTATTGTCAATACAAGCACATACCATCTTTGACAGGATGCTGACAGCGTTCCTAACTAACAATGCATGTTTATGTTATTAATTGTATTTTAATCATCAACCATTTTACTTTCATGCAATAGCATTCACTTAAGATAAATTTCAAAAACGTACATTGAATACAAATGGCGTCCGATTCGATCTTTATGAAATGTACCTATGTAAATTTATCGTAAAAAGCTGTCTTCAGAAGCTAGGAACCACAGATAGATAAAAATAATAATTCTTTTTCTTTCAAGACAAATCAACAGTGTCCACCTTGGAGGAGTAAATATGAAGTGTCCACTTACAATTTATAACACAGAATGTATAAGCGTAGCATTTTCGCAAATGTGTCATAAAAATAAAAGAGTCTCACAGAATCATACTTCCTATATTGACCCACTTCGATTGTCAATTTAAATTGTCTCTGTAAGTAATTTTAAGCAGTACACAACTACAAAACCTGAAAAAATAAACTCTAATATAAGTGATTTTTAATAGGAAACTGTGACTTATAAAATAAAGTAAATAAATAAATATACCTACTTTACGTGCTATCAAGGCTATGCCGCTGAATGATGCCTCCATTTTTACAATATTTTAATTTACTTCACGTGTCTGTCTGTACTGAATTTTTGTTTCAATCGATTTTTAACCAACATCTCGACCAGATAGAGAAATGAAATTTTCAGAATTTGTGTATATATTTCAAAATAAATTGTAATTTTGATCCATTGTATTTTTATACTACCTACCTACCTATTGGAAATATTTATTCTTTTTTATTTTTATAACAAAATACAGTTCAATAGTACAATATATTTTAAAACTAACAATCATAAACGTATTTCTCCACTGAAAGAGTAAGTCTCGTGTTCCTGAAAAGTATCTGAAAACAAAGTTAATTCTACTTAATATTGTATAAATTGTTTATTTTTAGAGAATATAGATTGAATATATATTTTTAAAGTTGTCGCAAGCTTTGTATTTTCTAATATTTAACTCCTATATAAGAATAGTGATGCTGCATGGTAGTTGTATTGTATTTAGGAATTGCATTTTCTCCCTCTGAATGTGAACGAGTATAACGTCGAGTATACGTCTTAAAATACAATTTCCCTTAATTTGATCTGCAAAAAGCCACCACTACTCAGGGCTCATAGTATACAATCATTGATACCTGCTGTGGTATCCTTACATGACGTAAGTTTTAAAAGAAGCTTCTGAATTTCACACTTCTTATCAACACCCCTATAGCTCCTTTATCCTTCTTCCCTTCGCATCCCATCCATATTCCTTTTTTTTCATTTTATTAATATTTTTAAATTGCGTTTTGCGTTAAAACTTGTATTTCTTATTATTATTTTTTTAGATGTTTTTTTTAATACATGTCATACTTGCTACAAGTGTACTTACTAGTGAAGTTGACTGGTGGAAATTCCTTGCGGGCAATAAGTCCAACACATTATGTAAAAAAAATAATTTGCATAATAAACGAATATTATAATTATTAAGTCTGGTGGTCATTGGCTCATGGATTATTAAATTTGTATTGTATATTCGTTCTTAAAGAGTCGAAATAAATACTTAGCAGTGCAGCTCATTATTCCAGGTGCCATCATTTATTTATTTATTTTATTTTATTTTATTTAATTGAGCACAGACACAGGCATGAATGCCCAAAATTTTCTGCGCATAATAGTTATACATAGGAAGTACATTGTTAGTATTCTATGTAGGTATACTGCTTCCTACCTACACTACACTATGGAGTGTACGGAAGGTGCAGTGTCTATTTTATATACCTACCTACACATATAATTATTATGTTGCGGATGGAAGTTACATAGCAAGTTCACAGTTGTAGACCCAAAGATTTTTATCTTTGAGTCCACTACAATTTAAACAAATGAAATATGAATACACAAATTAAACAAATGAAATATGAGAATTAAACAATAATTGAATATGAAAAAATAAACAGAGAAGGTATACATAAATAAAAGAATTAAGATGTTACGAACTGGGATATTATGTGTTTTTTGAAGGTTAATTTGGAGTTTGAAAATATATCAATATTATTAATTTGATGAAATGAGTTGTACCTATATTCTGATTAGGCGAGGAACTGGAGAGAAATAACTGATATTTGTGTTAAAGAATTTTAAGTTAAAAATATTTCTAATTGTGGTATTTCTAATATTGGTACTGTTATTTGAATTTGTGGAAGGATATGTGGTACATCTAACTGATAATTTAATATTTTATATAGTATCATCATATCTGCGATTTTACGTCTATTGTTTAATGATATCAGTTGAAGATAAACCAGCCTGTCATTATAACATTCAAATTGATGGCTTATCCCCTCTCTAAAAACTAAAATTCGTGTTAGTCTTCTTTGGACAGATTCTAGTGTTTTTATGTATTTGTCGTAATTTGGAGACCAGATTGTGGATGCATATTCTAGTTTACTTCTTATTAAATATTTATATAGTGTTATGGTAATTTTAGAGCTATTAAAAAGTTTTGTTATTCTTAAATAAATCCTAGCATTTTGTATGAACTTTTTCTTATATTATCTATATCATTACAATGTTGTAAGTTAGTATGTATATTTTTTTATAAACGAATTGCGTTTCACACGAGGATGATTATATCTAATCTGACGAAATTGTAATATTTAGGTATCATATTATGATCTCTGTTCGCATGCTGTATTGGATAACTTTTGAGATGTAACAGCCACTGAGTGATCTTTGACACTTATTGTTAGCCGAAGAACATTCACTATCCATCAAAACATTACGGACGTGATAATATGCTCGAATATATTTCACAATTTAAATGGCTAACTGTTGGTTCAACTTTGACACTAGTTATAGCAAGAATGATTGGATTTTACAGATAATTCAACTCGAGTACAAGTATGACAGTAAAATAAGATAAGTAAGAAGCTTAAGTATAACCTCATAAAATAAGCAATAAGGACGGAGATAGTAGAAAAGATAAATTCATTACATTTCAGAATTCTATTGAGACTCATTTTTTATTTTATTTCTAAGACAAAATATTAACAAGAGGCAAAATTGGAATATTATGGAAGAACCGTGAATTCAAGGCACCTACAGATCTTACGACCTGTCGTCAGCTGGTTTACGTGATCACTTTATGTCCTTGCCAACATTCACCAATTATGCCTTCTTATTGAGTTCCCTATCAATCCAATTTTTTAAAGTTCTATATATGTACCTATGTTATTCATGGAAATTTTTTCGCTTGATAATAAGCTGAAACACCATCACCATCAATGAAGTGACTTCTATGAAACTTTTTTTTGGAAATGTTTTTATTTTATATCAATTAATGTTGACTACATTAGAGACAGAAAATAAACGTTGAAAATATAAAAATATTTTTTTAGATCTCGATAACAGCGCCATATATCGGGTCTAAAACTATCCTATTTTTCAATCCGGAAACAACCATACAAATTTAGAAAATTTCATTGAAATCTCTTGGACGTTTTCGGAGATCAGCGTGTACGAACATCGTGACACCATGACACGAGATTTTCATGTATTAAGATTAGGTATATGATTAATTTAGGATAATTTATGAAAATAAAAAATATTATTACATTTACAATAGAGAATCCCTTTGATAAATCTGATGTAGGTATAACTCTGTGGGTATTAATCATTATATTATAAACCGTATCAATTTGGTTGAAGTCGATTCGCCTAAAATGTGTTTGTGTTTTGTATTCAAGGAACGCATAGGAAGGAAGAGTCGCCAATTATGTTTCTTAGCCATTTCTTAGCACTACCATTTAAGGCATAGCCTTATTGATGGACCACCGAGTATGATGATATATGCATACCGCCGCCTTTGATACTAAAAGCAACCAAAATCCTTTCTCCATTTATGGGGTAAACTGCGATTAATTTGGCGAACAAAAACTGGCCATGTGCGAGATTATTAAAGTATGTAGGTACGAATATAGCTGTTGGCTTTTGGCAGAACACCCGCGAACATTATTATTGTAATTCTAATCACCATTATTTATCGCACATCAATGTAATTAGTTGTGCTTCGTAGAATATGAAATTGTATCCCTCGAATAATAACAACTATTGGAGGGAGTTAAACCAGCTGCTAACTCCTTTACAGAATTAAGTAGTTGGCCTTGTCTACCAACATTATTTAAAACCTATACGACATAGGTACCTACCATCCAATTTGTTCGATTCATCTTTCAACACATTTCTAGGACAATTAAACAGTTTAAATATTATATGTAGGTACATAAAATAACTATAAATTCACTATAAAACAGGAAAACAATCAGTATCAGTACCTATGTTAAAATTGGAGTAATTTATAATTATTCATGATGGTAAGAAATATTTACTTACAGAAAGTCAGTAAAAATGTAGTAACTAACATGTGAAAAAAGGCCATTTGTTTTAGTTATTCACCAATATATTATGCATCATAATGTTAGTTACTATAAAAAATACTCTTAAACATCTGTATCTGAATTCAAGCGTTCGTTAGACTTTGAATTATTATTGTTGATTAATTATAGGTATATCTAATGTATATTATTTGTAAGGTTTATTTAATTTTTTTTTCTTTCGAATTTTCAAGTTTTTTTTTTTCTTTCAGATTTTTGTTTGGTCTCTGTATCTTTAATATTTGAGATAAGTTTATTGAAATAATTAAATGTGAAATTTATAATATTATGTGAAAGAGAGAATCTGCTCTGCCAAAAAACTGCTTTGCAGTTTGGCGGGAAAATAAGAATGTATTACTTTTTATTAAAAAATAAATATCTTAAAAAAAAAAAATCAATAATTATGCAGGTATACTTCATAAAACTTCGTATGAAATATGTAAGTAAATAATATCCCTTTTAAGTTTTTACTCCTCACTAACCCAAGGGGATATAGTAGGGAGTTATGATTTCGCAATTTTTAAGGTTATTTTTTTATTGCAGATTATCAACTGAGTTTCATTCAGAAAAATTTCATCACAATGTATGTGTGTGTGCGGCATTGATTTATATGTACTAGGTACCTACATATAATTCAATGGTGTGCGGCATGTTTATTTTACTTTGTCAATTATAAACTCATTCTATTCATTTCAAATTTGGCAAATTTGTATATCTAATACTCGCTTAGACCCCATTAGATTTTGAACGATATCTGAATAGTGCATCTCAATTTTTTTAACTATTTCAAATATTTTAAAGTGACCCCTAGCTCTCAGGAAACTTGAAATTTGTAGTTTTTATTTTCAAATTGGTAAAAAGGCACGCCACTTTCATAAAATGGCATTGAAGAATTATCAAGTTTTCATAATAAAATATTTAAATAAAAAATAATTCAAATATAAATAAACTTTAAATATAATTAAAAATGCTGAATATTTTCCATACAAAATTTGATTACTTTATAGAATGACTTGTTAGTGAGGAGTTAAGCGTTGGCCACAACCCACTCGTTTATCATATAACCAAGAATCTCATCGTTAATTCGTAAATAGGTATAATAATATTCGTTACAGGGAAGACATATAGATTTATCACAGAAGCAACTATTATCAACAAAAATAATACCTACATAGGTAGGTACGTATTTAGAAACTTGATAAAATTACGAGTATAAATCCAAAATACAACTGAAAGTTATTATTTTATAATGACAACGATTAAAGATAAAGCTTTGGTGTTGATTTTGTGTTGTAAATAGCAATATTTCAAAAATCGGGTGTCAGGGTAGGTATATATATATATATTACAATTTGTAAAAAAAGAATTCATGTTTTATTAGACTATAGCATGAAAAAATGTAAGGTACGAAAGAAGGGATTGGTATTATATTTCTGAGAGGGCAAAAGTTCCTGTAATTGGAGAAAGATAAAAGAGACCACCTGTATGATCCTTTCTTAGAATTCAAGGTGCGCCATACATCATTCACTCTACCTGTCCGCTGTTCCATCCATGGCCATAGTATCCGCTATTCCGCTAATTTTACAGCAAATCTTTAAGATGACTTCATTTCCGAATCCGTGAATACTTTCCTACACTCAAACAAATAAAGAAATGTGTAAGAGAAAGAATTGAGGAAACATATCAAGACTATTGGTAACGGGCCGTAAGATACCAAGCTAGTAATCTTGATAATATAAAAAAATCACAAATAGTAGTGATAATAAGGAAATTCATAGTTAGTAAGTATCTACTGTATTTCCTTATGAGTGATTAACTATACATAAAACTAGTTGCATGTAACACATGAGATTCAACTGTCGATAGCGATAGTATGTACTCGTATAATATAGTTGAAGAATAAGTACATGTTGGAAAATTGTTAAAAAAAATTTGAGATGTACTACTACAATGCTGATATTTTTTATAGAAAATTAAATTATCTAGTTGGGGTGTTTCAGCTTTTTTCGATATTTTTATAATAAACTGATTTGAGATTTTGTGTTTTTCTATGTTTATACCAATTTTCAGCGTTCTATCTTTTATGGTTTCTGAGATATATGGAAAAATAAACCAAAATTTCAAAAGTTGATAACCCCTGACTGAAACAAAAATTCACAATTCTGAGTGTAAAAGTTTTGTAGACTTATAAGTGTTTATATATTTTGAAATTTTGGGCTCTGTAAATTGAGCGGATCAAAAGTTATAAGGGGGGGACAGACAGACACACACACACAAAACTCACATAAAATGTTCTACTCCGAATTCTGAGTAAATCCATGTATGGGAACATATATGCTGCGAGGCCTCTAGTTGGTGTTATTAGCATGCCACTACGCCATACAAAATGTCCACTACGCCACTACGCCATACAAAATGTTCCTTCGAACACGCATCTTGGCTTAATAATGTCGATTCATTAAGAGAATTGAATTCTCATGAACGAATCGACAGTTGGAAAATCCTTCCAATCATAAAAAAAACTCGATAAAGGTAATTCACACAAGAAAAAAAATAGTATTGTATTTGATTGATACACAAAAGTGAGTGACTCAATTCCACGACAGCTCAATACAGTTCTGATGAAGAAATTATTTTGCCGGTAAAGAAAGGGCGTCCAAAAGGGCAAAAAAATGTGGATGCCATAATGTATTGAAACCACAAAAGAGAAACATAAATTTGTCCAGTCCATACGATAAATAATGCCGACGAACGTTCAGACAGGACCGACATCAAACTAAATTGACTAAATTGCTCCTTCCCAATACAGAGAAAAATATTTTCAATTAAGAAATACAATTCTGTTGAAAATACTTTATTCTCGATTTAATAACAGAATTCCTGTTGTAAAACATCATTTTTAGATCTAGTTTTAACTTTTTTTGTTATTATACTCGTATTCAATTCAATGAAGTAAAATTATGGGAAATTTCTTCATAAAAAGCTAAAAAAATGTTATCATTAAAAATGAATTAAAAATGGCATTCGTGCTTTTAATTTTGGGTTTTAAACCCGCACTAGAAGTCCAAATTCAATTGATTAAAATGTATTAATTGCGGTCTACATCTTTATTTTTTTAATAAATTGCTATCATCATTTTTTTACTGACATTGAGTTAACATTACGAATATGACGTTCAATATTTAAATCAATAAGTAATTACAAGCATTAATGATTCTTTCTGCTTACCCCGTGAGGAATATGACATGATGGTATGTATAAATGATTCTAAAGTTATCATCACAATACCAAAACGTTTCGATGAGTATAATAATATATATTAAGGGGCTATAGTAGGCTATATAGTATATTTTGAAAATAATTCCCCTAATACCCTCAAAAGATATGTCTTTGAAATAAGAAACAGTTTGTATGTAAATCTTTATTCTATTGCGTAAGTTTTTTGAATTTTGAATTCGTTTAATACTTTTCTTGTAAACTTAGTTTTATTAAAACCCTTTTTTTTGTAAGTAACTAAAAAACTACAAGGCCTAAGAAGTAGATTTTCACTTCAATCGAATGAGAATATGAAAATCAACCGGCTGAGTTTTTTATTATTATAATATTATTTATTTTTTAATAAGTATTCTTGCTATTTAACAAAATACCTCTAAATTTTACCTTCTTTGCACGATAAAATGTTGTATATCACATATTAGGTGATATACAATATTTTTTCGTGTTTCGTACATTAGAATGTAATTTAGTGTGCATTTTTGCGTACATCCATTTACCCAGAGTACGATGGTTCTTATTGGGGTTGATAAACGCCTTACCTACCAATTAGACCATTTCCGACATATATTATTTTCTGTATATTCATATATTCATTCATTGCATCATATTCTTCAGACTAAATATTTCATAATTGTTTTTTCTCGTGTCTCCTATATCAGCTATACAAAATAATTATTTTCAGCAGATCTTTGAACAATTGTTTTGACTTTAAATTATTACTTATTCCTAAATTATTTTTTACACATTCTTTTCTCGTATTTATTTATAACTTTGAAAATTTAAAAAAGACCTACCTGCTGGTGACGCCTCTGTATTGTGTGTTAAAAAAACGATTCCCTTTTTAATAATTAATGAGGGTTAGACTTTTGTGAAAAAATACATTCGATTTTTATTGGTTGGATGATAAAGTTGTCAATGGAGATGCAAGGATTAAGCATAACATATTATACTTCGATTGTATGCATATATTACATTATAGGAACCAATATGTTTATATAAATTATCTTATATATACCTACATAATATCTGCTTTTTATTTTATTGTAATTTTTGTGTCGATTTGGCTAACTCTTGTGTACAGAAGTGACTATATCAAAAATTTTAAAATATATCAAGGCTTTGAATTATATTATAATACCTACTATGTACATATGTGTTCCAATTTCAAAGTTATAATACCCTTCCTAATCGCAACCAATAAAACGTTGATATTTTGAGGTACCTACATAAATCTACTTATTGAATTCAGAGTTCCAAGCAATCACATATCATACCTTGTTAAAAATATAATATGAAAAACTTTTAACGAATTGTGTTTTTTTATAGATTTGTGTCATATTGATTTATTTTGTGAATTAATTATACACACTGCAATGTTGAATGATATATGAATGATATATACAACACAGTTGACGATGATCGATGTTTCTATTAAAGTTTTGACAGGGAAAGAATCAGAAGTCGATTGAATAACAGATACCAAACGTATACAAATTTATCATTTACCAAAATAGACACATGACGAGATTGTACCATAGATCATACTGGATCTGTATATGTAAATAATGATATTAATAACATGTATAATAATAAAAATTTATGAATACAAAAGATTGTAAGCGAAATAAATAAATTATTATAATCTACTAGCGGACCCGACAGACGTTGTCCTGCCCGAATGTTGGCTTGACTACTATTAGCTGGTTCAGCAAACATAAAAATACCACACACCATCACAGCGACGTGTGTGCGGGTGTGAATAAAATGAAGCACGACACGTGCGTGTAAATCCACACATCATCTCACCTCACCTAAAAAGGCAATATGCAGAATAGGTAAATAAACATAAAAGGTATAATTAACGTAGGCATGTAAAATTGGGGTTGGGGTTGAATAATAAATGTCAGATAAAGACTAGAAAATACTTATGAACTCAAATTTTAGGACGCTCGTATAACATATTAATTTATTTAACATCTTTTTATTAAATAATATTACAAATAAATTTAAAAAAAACATATTGATATATTATGATAAAATTGTTGAATTACCTCATCAAAAAGATTAAAACTTAGCATACTATTACGTCATGTCTCTAATAGAGTAGGGAGTTAACCGAGTACCACACACTTATTCTATTCATACTAATTTTCACAGTCTCTTTTTAATATTATGTTCACCAGGGTTTTTATATTTTTACTTTCAAAAAAATTAGTTTATAATAAAAGTTGTATGAATGAAAGAAATTAATTTTATAAAATATTTTCTATTTATTTATTTTATTGGTTATATAAAGAAGTTACATTTCAATTACATGTTATAAGATAAGTATATGTGTGTATAAGTTTAGTGTGTGTTATTGATAAGTGTGTAATTACGAGGATACAATGCATACCTCACCAGGAAGTCTTGTGCCGAGGTGTTCATTTGTGATACATAAATAATACATTATGTGTAAAGTACTTGGGTTAAATTAATTATACATTAAAATTACAGTTTTAATAACAAACAGACAGACAGTTTTTTTCTACATAAATACTATCTGTCCTATACCCATTGTTATTATCAGAAAGTGTAAACGAGAACAGTATTAAATAATAATATTCCTAACACTCCCACATGTTTCAATTCTTACATAATGCAATAGTTTCAGTTCAGCATTTCTTATATAATCTTACAACCCTTGATAACATTCAACTCTGAGTTTCGATGAAAGTTTCTTATATAAGATAAACAATTATATTCACAAATTATATATGCATGAATCTAGATTGTTGAAAAAGTTTACCTTCAAAATAAAGATACGAAAAAAGTTTCCACGAACAGCAATTTTCTTCGCATAAAATTGTTAAGGTGTGACCATGACAATTGGTTGCAAAAAAAATGTTGCGTTGCATACCTACAGTCCATCCAAAATCTCCTGAAGGAAATAATAAGGACAAACAATAGGATATGAATTTTTAGATAGTATACTAATACGTTGAGTAACACTAACATTTTTTGGATGAACTGCAATGTCGACATCAAGATCTATATTTCCTTCGTGGTCTGTAATAAATATCATAGCAACATCATTTGTAGAATTCTCTGACTATTCTGTTTAGTCAAGAGAATTCTACAAATGAAAAAAACTTTAAATGTCAAAAAATTCCAACAACGACGCAAGTAACAGATTTCTTAGTGTTGTCACATGGAAAAAACTAAAAATTGACAATTCGACTTTAGCGCCAGCTGCTATTAAACTTTATAATTATAAAAAATCATGTTTTTTATATCTTTTTTTTTATTTATCATTGTTTTAAATTCAATTTTGTGAATCAAAACCATTCAGGGACTCACACAAACATACACAAAAATTTTTATCAAATTAGTTCAGCCATTTAGGAAGAGTTCAGTGACATACACACGTACAGAAGAATTATATATCTATGTATATAAAGAAGACATATAAAAATGTATTGCTTTTTTTCGATAACGAGCAAATCGATTTGTATAATTGCAAGCAAAACAAATAAGGATCGTTTGTTCGACCATTCGACAGAGATGTATCAAACAATTATTTATTTATTTATTGATTAGAAAACCAACAGTTTTTTTAATAATTTTACAAAAAAATATATATGGTTTTCATACGAGGAAATTTTTTAAATAGGTAATATCGAACTATTCTTATTCATTGATTAGAAAACCAACAGTTTTTTTTAATAATTTTACAAAAATTTATAAATGAATATTAGGTTTTAATACTAGGAAATTTTTTAAATAGGTAATATCGAACTATTCTTATTTATTGATTAGAAAACAGACAGTTTCTTTTTAATCATTTTACAAAAAAAAAAAATATGAATATTGGGTTTTAATACGAGGAAATTATTTAAATAGGTAATATCGAACTATTCCTTATAATTTATTGATTAGAAAACCAACAGTTTTTTTAATAATTTTACAAAAATATATAAATGAATATTAGGTTTTAATACTAGGAAATTTTTTAAATAGGTGATATCGAACTATTCTAATTTATTGATTAGAAAACAGACAGTTTTTTTAATAATTTTTATAAAAAATATAGATGATGATTAGGTTTTAATACGAGATTTTTTTTTAATAGGTAATATCAAACTATTCTTATTAATTGATTAAAAAACCAACAGCATTTTTTAAAAATTTTCAAAAATATATATGAATATTAAGTTTTAATACGAAATTTTTTTTTAAATAGGTAATATTGAACTATTCTTATTTATTGATTAAAAAACCAACAGTTTTTTAATAATTTTACAAAAAAATATATATGAATATAAGGTTTTAATACGAGGAAATTTTTTAAATAGGTAATATAGAAATATTCTTATTTATTGATTAGAAAACCAACAGTTTTTTTCATTTTTACAAAAAATAGATATAAATATAAGGGTATATTAAAAAGGCATAAATATAATACTGAAAACATCATTATTAATATTAAAACTGCCTAATGCACTATAAAGTGTCATTAAGGGTAACTATCGCTGGCGATAAAAAGGGTTTATACGTGATTTAAATTGTCGGAAATCCAAAATTAGTCGATTTTTTTGCATTTTAAGAACAATCCTAACTTGAAATCGTCTCAGAACAGGTTTTCCTAGTGAGACGGGTAACGAAAAATATATTGTCATTCATGATTTTTTGTATAATAAACGTCGGGTTTGCCGGCACTAAAACTGAAACTTAAATGAAACAAATATCACGAACATTCACATTGATTTTATGCACTCTTTAAGCACATAAAAGATATATTTATCCACGCCATCGTATTATAGTTATGGAGTAATTTAAAGAAAATACTGTTGAAAAGAATATTTTTAATAATTTATTTAAGAGGAATTTATGCTGAATTTTAAAATTTTAAAAATACTGTATTTTTGAAGCGGTGATAGCCCAGCGGTAAAGTCGTCGCCTCACATACGTGAGGTCGACGGTTCAAATCCGGGCAGGCACGCACCTCTGGATTTAAAAAAAAAATCTATGCGCGGATTTATATCACTAGCTATGTGTAGCTATGATCCAATTTGTCTGGTTCCCCTTTCTAAGGGTTACGAAAGTCAGATGGCAGTCGCTTCAATGTAATAACCAGACTCGCCAATTCCAGGATCATGGACAAAGCGTACCCCGATAGAAACGGGATAAAAGCGCTAAGGCGAAAGAAGAGACTTATGGTATTTTTTAAGAAACATATTTGAAAAAAATTGATTTCATATTGGGTTGTTTAGTTTTATAAACCCTCTTAAGAAATGAAACCTAACATTAAAAACATCATAATTTTTATATATTTACATACATTTTTTCATTCTAAATTTTACTACCAGGAATATAAATTTTCTAACGATAGTATATTTTATGTTAAGATAGACAAACTATTAATGCAGTATGGTGAACAGAGATGTGCAAAATGGGTACCCAAAACCATTTGAAATGCAAAATGGAAATGGGTTGAAACTTTTCCATTTGAAAATGCAAAATGCAAAATGGTTTTTAAAAAAGCATTTCAAATGCAAAATGCAAAATACCTATTTTCAAAATGCTTTTTAAAATGCTAAATGGTTTCTCAGGTGAAATGAAAAAGTTGAAAAAAAAACAGTTTTTTAATTTAATAATGAAAAATAAAGTAGAACAGCTTTTTGAATAAATTTCTTAAGTTCAGACTAATTTTAATTCCCCAAACAAATAATAGTTACTTACATATGCTTCTTATTTGGTCAAAAATTTATGTAATTTTTTTTTTAAATTTCTATGCGTCCACCCCTTAATTCGATTCTAAGACACAAAAAAATATTTATATATATTTGTTTTATTTTTTCATGTCATGTTTAGGGGTAGCTACCAGTAATCAAAATTCTGCAATTGATGAAAAAAAAATTGCTTATATTGCCTGAAAACTTACAAATCAATTTAGAACATGAAAAATATTGCTAAAATTATTTTTTGAGTAGATATAATGATAATTATTATTCTTTTAAAAAATCGTATAACGCCGATTAATGAATCAGAAGCACTCCAAGTACTTTTACTAATATTTCAGTGTTATATTGCTCTATGAAACAATTCTTTTTTAGTCCTTGAGAAAAAGTTCTCATGCTTTGACCACTGTGGACATTTGGTGACAATGTGGCAATCCATTCAACTCTGTAGGACCATTTACACCAAAGCATCGAACACAGTAAGCCGCTTTGTTGGCTCTGTCCAGCCACTTAAGGTAGAAAGGTAGAATTTTTGGTATCAGGGTACTTCTTATATTGTTTAAAGAATAGAAGAAGATATTGTTCTTTAGTGATGATCAACATATTGTATTCTTCAAATTATGCCACTCCTTGTTCTACAATATCATTCACGGCTCGCAATGTACCTATGTATTTTTACCAACACTGTAGTCTTCATCTTATTTCAAAAGTCAGATACGATTCCATTTCTGGAAAAAAATTTCGTCAAAAAATGCAAGTGCGATAAGCTCTTTGGATTGATAGGTACCACAAATGATCAAGGATATTTTTCAATTCCTTTGTTTCCATAATTCTTGAGTTTTTTTAAGAGCTATAAATTGTTTCTTTCTAAAATGGGTAATCGGTACATACACTGATTCATGTTTTGTGATTTTTCTATTAGATTTCTATCTCAATGAACAGTGAGAGGTATATTTTAATAGAATTCGTTTTTCAGTGACTTTACTACATTTTTTCTTTGCTTCACGAGTTGACGACGAATGTTTGAAAAATTATTTTAAATTCATAAGGATCAGATCCTACACTTTTCAATGTTGATATCAATACAATAGGTCCTTATAATAATTTGAACACATTTTGGGGTCAAAATTAAATATTTAGACTTGTTGCATAGACGATAGCTATAGGTACAAAATTTCATGTATTTTTCAAAATTTTGAAGCTCGTTAGCGACCTACAAAAAATATTTTAAATGATAATAAAAAAATACGGGTATACTTTTTTTGGTAATAGATGCGAATAGAGGGGGGGGGGGGTAACGCAGTAGGAATGACCAGTTACTTATTTTACATTTTCCTCCACACCCGCGTCATATATGGGATCAATTTTACAATTTCTTCTATAACCAGTTAACCATATAAGTAAAATCAAATACATGAATTTAATTAGTTCAAAAGGAGATTACAAGATTAATGTGGTCACAAGATAAAATGAATCGATGAAAAAATTAGGTTTGGTACCAAAGAAGCGTAATGTTGCAAAAATGCATTTGAAATGCAAAATGCATTGAGAAAAGCATTTAAAATGGAAATGGAAATGGGTGAAATAAAAAAGCATTTAAAATGCAAAATGGAAAATTCCTATTTTGCATTTTGCATTTCCATTTGAAATGGATTTATTTGAAATAAAGCACATCTCTGATGGTGAAGAATGCTTATGTCGTATGAAATATTTTAATAAAAGCAGATAAATTTTGTTTTAAAGAGCGGTAGAGCATTTTGAAAATTATGACACGTGATATCATATGAAGAAATATTTTGTTATTTATGGAAAGCTAATCAGTTCTATGTTCAAGCTCTTTACATTATAACATGAAATCAAATTACTGAACTTTTCCATACATAAGAAATTTATCTTATTATATACATTTTTATTCATTCTAAATTTTACTACCAGGAATATAAATTTTCTAACGATAGTATATTTTTTATGTTAAGATAGATAAACTATTAATGCAGTATGGTGAAGAATGCTTATATTTTATGAAATATTTTAATAAAAGCAGATAAATTTTGTTTTAAAGAACACGAGAGCATTTTGAAAATTTTGAGACGTGATATCATATGAAGTAATTTTATGTTATTCATGGAAAGCTAATCAGTTCTATGTTCAAGCTCTTTACATTATAACATGAAATCAAATTACTGAACTTTTCCATCCATAAGAAATTTATCTTATTATATACATTTTTATTCATTATTGAAATAATACAATTTTCAATATTGAAATAATATAAGCTTCAAATAATACAACAAACTTATTTTTAAGAGTGAATAATGTACATATGTTAGTGGTATGTTTCTGACGTACGTATAAAAATCGTTCATTCTATACTAAAAAATATATACCTACTTAAAATTATCGGCAAACATCTCGAAAAATTAAGTGAGCTGCGCAGATTTTTTTTTTATTTTTCATGCTTGGTTTTCATGCTTACATATCCCTATTATTTATACAGATATGAAGCATGCAAGGATGTGGCAATGGAATTACTAAAAAAGACAGTAAATGACTGGTTTAAGTAGGTATATCCATCGGAATTGATGAGTCATAGTAATACTAGTATAAAAGATTTTGTAAATGTATTTGGTGACCTACTACATAGATCTTACTACTACTTAAATTTTGTTATGTTTTAACTGTCCTTAGCTGACGTAAAATTGTCGATTTTAATACAAGACTACCCTGAGGTGAGGTGAGGTCGATAATATATTCAATACTTTTATGTACAATACTTTTATGTACTGTTTATAAATTAACAGTTTAATTAAATAAACAAACATATTATAATAATATATCCTAATTATATTTAAATCGTCAAGGGGCAAATATGTTATATGAATAATTCAATAGGAATAAATTTTGTAGTGTCATTTCAAGTAATATTTCATAAATCTAATTATAATTTCTATATAATATATATCTTTGCATGTATATATCTAATAAGAGTAAAAAGTGCAGCAACATTGTGAATAGTTAGTAACAAACTAACACACGAACATTATTAATAAGTGTAAGACTAATACATGTCTTCATTCCATAATTATTACTGTAACTTTCAATAATATATACTGTAATATGTAAGAGACCACACGGCAACTTTCTTGAAGTCGTCTGTACCGTGTTTAGACAGCTTCTTTATACTACACAACATCTATCTACTCACTATTTGACACTCAACATAGATCAATACAATTATTTTATTAATAACGAAATATTAAAGTCTGAAGATATTAATTTATGGCGTATATTATTAAACTGAACACACAAATATGTAAATGAAAATAATGCTACGAGAGACGTGGAAAATAGAAAAAAATAATGTATTGACCAAAAGTCATATAACCAAATGTTAAGTATGTAAAGTGTAAAAATCTTACTTCTAACCAAAAAGGATTTCAAGAATATCTGCTGCTACATAACATTCTGTCTGTAGTTAAGTTATGTATAAGTATATAATGTAAATAAAAAATAAATTACATATACAACATACAGCCAATGACATAATGAAATATGACACATTCCAAAATCATTATGCTAACGTCTGTAATCTGGATGCTAACGAAGAACTCCTCAATAAACTTGAACGATTGCAAATGTATAGTTGGTTGGAAGAAATTGCCTTATTACAATTAACCCGCCATTATACACATTATTGTACATGAAGTAAAAAATAAATAAAAATATACGATTATATTTTTAATTTTTATTACATAAAACTTTTTTTTTCTTAAAATTTTTAATTAATATTAAAAATAAAAAACGTATATAACTTAATTCCACTGTTAATTTAGACTACGACCTACAACCGGTTACACCTACTTGAAAATGTGCTTAGCACGAAACCGTTTATTAATTTATAATATTTATTATAAATTTTAATGGGATTCCACCAAGAACTATAACGATTAAAAAATTAAATCTAATCATTTTTTTACAATGGAGAAAAATTTTGTATTAAACCATAAAAAAAATGTTGTGTCGATTACAACAGAACCGTTCAATTTATTATTGAGATTTTCTAAAGAATTCGGAATATTTGCTGGATATAAACGATTTTTTTATAATCATTTTTTTCAAATAACAGATATTACATTTGCTTTCCTTTGAAAATTGAAACGTTTTTAACAATAAAATAAAAACATCGAACGGAATACAATGTAAGTATTACAATAAATTGATTTAGTATTCGCATGAAAGAGGTTTTATTACAGGTAAATAAATTCATTAGGTAAATCACCCGTAGCGGTTTGTGTGGCGGCACATCAAAGGTAAGAAGTAAGAAACCTCATGAGAAGACGAAGGGAGAGGATGAGGCGGGGAGGGGGGGTGGTTGCCTGTGATGGAAGGGTGCCAGAGTACAGAGAGCCCCAAATCATTGCATGCTCCATTAAATGCCCGTGGATAACTGAAAAAATAAATACACATAAAAATTTTATTCAGGAATGTTCTGAAACAATACGTATGATAAAGCCATTATCATTCATAACGAAGATCGAAATAATGTCAAATATCTCGGTGTTGTTTTATTATTTTTTTTTTAAATGCGCAATTTTATATTGATAGACTAAAATAAATACGAGAAATAGTAAATAAATTATATTTTTTTATACTTATGAATTTATAATGAAATTATAGCAAATAAATTAATTTGGATGGGTCATTGGCAGACTGGCTAGTGCGCAGAATTATTGGTAATCCAGAGGTTGCGAGTTGAAATCTCGCCACAACGATTTCGTTCACCTACCTAGCACAATAGCACAATCATTAATGCTAGATTTAATAACATTAATTGTTACAAGATCACATTTATTCTTAAAAAAAACTTGGACTGTATTTAATATAAACTCTATGATCTAGCAGCATTCGTCATAAGTTGTTAAATAGAAGATTTACTTGAAGTCAAAGAATGAGACAAGAACACTCATAAACGCATTTGTTGTATCTCGGCTTGATTACCTACTGCAACGGTATATATGCTGGGTTGCCCAAGTATCAGCTCGATAGATTACATGCAGCGGCTAGGCTAATTTACAGTGAAAACAAACGATGTCATATAACGCCTCTTCTTAACGAACTGCACTGGTTGAAATGTCCTGAACGAATTGACTACAAAATCTGTCTGATGGTGTTTAATGCTTTGAATGATCTAGTACCGAATTACATACAAGAACTATGTCAAAGAAAAGAACTCTCTGGAAGGCACCTCACACTTAGGTCGTCTGGATCACAGAGTACCTACCTACCAACTCCTTGAAGGAGGTGGACAGTGGACAGAGCCAACTAAGCGGCATACTATGATCGATGCTTTAGTGTGAGCGGTCCATTAAAGTGGAATAAACTACCTCCTGATGTCCGCGGTGCTCAAAGCAAAGACACCTTCTCTAAAAAACTAAAAACAACTTTGTCTCGCAGAGCATTACAGAATTGAGCTACCAGCGCCCTTGGAATGGTTTTAAATCATTAAACGGCGCTATATAAATTACTTATTATTATGTACCGTAGTCTACATTTACTTGTTTTTTTCATTGTTTTTAATATCATTATACTCTACTGTACTGTTGGATATCCAAAATATATAAAATAAAAAAAAATTATAGGTATATTATTAATATAATTTTTGAAATATATCGCATATCCATAATGATATCATTGTACAGTTATTTTTTTGCATTTAGCTATAATTTAATTGGATCAGTATACAGTCTAATTATAAATTATAGCAAAAAATATCTACAAGAATAAGACCAATTACATAATAATCAAAAGAGTATAATATATCAGTTACTAAAAAAAGCCTAAAAAATAAAAAAAATAAGTACTATAAAATACCAACAAAAAATTACTTAAAAAAATTTCGGAAGGATGTGTATGATATGGATGGGTTAGGAGGAACGAGGTAAATATATTTATTTAATTGTGATTGAATATGAAAATTTTTAACCAACCGATTTCTGTAGGTATACCAATTGGGACACGGAAGGAGCCTCCACGTAGATTGAGTTTCGGTTAACTTCGGAAAAGCAATCGGGCGTCCCTGGAAACGGCAGAATGCCGGCCAATCCTTCCACCACCGGAGCACCAACCAATATGATGGTGTTCCGGACACGGAAAGTAAGTAAGTACCAATTGGGTACAGTCAAACATGTCCAGGGGGGCAACTCTAGTTCGACAGGCGAAATAAAAACCCTAGTGATTACCCATATCATGGATATTATTATCGTATGGAGTTCTATGACATCTAAAGATATTCTAGAACTCCATATAATAATTTTATCCATGATATGGGTAATCACGAGGGTTTTGACTTCGCCGATTAAACCAGACTTGCCCCCCTGACCTGCAAAGTACTAAATAGGTACCTAATTAAGTGTCCTGTAACCTGCTTTTGTGCGCATAGTTGTGCATAAATAAAAAAAATATGAGTTTTTTAGGTACCACGAGAAAAAAAATGTTTACTTCGTGTCAAGCACCAAGTAATCAAAAACTTATATTTCAGTGACATGAATACGGCACGGTGTAAGGCCTGCTTTAGAATACATCCTAAAGAAAAAATAAATATATGCAGCAGTTTGTCGTTGCCTCCAAGGGTCTGGTTGTCATTTTAATTACGGTAGTTTGATCAGAAGTACACCACAAACCACACACGGAGAGATTAGTAGCCGATACTGTCTTGTCCTGTCCTATTGCATTACATTATCGCCTCAGCTACAACTTGAATTAATGCACTTTGAAAATTAATCCCATTTTAAGACAGTCCCTAGATGAGCTGCTCAATTGGATTATTTAAAATTATGTGAAACTACTTTCATAATTATTATCATTTACCTACGACAAAATAAGGAAATATTGAAATATGTGTATCTATTTAAAAATTGACAACCCCTGAACACAGCGTGTCCTTTTTTACATTAGTGTGACATTTTGACATTGTTGTACGTCTATATTAAACTAACATTTATATTTCACGCAATACATAACATATTTTGATGAAAAAGCCAATATACGAAGATATAGGTGTTTTTAATCTCCACACTATGGAATAGTAGAGAGTCATGGTTTCACAATTTTTAAGCGTATTTTTTTACATCAATTTCTCAACAGGTATCATGTAGAGAGTGCACACCGTGAGTTTCGTCGTGATGTGTTTGTATGTATGACGTATTGTGTATGACGTATGGGGTACGGCGTACGGCGTTCGGCGTACGGATTATCCTTTTTGTGTCCTCTCTACAGCCCAAACTATAACTCTGATCGACTTAACAACATAATGTGTAAAGTGTATAGATATCCGTTAATTTCTTCTCTATGATTTAATCTGTCAAAATTTTCAAAATGCTCTCACGGTCTCGAAAATCGAGGTATTTGTATACTGTTTGAAATTTTGATACAACGAGAATACACTCATCAAAAATGCATTCAAAGATCGTCAAAATTTAATGAAAAAAATTCATGGTTTCGGTTTGCCATATCAATGTTAAATAAATTTCATATCTGTATGAAAAATGTATATACCAGAAGTAAAATAGCTTCTGTAAGGGAAAATTGAGTGATCAACTTCATATTGATGTTGTATGTGTCTCTATAGACAAGTGTATTTTTTACTCTCCACTTCTATCTTCCTCACGGGGTAGGCAGTGAGAACCGAACACCGCATTCTTCTATCTTGATACATACATCGCCTCATCAACATTGATACACTATCTCATACATGCTCATCTTGTTAGTACTTAATGCAATTTTACTGTAAATTTCTCAACCGGTATCATGTTGCAAAAAATACATACTATGAGTTTCGTGACAATGTTTTTGTGTGTAGGTATGCGTGTATTGTGAAAACTTTTGTCCTCTGGGAATCTTATATTTTTTTAAGAATCTAATAGAAATGTACTTCATAAAAATGCATTTAGAGATTGTCAACCTTTCAAGAAGAAAAAATGAACGCTTAATATGGTGTGGAGAGTTTAGTATTGGCCACAACCCGCTCGTTATTTAGTTATTTTTAAAAGAGTTGATTTTGCATTCTATAAAGAATTATTGATACATATTGGGTTCAATTCTAAAGACGCACTCAAATTTCAATAAAATATCAAACTTATTCATTTTGTGTATTTTTTGTTATTCTGAAGATTGAATTAAAACAAAGGAAATTAAAATAGCAAAATAATATTACTAGTGCATTATAAAATGGATATACTCGTAGTTTAAAGAGACATTTTTGGTTAACACATTTTTGTTTTTAATGACTTAATGTTGATTAAAATTTTCATTCGATTTTCATTCGGAATTGACCCATTGTACCTTTTCCCGAGTCTTCATATTAGAGGACTTTTTTAAAGAAAAATACAAGAAAAAGTTCCCGTAGGCCGTAAGCAGTATATAGGTATTCTCGCGGTAAGCAGTATATAGGTATTCTCGCGGTAAGCGACCTTTACTTTTTCTTAAATCACTCCCGTAATACCTACTACCCTATAGACCTCTTCTAAGTTTTCCGGTGTTTCTTTTCTTTATTTTTACATTAATTAATTTTTATGTTTTAGTGATTGTTGTGTCGTGGTTGTATCTGACAAAAGACCCTTAAAAATGGAATGAATAAAGATTGACGCAACACCCTGTGCACACTTACAAAATGTCTGATAAAAGTTAGTTGGATGTGACACTCATCGCTTGTACCTACGATCGCAAAAAAATTACTTCATTACATGGGGGTATAATACTTCATTATAATTTTAAGTCTCATACGAAAATGTTGCGTCTCCTATCATCCCAGACATGATCCCATTGCAATTTGGAATGTTTGTGTATATAGTAAAAATGTTAACCTACAACTTTTGAATGGGTATTTTACATAGTTGGTATAGGTAACTAACTACTCGACATGCCGTTTCGCGGTATGTCTCGTTTTTGCAAGAGATGGGGGACTTGCGACACGGGCCCTTACTAACGTGGGCCCATGATTTGTGTAGGTACCTATGTTTTTGTGTATAAACGAGTTTTGTCTTAATATACCTACTTATGTAATTTTTAAGCTACTGTGATATTCCATGTTTGATTTAACTTTGAATAAATAAAATATATGGTAAAATGTATAAATAAAACAAATTTAAACACATGGTATTTTAATAAAAGTGCTTTGAAAACAATTCCAACAAATTCCATGTATTTGAGTAACGCTTGTTCAACAACATTTGATTTATCCATTAGACATATTTTATTTAACCAGGAATAAAAAATATATATAAGAAAAACAGAAATATTTTTAATAGATTTACAGATCTCACACAATACAACTCTCTCTGCTGCTAATGAACGAATACAGCATAATAATAACATTCATGGAACAAATAAAAATGATCTCAATGTATCCATCACTTTTCAGTGCACAATAAAAATGTAATCATGGATTTAAAAGCAGCACAGCACAAATAATAATAATAATAATGAAATACTACAAGGTTTCCTATCAATGGTTGACGTAAATACTCGTATTTTTGTGAAATAAAAAATCATCTGAAGATACACAAACGAAAGAGACAGACTTACCTCGTGTGTGGTCCCGAGAGTCGAGATCCGTTCCGCGACATTCCCCGAACGAAACAAAACGAGCGGTAGGTGTACTTCGTCAATTCTCGTTCACGTTCGGCCCTCCTTCGCACGTCAGAGTGCCAACTTAACGAAATCAAAACAGTCATGGCGGCATTGAATTCAGTGCGTTTAAGATTTTCATACGAAGTGGACCTGTTTATAGTCGCGAATTATTGAAATGCGAGTGCAGTGTTTTTTCGACAATAATACGAGATTATAGTGAAGTGATAGTGCTGTTAATTATAAAGTGTTGGTGTTTTGAATGAAATGACGGGTGAATTAATATTGTTTGTGATGTTACTGCGGTGACAAAACGTCTAAATGTGGATATCGGTGACAGTTTCGGGTCTGAGACCATGGTCGTTTCTATTCCCGCGAATTCGGCGGAACGCTTAACGCCCCCGAGCCGCGAAAAGGTCCAGGGGGGCCCTGATAGGCATAAGGGAGATCTCTACATTAGGACCAGCTGGATAGATGCATCACTCGCCTTATCCCAGCTTGAGAAGGTTTTTATTTATTTTATAATTTTATTTTGACTACATACAACAATTTTCTACTTTAGTTAACTCATATGTTTACAAAGTTTGTTTTCAATTTTTTATTATTTTCAATAAAAACATTCCAACGTGAAATGTTTTGACATTGGTACGTGGTGCCGTACGGTGCACGAAGGAACTATCTTTACCGTCGGTCATTGAGGTTTCTTCATTTGGGCGCGCCTAATTCAAAATAGTGCTAATGGATTGGTAATTTTTGACTAATTTAACCATTAAAAATACTTCAATTAATAATTATTGTACTTCATCCTGTTTAAATGAAATTAACGAATGAATATTTTGCAAGATTATCAGGTTATCTTTGATACAAGGTATGCATGTAAGCAAATATTTTTAGTAATTGTACATCTCAAAATTCATTGCTTCGATTATTGACTATGTGAAAATAATATTATTATCCCTTACCATATTTTTATTACTCTTATTATTTTAATTCACCATATAAATAAAATAATTATTAGATCGATAGGGATAAGTACATGCGATAAATTGGATATTATTACTTAATGTATAATTTATATATTATTATGTCTATATTCATTATTCATCATATTATACCCATTTATATCCTATACATAAACAGTTAAAAAATATTTTAATCTATGATCAAGTACTCGAAAAGAAAAAAATACAATATGTCGAGGCATGTGTGTAATTGAATATATTATATTAAAGTAATATATTTATTATTTAAACATTTTGAATCAATATAATATTAACTGTAGTGATAAAATGAATAATTTTAGTGGCAGTATTGTAATTACATATTGTGTTCTGAGTATAATATCAAAAAGGTTATTTTGTTCTTAAAATTAAGACATCAGCTCGGCGGGGCAATTATATCCCCGGGAATGGAGTCATGTCCAGGATTGAGACATTATCAGCCCGCCTCGTGTTAATTGTTTGATATTTCACAATGGTCCGCAAATAATGTTGTGAGACCCCAAGGATCGGACCGGACCGGACCGTTTTAAAAAGGACGCACCGCCACCGCCTTGTGGTGCATTTCTCAGAATCGTTTCAATTTGGTACTTACTTGGTTTACCCTCCCGACCACCGACGGCTGCAGAAAAACCTTTTTCGAATCTAATTTATAATATTCTCGACTGTTCGATATGATTTGATTGACGTTTTTGTGGATGCGTACTAAAATTTTATAACTATAATAATATTTCTCGATTGCATCAAAGTTATTTTCTTCCTCGGCTCCACTCACTGTCTGCTTCAAAATAATATGTCGGCACCTTTCGACATTTTAATTTAGCTATCGTTACCTACATCCTCGATCATCCTAAAAATGCAGGTTATCAAATTTATACCAACATTTTTCTAATTTTTGCTATGGGATGTAATCATTAATTTGATCTGTTAGTATATAAAACGCAATAATGTTATTGTGTTATTTTTTTTAGAGAACTCTTCGACAATCCTTCGACTTACTAAAGATAGGTTATTAAATTCGACGTGATATTTTTTTCAAAAACGATGAGCACATTTACAAGTTTTAATACATTGGTAGGTATAATGATACATGGAAGCATTTATTCGATGATCGGAATTCTTTCATTTTTGATGTCAAAAAAAACCATCTTCCCGCTTCATCATTTTCCTAGTCCCTCTTCTGTTAATTGTTTCCTTTTTAATATACTATTAAATTTATATCTATTTTTTGTAAAAATAAAAAAAACTGTTGGTTTTCTAATCAATAAAAAAGAATAGTTTGATATTACCTACCTATTTAAAAATGAATAAAGTCACTTTACATTTTTTTTCAAAGAATCGAATGCCTACTACTTGTAGATGAATATGATATATGAAGGTTATTAAAAAAAATAATCGTGCTTCTGATTCGCCATAAAAAAAACATTGAAATACATCGACCGAGAGGTGTGTAATTATATTTTTTATCGCCTGCACAATAATGCATAATAAAATAAATAACGCCAGTTGTGTCGGTATATAGGAACATAGGTATGAAATATGTAGTTGTTTTTGCAGATATAAGAATAATAATATATATACTTCGTGTGCGGGATGGCCCAATAGATCATTAGGTACGTACATAATATTATAGTTACATTATACTTATATACCGCATACCGATTTGTATCAGCAAGCAACGGACTCGACATAAACATTTTGGGCCTACGCGTTTCTTAACTACACTACTGTATTTACTTTTACTTCAATTATTTATAGGATATAATGTTATCGACCAATTCATTTTTCGAAATCGCTATTTAAAATTGATTTATTTAGGTATTTAATATTGCTTCTCGGGCACCTAATAGGTAAGTATGTCTAATATTAATTAGACACGTACCTAATAACAAGTTGCCACATTTTGATATTAATCGTCTCACATACAGACTGAAAACACAGTTAAAATGTGTCTTTGGATCAACCGTCAGATATCCAACCAACTGAGCCACGAAGGCCGACAATCTTTTATATACATTATCCTATAAGACTTATCCTATCAATGTTTTTATATGTATTATTCAACTTCAACATAATTTTGGCACGTGGGTCTTTTGCAAATTTAGTACAGCTAATCCTGTTTCTCAAGAAAAAAAAATTAATGATTAATAAATTTTTAACCTCATTTTTTTAACAAAAATACAAAATACATCGCAGTAGTAAACGTTATATTGAATTTATTTTTCCACTTTTTTTAATGTAACAATATGGTAATACGTCGTAATAGAATTGTTTTCTCTACAAATTCAACGCGTCCCAGACACCATTGTAGCATATTAAAATTATTTTAACTTGATATTATTCCAACTGTCGATTCGTTCATGAGAATTCAATTCTCTTAATGAATCGACATTATTAAGCCAAGATGCGTGTACGAAGGAAAATTTTGTATGGTGTAGTGGACTTTTTGCAAGCTAATAACACCAACTAGAGGCCTCGCAGCATATATGTTCCCCTACATGGATTTACTCAGAATTCGGAGTAGAACATTTTATGTGAGTTTTGTGTGTGTGTGTGTCTGTGTGTCTGTCTGTATCCGTCCGTCCCTTATAACTTTTGATCCGCTCAATTCACAGAGCCCAAATTTTTAGAATATATAAACAGTTATAATCCTACAAAACTTTTATACTCAGAATTGTGAATTTTTGTTTCAGTCAGGGGTTATCAACTTTTGAAATTTTGATTTATTTTTCCATATATCTCAGAAACCGTAAAAGATAGAACGCTGAAAATTGGTATAAACATAGACAAATACAAAATCTCAAATTATTTTTTTTTTAAATTCCAGGGTTTCTCAAACATTTTTTATTAAGAAAAATATTTTTTTTATGATAAATTTATGAGTTTAACTGCCTATATTTCCATTTTTTTTAAATATCGAAAAAAGCCTAAACACCCCAACTAGATAATTTAATTTTCTATAAAAAATATTAAAATTGTATTAGCACATTGCAAATTTTTTTCAACATTTTTTATAAAAATTGAATTTAGTGATCACTTCATACAATTTGTATGGTAGTCGCCTATACACAATATCTAAGAAGACTTAATAATTTGATACTAATCTCCAAACATACATACATACCATCATGCTGTTTTCACATTCTGGGTAGGATCAAAGGACTGACCTCCATACTATCCTATCTTGACATACATACCTAGGTACATGTGTTGTATAGAAAACCATATATCTTAAAATATTAAATAATTTGTATTTATGGGTTTATAGTTTGGTATGTATTCTTCAACTGTACATACTATCACTATCGACAGTTGGATCTCATGTGTTACATGCAACTAGTTTATAAATCAACATAAATTAGAGGGTAAACTTAGCAAGTAGACACTACAAATTTATGAATTAAGTACGGGTTAAATTTTTTTATTTGAAACATAAAAAAAAACATTACTCCATCTTAAATATTTGTCCGTTAATTTTTTTTTATTTAAATTATTTTATTATTATTATTACCTATGTATTATAAAATACATAGATTGATTTGTTTTAAATTTATGTGAGATGTAGATGAAATTCTAATCAGTGATATGCAATAAAAGACAAATGATTATACCTTCCATTTGTTTGCCAATATATTGCGAATAAAATAGAGGGATATTGTGTATACGTGCGTATTTGCAGTACCTACGTTAGTCGCTAACCAGCGGTATTATTGTCAATTTGATAGTCCTGCATCAACGTTGATGGAATCCTAATAAAGAAATCCCAATAGATAAAGCTTTAAACATTGTAGGTATCGGTGAATTATTTGCATCACGATCTAACTATATATGCTCAGGGTGGCACGGCACTGGAGCGGCGCGGCGCCAGAACCTCTTATGTTTCCAACGTGTTTCACCTAGGAATTACTTATCAAAGTAGATGGTTATTATATTAGGATTTGTTACATAGATAATGATAATAAATAATTATTTGTAGGATAAGATAGTGAAACCAAAGGAAGACCAAAGAATTCTTGGATAGTCCTAAGGTGCAACCAAATACAGGCCTAGACATGGTCTAGGTGATATTCTGCAGGACAGAAGAACATAATAATAATAATAAGTCATTTGTATAGCGCCGTTTAATGATTCGAGATCATACCAAGGGCGCTGATAGTCTAATGTTGTGTTGCTCTTTGAAACAAAGCTGTTTTTAATCCTTTAGTGAAAGTGCTCTTGCTTTGAGCACTGCGGACATCTAGAGGCAGTGAATTCCACTTAATAGGACCACTCACACTAAAGCATCGGTCATAGTAAGCCGCTTTGTTGACTCTGTCCAACTCCTTTAAGGAATTGTTACTCTGTGATCCAGACGACCTGAGTGTGAGATGCCTCCCAGAGAGATCTCTTCTCTGACACAGCTCTTGTATATATTTTGGTGCCAGGTTGTTCAAAGCATTATATACTGTCAAACAAATTTTGTAATCAATTCGCTCTGGACACTTCAACCAGTGTAATTCGTTTAGTAGTGGAGTTATGTGACATCGTTTTTCTGAACCGAAAATAAGTCTTGCCGCTGTGTTAAATACCATCTGTAGTCTATCGAGCTGATACTTCGGCAATCCAGCATAAATGCCGTTGCAGTAATCAAGCCGAGACACAACGAATGAATTTACAAGTGTTTTAGTCTCAATCTTGGGTAAATTTCGACGAATGTTTTTCAGTTGTCTGAGTTGAAAAAAACATGAACTGACCGTTTTTGAGATTTGAAGGTCAAGTGACAACTTATTGTCCAAGTGAGTACCCAAGAATTTGACACTTGTAGCTGGCACGAGTGTTTCTCCGTTGATGTTGATAGGAGTACTCTCAATGAGGTGCTGTCGCCGTGGTGAAGCTACCCACATAAACTCTGTTTTAGTTGGGTTCAGTTTAAGCTTGTTGCTAGACATCCACGTGGCGACTTTTTCGATGCACTCAACAGTTTCTACTTCCAGACGATTTTTGCATATGGGATTACAAAATTTGAAGAGCAAGCGGTCATCGGCATAAGCAAATGAATTAAATCCTTCGTTTTGAATCAAGTCGTCAACATAATTATATAACTTAGGACGAGGAAAGCAAACCCCAACAGTCTGCACATGCAATAAGTTGGGATATAATATGTATATACCCAGAATCACGGAATATAAAATATGTACCGTGGTCAGGGAGAAGATATTTTGATATTAGGTTAAGATAGAAAGAAATTATTAATAATGGAATCAGAGGGTTACTTAATATAATATTAGGTTTAGACAGTTGGATTATTCAGTATATTCAGGATTAGATAGTTAGGAATTCTTAGGAAAGGTTATTGGTGACCTATCATGTTGTCAGCAGCCTCAATGTGTTTTTATACCGGCGGCAAAATTTGGAATTGTTTATAAGTACCATACTATATCATACCATATAACTGTATCCCAACCGAATTTATCAAATATGGCTTGAAAGTATGTAGCTTGTTATTTGATCTATGTTATTGTACACAATATGTAAATATTTTGCATATTTCTTACTTATGGATACCCAATTCTAATTTATTCGCCTAACGAACTCAGAACTAAGTAGTTATGCTTTTTGAGAGTACTTAAAACACAGTGAATTATTAAATTCAAAATGTTCCGCGTAGTTAATATTCATGAATCAATTAGTTGGACTCCGGAATCAAAGGTTCAATTACTAGTAGAGACACAGTTTTTCAGTGTAATCAGTATAGATTATACACACACATCCATCTCTGTAATGTACCTATATCATTTATGTTAATATATGTATGTATGTTTGTACGTTGTATACCTACTCTATATTGGTTTGAACTAACTACAGTATATATATTGTCATACGAAACCTACAGTATGTTAATGGTAATTTTTATATAATGAATGTTGAGTCTTAGTTTTCATAACAGGCAATACTTGTACAAACATTCCACTGTTCTCTGAATGGTATATCAGATTATTATCATCGTTTTTCAAGACGAGCCTCTTCTCTTTTGTGTCGTCATTGTTTTTATATCTTTATGTTAAATTGTTTATATGTCGTAGCTGCATGAATTGGGTTTGACTTGCGTTTCAATTTTTTATGTGCTTCCATCAACAGTATGCTTTGCAAAATTGTTATTTTTAAAACTCACAAAAAGTAAGGAACCAAGCTCTTACGCGTTTTTATTTTATTTTATTTAATTACCTTTCATGTTTCTTTTCGGGTAACTAACTCGTACTGTTTTCCCCAAAACCACCCGCCCGTTCTGCTTATGGGGACTAACAACAACCCCTTGTAAAACTCTGAAAGATCATATAGCATGTTCGGAGAACTCAAAAATTTTGCAGACACTGCACTTAAAGTGCCAATGAGAGCTAATTATGAGGATAAAGCTGGCTCACCGTTCACTGAAACTAGTACTTGTAGGTACTAACTGGTACTATCGAGCATTTATTTAAAACACGCACCTTAAATATTACAATAAAATTTTATTTCGACCAGGATTTGAGACTTGAGACTCATGGTTTAGAAGACAGATGTATTATAAACTGAGACTCGAAAGTCGTTTACTTTTAAAATTTTACCTTATGATTCTTTTAGTAGGCATCTGACTCGGTAATTACCGAGTCACACATAAGTATGTCCTGTAATTGATTTCGGGATAATATTACACATTTATTTGTCATTTTAAAACTAGCTGCATTATTGTAAAAATGTATTCTTAAGAAATTAAGCATGTACTAAGTGTATACTTGTAATTATATACATGTATCACAATTCGCTTATATAACATCACTAAAAGCCTTTAAGGATATCATATTAAGATACCTTCCTCATAAAAATAATGTGCAAGGTGATGATTTTGAATGAAGACCACTTATTAAAGATGTTATATAATATAATGTGTTATACCTAATATATTAATATATTTATAGCATTGAAACAAGTGCGTGGTATTTTTATTGATTCTTCATTCACAGTTCTGTACTATGTACAAATATATTACCTACACGTAATATTTATATTTTTTATTTCATATTTAAATAAAATTTGAATAAAAATGTAATATTTTATCAAGTGTAATTTTCGAGACCTTCAGCGACAAAGGCATTGTCCAGTGTCTAGTTCAACAAAACATAATACTTAGGTACTTACATGTCAGAATCGTTTATAGATATGTGGAGAGATAGATGGGAGTGCTTGGTGCAAACAAATCCTAGAATTGTAACCGCAAAGAAGAAATATCGTGAAAGATGGAAACGTAAGAGGCTTGAAGAATAGACGAACATTGTATTCTTCAATAATTTAGATTGGTGATGGCAAAGCGGTTAGAGCGCTGAGTTTGTAATCCAGTGGTCGCGAGTTTGAATCCTCTCACGACCGATTACGTTCACCTATAGCACAAGCATTTATGCTTAATTTAGGGAATATAAGTACGAGGATGATACCTGTTTCTTTAAAAAAATGTATGAGGCGATTATCCAATGAGAGGTGTAGCGTGATAGTATTATTATTTATGTATTTTTTTTATTAAACGAATAGATCACAATTTACTAACATGTTATAATTAATCTGGTTTATAAGTTTCATATATTTTTTAAGCCCGAGTGTTTTTTTGGGTTTTAGACAATCTCAATTAAGTAATTACCATAATATATCAGGCAACTAACAGGTTACCTGATAAATTTTGGTAATTACTATAACAATATTAATTTAACACGTATCCAATGTAATTTGCCACAATCTGGAGACTTATGATATTTATTGTCTTACACATCCAGACTGAAAACACAATCAAAAACTGTGTCTCCACCGGAAATCGAACCCGGGTCCTTTTGTTCGGGTATCGGATATCTAACCAATTGAGCCACGAATGGTAACATATTATGCAGGTTATACAGTACCTATAGCTTAAAATATTGATTACATTTATATGTCGTCTTGTTTTTGACAAAATTTGTTGAAAAACCTTTACAGGGTTTGATTTTGGTTTAGTACCTATGGTGGCTATATTATAATAATGTCCACACATAGTACATACCTCTTGTCTGCCGCATTTCTCCCGTTGAAGATTAGTTTATCAAGTCTTGAGAAGAGACAGGTAATGAGGTGTGTCAGATCGTGTGTCTGTCCACGTATACCGCCATTGACCTGCTGCTGTTGCTAATTTTCCACCCATTATGCATTAACTGACGACGTAAAAAAAACACACCCTTTCGTCGCCATCATCGTTTCCTCGGTCGGTGTAGTCAATATTTATATACCTGCACTTTACGGAAGAAAACATCTCATTTTTGTCAACTTCAAACACACCCTTTCGTCGCCATCATCGTTTCCTCGGTCGGTGTAGTCAATATTTATATACCTACACTTTACGGAAGAAAACAACTCATTTTCGTCAACTTCAAATACTGCGTGGAAACATTGTCTCATGTACAAGTTTATTTTCTAAGAATTAAAACAAAAAGGAAATTCAACACTTGTTTTGTTTTAAGAGATTGAGACAGTGTAGAACTCCATAATTACAAACGTAAAAAAAATTCTACTCATAGCGGCCGAATTTTTCCCGCGTGATTTTATATCACATAGAAATCAATGCAAACGTAGGTACTTACGCACTGGCGGTTCTTTTATTTTAGAACAAATTGAGCGGTTCTGGGTTATTCTGTCAAAACTGCGGCGGGAAAAGAACTCCATAATTACAAACGTAAAAAAAATTCTACTCATAGCGGCCGAATTTTTCCCGCGTGATTTTATATCACATAGAAATCAATGCAAACGTAGGTACTTACGCACTGGCGGTTCTTTTATTTTAGAACAAATTGAGCGGTTCTGGGTTATTCTGTCAAAACTGCGGCGGGAAAAGAACTCCATAATTACAAACGTAAAAAAAATTCTACTCATAGCGGCCGAATTTTTCCCGCGTGATTTTATATCACATAGAAATCAATGCAAACGTAGGTACGCACTGGCGGTTCTTTTATTTTAGAACAAATTGAGCGGTTCTGGGTGATTCTGTCAAAACTGCGGCGGGAAAATAACCGTGGTGCGGTAAGGCACAATCTTATTCATATATTAGGAATGTATCTTTTTCTTTTTTTACCTATACAAAACGGATTTTTTGTTTTATATCGTTTACTATAATAGATATGTATGTATGTATGCAACCTACTACATCTTCATGTATTTTACAAACCAACGATGACATGTGATTGTTTCACAAATCTCTCTTTTACACTTCTGACTTGTCTTTTGAAGCTTTTACTGTCAAAATAATAAAAAAAACACCTCAGAAGTATACAATGTTATCTGACTTTCTTAATTTTTTTTGTCTTCTCTAATTTCTGATTTTATTTTATTTCATGTAGCTTCTCGGGCAAGAAAACAAAACAACAAAACTAACAGGTGCTATGTAAAATAATTATTGAACACGCACCCAATAACAAAATATAATTATTTACCAATTATATAATTATTGTAATGGTTTGTCGTCAGGCAGCTAAGTACCTTTGACTTTGTTTTGGTTTAACTTTGTTACATATTTGTGGAAATGGAGTGAAAATCGGCCATGGCTTTCATTCAGATTAACTAGTGTATTTGCCACAACAAACTCATTTTTCGCTTTGGTGTATTTTGTTTCTAAGAGAAGCAAATATAACACCAAGGAGCGTTTGATTTCACGTCATTCCACGTCGCAGGTTCGGCAGAGAGTGAATGGACAGTGGAGTACCTCTTTGACGGATTTATGGATTTCATTGGCGATTCTGCGGTACGGTTGATGATCCTCACCGCCATTGCACGACCAACGCCAGTTCTATTTGTGTTTTATACATTCAATATTCGGTACTGGTACATTTCTCTCTCTTCATCAACAACCGGCGAATATTCGCTATAATAAGTTAGACACTTGAATGCACTCGCACGTGCGCTATGGAATTTTAATAGTCGTGTTTATTTACAATACACTCTTCTTTTTACATGTTTACATCATGTTAATTATACTATGAACTCGTGGAAAATGTATCGATTCATAATTTCTATTGATATTACTGTAAAAACGTTCATCGCTTTTATTATAATGAATTATTTTTGGAGCTCTATCAAATGTTTCATGATATATTTAACAATTCAAATTATTCAACAAGCATACTGTAACCAGAGCTTCCAGTATAGAAAAGCAAGTATTACGTGAAAAATAAGTAAGTAAGTAAATTTTATTAATAAGAAAGTATAAAAAGGATACATTTTGACATATTATAAAAAAAATATATACATCACAAATAAATTTGAAATTCTCCCCGAAAAGAAGGAAACCTTGTGCTTCGGGGAGGAGTTCACAAAACTTAAATTTAACAAGATACATAAAATACATAGAAAGAGTTCATAAAAAAAATATATATTATTTTAATTTACAAACGTGGAAAAATAAATTTAAAAAAGCTAACAATCAATAAAGATATACTCACACACACAATACAATACACCAAAATTAATACATTCATATGGTACAATGAGGAGGAAAATTATTTTAACTTTTTTTTAAAAGTTGACAAGTTGTCAGTATTATTTATTTTTATATTTCTATCTAAAATAAATTATAATAAATTTCTCCTCTGCTGGGAATTGAACCCAGAACGCCGGCATAGAAGTCAACCGAATTATTTATTTAAAACTTTGGTATGTCGGTCAACATAAGAAGTATGTATGTATAGTTGTAGCCAAACATCTTGAACTTTTAGCCGAGAAGGGGGGCGATTTGCACGTAAACAAACGAAGCAAAAAGACACAAAATTTGCGCTCTGCGCAACCGGAAGCTCGTTCAAGATGTTTGACGAAAATTATAACTACTATTGAAGCTTATCCTTGAATATTCTTTTTGGAATGTTATAATATGTTTTTAACCACTAAGTAATGTTTGTTTTAACGGAGAATTATGATTTTGGAATGTTATAATATGTTTTTAACCACTAAGTAATGTTTGTTTTAACGGAGAATTATGATTTTGGAATGTTATAATATGTTTTTAACCACTAAGTAATGTTTGTTTTAACGGAGAATTATGATTTTGGAATGTTATAATATGTTTTTAACCACTAAGTAATGTTTGTTTTAACGGAGAATTATGATTTTGGAATGTTATAATATGTTTTTAACCACTAAGTAATGTTTGTTTTAACGGAGAATTATGATTTTGATCTATTTAAGCGTACTTATATTTTCTACACATGTTTCAGCTTATCAAATTGAAATTATTCGTTGAATTTCGTCTTGATGATTTTATTTGTATGGTTGACTATAAGTGTAGATTGTACATAGTTATTTTATCTACTAAGCAGGGTTGTATTTATTGATGTTTATTCTGTCTCCTTTATATTGCTGATCGTGTGAGGTCCAGTGCGGAGTATACACACACAGTATAGATATAGGGCGTGGCTGACTACATAATATATGTACATGACAGATGGGCCTTTCCCCTCTAACTAATCTCTCCATACCTTCCTACAATGTCCTGTCTGTCCACGTGGTCATCGATGTACCTATCACAGAGATGAAATATCTCTCCACTCTGCTATTAGTAATTTGCTTCGGTCCATCTGTTGTTTGTTTCTTAACATGTCGCCATATTTTGTAATATAAAAAGAAATATCCGTTGATACAATTTTTACCCCAAGGATTTTTATTTTGTAGGTGTAAAGTATTATAAATATGTAAGTATCTATTTTGTTTTTGTTGTTACATTTTTTACCTACTAAATATTTGTTTGAAAATTAAAGGAACTCACACGCCATATTTGTGTTGTATTGAGCTTTTGATATCAAAGCTTGTTGTAAAGTATGATTTGGTAAAAAATAAAATTCCTTAAATTTATTTCATAAGTATATTATAAGCTTTATTTTACTAATTTCTTCTCACTCTGAAGACTCATTTTTCAGCCATTGTCTGATACTAGATAGTGTCAATAATTATAATAATGGAAGTAAAAACTAATTATTGTTTTATTTATGCAGAATATGTTTTATCATTTTGATACGGAGTTCCATCAAGAATTACCCGTTTAGATAACAAGAGGCTATAGTAGACAATATAGTATATTTTGAAAATCTTTTCCCCAGTACGCTCAAAAGATACGTCTTTAAAATAAAGATACTTTTTTATTTACATGTTTATTCTATTGCGAGTTTTTTGAAATTTGAATTGGTGCTTTTCTGTTAAAAATAGTTTAAGTATAACACTTTTTTATTTTTTTATAGAAAGTTACTAAAAACTACAAGGTCTATGAAGTAGATTTTTACTTCAATCGAAAGAAAATATTAAAATCTACCGGTTGATAAACTATTTTAATATTTTGATAACTATTCTTGCTATTTGAAAAAAATAACCTTTAATTTTCCCTTTTCTTCGTGGAAAAATATTGTCTATCATAGATTAGGTGATATACAATATTTTTTCGCGTTTCATACATTAGAAGGTAATATAGTGTGAATATTTAAGTATGTACATCCATTTTAGGTAGGTATCAAAGTTGTTTCGAGAATAATATTATTTTTTAAAATAAATATACAACAAAATATGCTATTTTAAAAGCGGCACGATTTTAACTATCGTCACATATTAATAATGTTTTTTTTTATTCCTTATCGTGAGTGACCAGTAACCAATGTAGCATCAAGTGTATGAAGGAGGTACATATGGTACAATGTACTTACCTACACATTGATTGACCTGTACCTAACCGGGTGTCGTGCGGTCAATATTGTTTATGACTCGATATGGACTGGAGATTTTTATTACCGCGCGAATGGGAACGATAATGATATTGTCTATGAATTAAAATCATATGAGAGGTAGAGAACACCCACAAATAACGACGACTTGCGTTTTTCTTATCACAAACTTCGTGAAGGAATCCACTTATGGTCATGGAGTTAATATGGTAACTTAATGTACGCGGTACTTGCGTTTGATTTTATATAGGTACTAGTTATGAGACTGTATATTGCTGCCGTGTAAATATTTATTTGTGGTAAATGTTGCATTTTTTTGTGTTTACAGAAGTACCCTAAAAAATCATGACCAACAATAAAATTATGTACTTAAGTAAGTACACCATATTCTAAATGAAACTGCTTTAGAACTGCAAAATATATTTTTTTCTTGTCCTCCCACTGTTACCTTTCTTCCAATGATATGGTTTTGGTATTCAAATTATATTATTTTAGCAGTTTGCCCTGAAAACCAAAAAAATAAGATCTTTTTAATATCCCCAGTAATTTGTCAATATTCGTCTAAATTATTATTATTTAGAAAAATTGTGAATAGTAAACAAAAAAATATAAATAACCAGCTAAACTTCCCAAATAATCCGTAACTAAATATATTTCCAATTAATTAAAATAATAATAAAAATAAAATAAAACATATCTCTGAACCACTCGTTGTCACTTATGTTTACTATTCCTCCCCACTATTTTTTTCAAATTGACTCCTCCCACAAAATTAGACCTAAACAACAGTCTATATTTATTTTTAATGTAGTACGTAAGACTTCCTGAAGAAGAAGACGTTTTTTTCAAAACCGGTCGACAGTAGTCCTCATAAGTGGTGTAAACAAAGTAATTTTGGATATTATAAATAAATTATTTTATTTTGGATGTATTCAACAATATTTATTAGATATTATTTACTTTCTCGAATTAATAAAATAAAATTAAATACTTAATTATACACACAAATTATTTTTGAGTAAGTATATATTCATACGAGTTTTTTTTCAATTATTGAATATTGCACTTTTAATGACTTGACTTATCATAATTAAATTATGTGCATAATATGTAATGTTCCACTTTTATCGTTATAAATTATCCTATCATACGTTGATATGATTTATAAAAATATGTTCATCGTTATAAATTTTAAAATGATTTATCGTTATAAGTTATCCTATCATACATTGTTATGACGTATAATAATATTTTGTGTTATGTGTAGGTGGCACCTACATTTTTTTACTTAGTTAATTAACGAATATACAGGAATGCAATTGGACTACCTACATATTATTGATTGTATTATAAAATTGTGGTATTCAGGAGTAGACTTTCAGTTCATGCGAATCCATTGCAATACTTCTATGTTTACTTGCCAACCCACTTAGCTCTGTCGATGACCGACACTCGGACGTAAGTAATGGGCAAAAATATCACCGAAGTGCTCCGACCGGGAATAGAGCTCGTGATCTTTGGTGTGTGCCCGTGGCCGTTGCTCGGTGGTTGTTTGTCTAATGGGTGGTGGGGAGGGGATGATGTATTTATTAAGGCCAGCCGGCGCGGCGTGCTCCCTGTGTGGTCTCCCGGTACAAATTTTAAATGCCATCGAGGTCTGCTCTCAGGGATGTCACATTATTCAAACTTTATCTGATTGCCATTAAGTATACGTAGGTACCTACATATTATATATATTTCAGAAGGGTTATCGCTATTATAAAAAAACCTACATTTACACTATAACATTTTGTTTTTATGTTAACTATTGTGTATTGGCCAACTAACAGGTCGAATAATATTATAATTTCACGCCCACCCAATGACAAATTTTATATGATGTTAATCGTCTCATAAGTTCCCAGTCTGTAACATTGAAAATCGTTGTTTCTAACGGAACCCGAGACTTTGACCCGAATGCAGAGTCCTAGGTACCTAAATACTAACTCCTAACCTCACTGGAGTATTTAGTATTCTTAAGTTAGCAATTGCGTTGCAGTCATCACTAACTAAATACTTAACACTACGCCAAACTTAAGGTCGATGGCGTAGCATTGCACATTATTGTATATGAAGAAAAGAGATAGAAAGTTTTCTATGGGTTTAGACTGACGTTTGAAATGTTTTTTTGTCATAACAACTTAAACACATGTAACCAAGATCACACTGACAGCTCGATGTCGCGATTTTTCTGAATTTCCAGTGAATTTTCAGCATCTCGTATAGATCGCTGAATACTCTATTTGGTATTTGATTTGACAAAATTACCAAATACATATTAAACGAAGCCGATAAAATCATTATCCACCGAAAAAAAATCGTATTTTAGTATTAAACCACTCGTAAGGTTACTCGCTATCAACCTTACTTTTTGACAATTCGCAAATGTTAGTTCACGCCGATGCGCATGCGCTAAGTATTTGATATGTCTCTGCAATGCAATTCTCATAGAAAAACGTCGTAGCATCCTCCAGTTAGGAAGCCACGTGATCTCCTAACTTAAGTGAGCGACTGTGCAATGAAAACATGGTTAGTATTTAGTCTTTGTCTCAGGAACGAAAGCCGGATTTGTTTTATTGTATTTTGTATTCTTCTCGTGCAACTAACAGGTATATACAGGTATATCTTGAACCCGTCACGTGGGTGCGTAAATCGCAATTTTTTGTGTCTTTTTGCTTTGTTGATATGTGCGCAAACCGCCCCTCTCCATGGCGAAAAGTTTCATGAAGTTTGGTGGCATCTATACTAAACATATCAAATATTCGGCCTTCGGCCTTCATGGATCAGTTGGTTGGGTATCTGACTGCTGATCTAATGGTCCCGGGTTCGATTCCCGGTGGAGACACAGTTTTTAATTGCGTTTTCAGTCTGGATCTGTGAGACGATTAATATCGTAAGTCTCCAGAATGTGGCAACTTGTTATTGGGTGCGTGTTAAATTAATATTTGACATAGTACCTGTTAGTTGCCCGAGAAGTAATAAATAATTATAATTATATTAATTTAACACGCACCTAATAACAATTTGCCACATTCCGGAAACTTGTGATATTTATCGTCTCTCAGATCTAGACTGAAAACATAATTAAAAACTGTACCTATCTTTACCGGGAATCGAATTCGGGACCTTTGACTCCGCAGCTAGATATCTAATCAACTGAGCCACGAAGGCCAAAACAAAATAAAAATGACAAAAGGTTATATTGTTATATTGATTCTTAGTTAAGATGTCATTTTAGTGTTTTGCTTAAAAACCTTACTTTTTTTAAAATATTTAACAAACCACAAGGGCGACCACCTAATAGATGGATGGACGACATAAAAAGATTTGTTGGACCACAGTGGATGGGAGTCGCACAGGAACGGGAGGAGTGGAGAAGGAGAGGGGAGGTCTATGTCCTGCAGTGGGCAAACACAGGCTGACGATGATGATGATGATTTAACAAACAGTGTAATGCTCTCATAAAACATAACGTGTTGTTTATGTTCACTGACTATCATTACCATAGTTTCCGTAGTTTTGTTTTAATCACACCTTTTGTATCACACAAAATGTCTCCACCCTGGCCTGACCCTTAACCCGCTGCACGACAAATTATACAGTTCTAAATATATTGAGTGTTTTTCCGTATTTTTTATTAGTGTTATTAAGATTAGTTTTTACATACCTATTGTAACAGCGAAGATTTGTGTTCTTGGTGTGGTATGTGAATATTGGCACAATTTCCAAACGGTTATATTATTCTTCGTGATGCTGGAAGAGACCCTGAAACCAGTAAATGCATTTATTTGATTTAACACCAACCTCGTGTTCTTGGTCGCTTTAGCGAACACATCAAAAAGCACTTCCAGTAACTTTGCTATAATGTCGATGCCACCGGCATAAATTACAATCTTTATTGACTTTTTGAAGTTTGTATTCCTCTCTATACATCACATATTTTGATTTATTGCATGTGTAATTGATAAATTAATGTTAGTAATATTTATTTTAAAAAAATCCTCGCGTGTAATCATTTATTATGTCTAACATGAAAGTACATAAAATAAGGATAAATTGGATAAAAAAATGGGTTATTTGAATGACATTTTTTCCAACTGAGCAATTTTTCCGATCATTGTGTAGCAAGTGTATATTTAGTAATACTATTTTTCAATCTAAAAAAACTTCATCGTATATATTTTAAATGACAATTTAGTGGAAGACATATTGCAGAAGAAGAGTTGATACGAAAAATATACAATTATCAAATATGTAGGTATGGAATTAATATATATTTTTTCAATTTATTAGATGTGAAATAGGTTAATCAGAGAACGTTCAATGCCAAAAATCAATAGTGATGATAAATGTGGTGATAGTGATGATAAATATGGTAGTTATAAAAATGATGTAAATTCTAAATTATATCCTGGCTTACAATATCTTACTTTGTGGCTCGCTTATTCAGCTATGTCAGAATCTCACTTCATAAGATGATCTCTATCTATGCCTTGAAAGAAGTACATGAGATCTATGGAATTGTCAATAATGTTAACTCGGCATGCAGTGTTCAAATGCAATCTTAATGTTTATTATATGAAAAAAATAAATATGTAATCAGCTGATCGCTAGCGGTGTCCCTAGTAAACCAGTCGACCTCTCTTATAACTACATATAACGGACGGCGCACCTACTATACTAATAATATGTATATATCTACATATGTAGGTATTTAGGTACATCTCTTCTCTACTACATACAAAATCTGTCTTGATTTTGTATGAGAGTGGCGTGGTGCGGCGTGAGTATGAGCGGATGGAAATATAATGTTTATTATAGACATGTGCCGAATGATGTGTAGGTATAGTATATATATATATATATATATATATATATATATATATATATATATATATATATATATATATATATATATATATATATATATATATATATATATATATATATATACCTGGCTAACTACATATACATATGTCACCGGCGCTACACACGAGGAATCGTGCGGAGTATGGAAATTTGCCGCCCATGTGGAAATCTCTTTTCTTGCATTATAATTATTTGTCGATACACGGACATAATATACCTACTATATAGTAGGTAGGTACATACAGTGTTATTAATGCTGCGTGAAAGGTTTTTGTACTTGTTTATATTTTATATTAATAATATACCTAATTATAATATGGTGCAGCGTGCAGCATGATAGCAATAGGATCTGTGGACTTGTTCTCCCGCATTGCACCTGAGAATTGGTTCTTATAGGATAACAAGTTGTATTATGAGCACATTTTTTTCTTTAATTTTGTGTCACTATTTGTGGATTTGGAAATACTTACAATATTTCCATATCTTGTCCAATTTAGTCATGTTAGTTTTAGACATTACAACGCGACGTTTTATTCGTCTGTACATTAACAGTATTTTTGATTGGATTTAATTTCTTGGTATTTCACTCGCTAAGTATTATTTTTTTATTTTTTTTTATTTTAAAACTTTCTGAGCACAAGTGCACAATGGCGGGCTTATTGCCAAATGGCAATATCTTCCAACCAACCATATACATTTAGTGAAAAACTATTACAATTATGGTATGTAGCAAAATTTTTATACAATACAAGCAAGAGCTATAAAGAAAATAAAACAAACAAAATGAAAAAAAACATATAAGCAAAAACAATAAAGAAACGGAGGTGACTGGAGAGGGGGGGGGGGAGGACAAGGATAGGATAAGGAGACAAATTTAGGTGTTATGTGAAAGGAAATGATTCCTCAGATTTCTTTTGAAAGTGGGAAGTGTTAATGAAACTCGAAGTTGCGATGGGATGTGATTCCAAAGACGAGCTGCCTGTACGGAGAAAGAGGTGGTGAAAAAAGAAGTATTGTGTACTGGGATACTGAGCGTTCTTTCAGTATTTGATCGAAGAGTATTCATTATCCTCCTATAATAGCGTACAGTGGAGACTTATAATTGGCTGTTTAATCATTATCTTAAATGTAAAACTGTAATGTATAGCTGTTAGTCTCCCAAAAAATTGTAAATAAATAAATAAAATAAATATTCAAATATTTGCCATAGATACGGTGCCTTATTATCCGAAGATCCTCACTGACTTTTCTGTTTCCAGAGATCTTGGTCACTTCTCTGATGCCCTATATATATATATATATATATATATATATATATATATATATATATATATATATATATATATATATATATATATATATATATATATATATATATATATATATATATATATATATATATATATATATATATATATATATATATATATATATATATATATATATATATATATATATATATATATATATATATATATATGGATCTGAAGTCGCCGACAGTCCGCAAGTGTGAATCTCAATTCGCACTTGTTGATTGTTCTTTTTGCACCATAGTGCCGAGATTGCTAATCTAGAGGGCTCCATGAGCTACTCTTCGTGCCATGCATTGTTTTTTTTGTCGTTCATTCTAGCGTTCTGCGAAGGGGCCGTTGACAGTCCCCATATGCGGAGCGGGTGGTGGTGGGAGTAGCGATTTAAATATTTGCAGTCTGGTGTAGTAAGCTATAATGACAAAGATTGCTCTGTATTTTTTCCATTTTCACTGTTCATTAAACATTTATACTATTAACGAAACAAAGGATACCAACTATAACTTCGTACATTTTAATTCCGGATGTATGTCGATTACCTCCAAGTCCCAGATCTGAAACCATCATTATCTCGCCACTGGTATTGAAGATTCTACAATTTACTTTGAACATTTGATATCGCTGTGTTGGCAATTATCGGCCAAATCACCGGAACCGTAATCGTTTGAGGTTTCAGATGCCTTTTCGGTATTGAGAGTCGTTTTATTCGACACGTAGGTACACACACACACAAGCCCCGCTAAGTCGCCATGCAGTCGTAAAAATAAAATAATTCTTACTAAGGTCGGCAGTCCACAGCAAAATATACACAAACATTTCGTTCGCATATAGCACAAACATTTATGCTAAATGTATGGAATATAATGAAGATGTGTATGAACATCCAGAAAACAAAATTCTAACCACGGCAAATATTACGATTAACAAAAATATAATTCAAATGGTTGACGAGTATGTGTACTTTAGTCACAAGATAAAACTTAGACAATTTAACCAAACGGCAGAATTACCTAATAGAATAGGTCTGGGTTGGGCTGCTTTTGATAAATTAAGACATGTTTTTGAAAACAAGGAAGTCCCTCTATGTCTAAAAAGAAAAATATATGATTCATGTGTTTTGCCCGTAATGACATATGGCTTTGGAACAACGACCCTTAAAGCAAAAAGTGTCCACAAGTTGAAAGTTGCACAGCGATCCTCGGAAAGGCAAAGCAGAGCCTTGGCGTGAGTCTACGCGACAAAATACGAAATGAAGAGATTATGCGCCGTACTAAGGTTGCCGATATAATGGATCGTGTTGCTGGATTAAAGTGTCAATGGGCTGGTAACTTTACCAGACAAGGGGATACTAGGTGCGCCCCTAGAATACTACATAATGTTGGAAGACCTCCTAAGAGATGGTCTGACGACATTGTCCAAGTGGCCGGTGAAACCTGGATGCGATGGGGACAGAGCAAAAATGAGTGGAAGTGTATGGAAGAGGCCTATGTCCAGCAGTGGAGGGACGAGAGCTAGAGAAGAAAAAGAAGTAGATGTATATACTTTTCACAAGGATATATTCATTCTTAAAAAAATGCTTTGTATTAAAAAACAAACCATAGTATTTAAAATATTACCAGTTCCTCAAAATTACAAATGTGTTGTGAAAAAAAATAATTAAAAACGCATAGTCTAACTACCTTAAGTGTAATCAACTACAAAGAGCTACAATTCTTTACTAACTAAAAATATATTATCAAATATTTATAGGTTTTTGAGTTGATCATAGCATTCCCGTTCAATTTTAATTTCAGTTTTTAATTGTGTTTTCAGTCTGGATCTGTGAGACGATTAATATCGTAAGTCTCCAGAATGTGGCAACTTGTTATTGGGTGCGTGTTAAATTAATATTTAACATAACAAGAGCAATAAGGGCTATAATCTTAATAGTTTGAATTATTAATTGATTCCATCTATATTCATCTCAAATATTTATAATTAGCTTTATCATCAAATTAATATCCATATATCGTACCTGTTAGTTGCCCGAGAAGCAATATTAAATAAATAAATTCAATCTGTTACAAAACAATGATTCCTGATGTTTTTCAAACGAAAAGCTTTTAATTTCAGTGATATTGAGGACCTTTACTTTCATAACCCACTAACACTACATTGATTTTTATGTGACCCCTTCAGTGACGATGTGGCTATATTCTTATTATTTTGTACTCATGCAGTCATATATATTTTTTCTCTTATGTTATTATATGTACATGTTTTCTATGAATGCGTGTACGTGTTTTATATGTAATTGTTTTATATAAAAAAATTGTACAGCTGTTGACTATTTATAAAAATAAAATAAAAAAAATAATAAAAATAAGTAGGTAATTTATTTAGAATATCACTTCTTGAAATAAATTTACTCATCCTCTATCCAATTCTCAAAAATAACCAGAAAATATTTAAATCCCACTAGATGTATCATAAAGCTTTGGCTCGTTAGTTGTATAGTTTCGGAGTATTGTCAGAGTGGATTGTTACCTTTATTGTAATTTAAGGCCACTGCCTTCATTCCTACACCCGAGAACGTCGAATTCCTCGTCCAATAAAGCTGCATTGTCTTCGTAACCTCTAGTGACAAATGTTATCACGTGGTCGCCTATATGTCATATATTGTCATATAGGACATACAAAAAGTTCTTAAGATAAAAGCCTGTACAAAAATATTGTATTTAAAGAACTCTTTATATTATGCTGTAATGCTCCGGCTTAGAATAGTGATTCCAGTCTTTTATATTAGCATCGTTTTCGGGTGTCCCCTGAGAGCCAGGTAATAAAAAATACAACAGATTAAAATAACATCTCAGAAAGTTCAGCAATGATGTTCACCACCCATTCTGAATGTTGCCTTTTTACGTGAGACGGGGTTAGTGTGTGGGGTTACACGGGTGTGTCATGCTTTATTATATAAGGTAATGCACACCTGTCGCTGGTTACCCCGTGTCGTGGGATATGCCATGATGGTATAATGAATGAATGATTAATATTCAGTAGTACCTACACTGAAATTGCTTCATGTTATTTAGATTTACACTTAGGTAGGTACTTACCTACATATTTTTTCTATACGATGTATCCTTTTAGTTTCTTCCGGAAACTATTACGCTTTCTATTGTTTCGTTGGTAATCCACCACCCTTACATTCCTTTGGAAAGAGTTGTTTAAGTATTGTATTTAAAAAAAAAATTGTATTCTGAGAATATTGTTGCAGACGACAGAAAAAAAATATCCATATAGCACAATTCGTTTACCTGTAGAGTCAAACTACAATAATTGTTTGTAGGCATTTCATTTTGTATGTCATTGATATTATAATACGAGTATGTTGCTTTTAGAAGCCATCAATGAAGAAAAAGTGCACACTCTTAATTCCTAACATAGCTTAGACATCACGATTGCCTATGTTGCAATTTACCTTGTAGGTATTACGATATTTTTTCTCATGTTTGTAATATAGTTTTTACTTAAGTCTATTTTATTTTTATTTAATTTTTATAATTATAAAACCACTTGATAAATTACAAAAATGATACGATAGAATATATAACATTTTTCAAAGTATTTTATTAGCAGCATATGTACATTATTAAATATTGGTAAAAATCATTCATCGTCATTAGTAATTATATGTTTTTCAATATTTTACAGTTTTAAGTAGGTATAACCATTTCCCCGCTTTTCACTATTTTTATATGTATAACAAGTCAAATTAAATTAACGAGTAATATATCTATCTGTATTGTAAAAAAAAACTTATAGTTGAACGGCAATTTCTTTAAACTCATGTTTTAGCAAATATTGCGATTGAGATATTTATTAATAAATAAATTTATCTTTTGCCAAGAATAAAAATTATCACGGCATTAAAATATCGACAGTGAAACGGCTTGAAGTTGGTTAGTATTTCATTTGTTTTTAAGGCTGTCAAATGATTAGTATGTTTATCTATAAAGGAATTCTTTAGTTTGGGTATCTGTATAAACAATAAGGACTGACATAATAGTTGACGATAAAAAATACAAATAATCTAATGTTGACCTTCAATCTGACCACATCTGATGCGGCTTGTTTTTTTATACTTTGTTTCGTAACAATATTGATGGGTTTTTTATTTTCTTATTTCGCCGGTTATATGAGGTGGATTGGTTGGTTGGTACATGTGTTACGAATGGCAGCTTTTCTCAGGAGAATCATGTTACCTACACAAAAAGATCATGTTTGTATAAATGTTATTGACGTAGGTGGGCATGAATAGCTCTATCTTTATACCCGTGTCCTTATTGCTTTCTCGGGACATTTAGATAAGTCACATTGTATGTTTTTGAACTTTAAATTATTGTACTCTCCTTTGATTGTTGTAAAATACATACAGTCCCTGATCTAATTATTAGCCCACCCTAGGAAATTTGGTAAATTATGACTTTTGGATTTAAAAACTCACATTTTTATAAAAATATATTTGTGTATTTAAAACTTTGGGTGAATATACATATTTTTAAACATAAAACAATAACAATTAAAAAAAATAATAGTTCTTTAGTACTTTATTTTAATATTTTGTGGATCCTCCCTTATTTTTTATCACAGCTTGCAAACGGCTTGGCATGCTTTCGATACATTTAAGAGCCATTTCTTTCAAATGATCATTATGGTTCCAATGCCATATCACTTTCTCGATTAATTGGGTCTTATTCGTAACATTTTCTTTAGATATTTCCCTCTTCAATAGTTCCCACACATTTTCAATGGGGTTGAGGTCAGGGGAGTTCCCCGGCCAGTTTAGAAGTGGGATTTTTTTGGTTTCAAGTAGTTTTTTTACAGATTTCGCTGTATGGCATGGAGCTCCATCTTGCATAAATATAAATTTATCGCCCGAATGTGGAAACCATTCCTTTATTTGAGGCATCAGTCGAGTTTCAATGACTTTTTGGTACTGGTCCTGTTTCATTATGCCCTCAACAATGTACAGCCGGCCAAGACCTTTACCACTAATAACTGACCAGAACATTAATTTTGGAGGATGTTTGATAGTTTTAATTACACAGTCCTGGTTGTACTTCTCAGATGAAGTTCTTTTAACATACTGTGCCTTTTGTGTCAGTATTTCGATCGTTGACTCGTCACTAAAGCATACCTACAAATAACCAGAATTTTAGACAGAATTTAATGAATATTTCTAAAAAAATAATAAAGCATAATCAAATATATTTTTTAATCTTACTCTTTTCCAATCTTAAACTGAGAAATCGGAATACAGTTTAGCCCACTCCAACCTTTTTTTCTTCATATTATCCGTCAATTTGGGTTTTCGTACTGGCCTTCGACTTTTCATTCCTAGTCTATGGAGACTTCGACGGACAGTAATAGTGGTTACTTTTACTCCCGCCTCATTTAATTTATCAGTCAATGTAGTATTGGTAGCAAATCTGTTTTCTTTAACGATTTTCACCAATTTCCTTTCATTCCTAGGTGTCATTATCCTTTTACGTCCACATTTACCATGCCTCTGAGCATCCAATGATAGCCCATTTGTCAATTTTTCTTTAATTCGTCTTACTGTACGCCTTGATATGTTACATTTTTTTGCTATTTCACTTATAGTAACATTTTCTTTGGTCAAAAGGTGTTCCACTACTGCTTTTTTTTCAACACTAATATCTTTGGCCTTGCCCATAATGAAATTTAAGGTTAAAACCACGTGTAAATAATTAGGACGGAATTCAAACTAAATTTCTATAGAACAAAATAAAAAATAAATGAATTAATAGTCCAAAACTTATTGTAAAATGCGTAGAAAAAAGAAAACACAGTTTTTTGTAGAAAAAAACACCAAATTAACCACTAAACTTAAACGAAGACACAACCGAACTGCCCAGACAACAAAACACAAATCCTATAGAAAACACTAATGTCATATTTCATGTGTAAATGTTGCCAACCTAATAATAAATTAGTGTTGCCAACAATTAAAATGAACCATAAAATATATCCAAAACAATATTCAATATTTTGTTTTTGCATAAATTAAGATATGTATTAATAACAAGAGGAAAAAGTCATAATGTACCAAATATACCAGGGTGGGCTAATAATTAGATCAGGGACTGTACAACAAAAAACTTTATGTTTTCCGTCTTAACCATTCGTTGAAGTATTCCATGTGACAATTTTTCCCATTCTTGGGCTGTTTTCAGATACAATGCTCGACGTCGGGTGTCGGATGTACCTGAAGTTGCAGATTATGGCGTTTTTCACACCAATCTCACTAAACGCTTTCCAGCGGCGTTTCAGTCTGAACGCAGCATCGAGCGTTTTGAATGAATGTCAAATGTCATTTATCAAACATGTGTCCTAGGTTATATTTTCATCGAAAGACATCAATTAGGCAGTGGAGTAAATAATGCTCTCTGATCTTTTATAGGAAATTTTTGAATGATTTTTTTTATAAATTAACCTCTTGAGTGAATGCATATTGTTGTCATCATAAATAATGTCAACTGACATAATTGATTCAAATAGAAGTCAACAGATACTATAACTTTCATAGCGTTTTTCACCCGACAATTTCCTATAACATTTCCTATAAATAAATTTTACTTAATGACAATTTTTTTTTGTATTGACCAAGAAATAGATGGGAAGTACAATTTTAAATTAAATCGATACAGATCTGTATTTCTAAATATGTTGTTCTTATTGATGTTAATTTATTTTTGTGTCAAAAATACGTGATACAACTTCTGTGTGTCTTGTAGTAACGGAACTGAGATGAGATATCATATTCCGTGGCGCCACTACTGTTATCGTAAATCTTTATAAGTATTAAATAATCTCCTAATGAATTCATGTCGCTCTAAGAAAAAAGATTAACTAAGAGTCGCAATAAACCAAGTTTTTAAGGAAAATTTCATATAACAATATGAAGACAATAAGTATATATTACTGTTCTATATTGTTTTATTGAAATTTGTAATATTATCATTATCAGAGCAATAATACCTTCACATTCATTCTTTGTAGGTCTCTAAATGTGGGTTCGGTTCGATGTCTCGGTAAACTCAAGTCACATTTTACTTTTCGAATGAACATAATACAAGACTTCGAACAATGCGGTTTTGGTCATAATCCATTTATAAATTCACGATTATTGGTTTATATTCAAAATATTTTTATTTTTTAAAAATAATGCATATGATTTTGTAATATTACATATTGATCCTCATACATTCCCTAAATTAAGCATAAATGCTTGTGCTATAGCTGAACGAAATCGGTCGTGGCAGGATTCGAAATCGCGACCACGGGATTACTAACCCAGCGCGCTAACCGCTCTGCCACCAACAATCTATGGATTCATATTTCATTTCAACCTTTCGATTTATTTGATTGGTTTTGAATTATATTTATTAGTACTTAGGTAAGTAAAATATTATTTTACTTAATTTTGATTGGTTATCATTTTTCGTATCATCTCGCATTCTATTGGTTGATCACAAATATGAAGGAAAAGTTAAAATTGTCTCCTATTTGTTTACCAATAAATGTGTTAACTTGAGAAAACATATGGTCTGCGCAGAGCGTAAATTTAGGTTTTTCACTTGATTAGTTTATGTGCAAAATTCTCAAGTTATTTCCGCCGTGGCACAGTTGGTAAGCCGTTTCGTTCAGTGCGGGCATCTGAAGGATTTGGGTCCATTTTACTCTTCCGAAGAAGCGCACTACGTAGCGTTGGGAGGGGTTTGCAATCTAGAAAAGAGTTTATTAATTCGGATTTTAAAAAGACCCGGGTTGTACGAAGATGGAAACACAGAATTCGGAAGATCGTTCCACAGTCGGGCTGCTGTATTAATAAAGGAGTTCGAGAAGCGACTTGTTCGTATATGTTGAAGGTCCACTGTGAATGGATGCTGCGATTGAGTGAAGCGAGTGACTCTGTTGCGAGTGGGTGGAGGAGGGACCAAAGATGCAAGTTCTTCTAAGCAATTCCCGTGGTAGTATCTATAGAATAAACTTAAAATACCGACTCTGCGTCTGTGTTCTAGTGATTGCAATCCATCAGTCAGTGATGGATCATCAATCAGACGTATAGCACGCCTTTGGACAGCGTCGAGGGTATTCGGTAGGTATTGGGGGGCGCCACTCCAGAGGTGACTGCCATATTCAATAATTGGACGTATTTGCGCTTTGTAGAGTATACAGATCTGGGTCTTAGTAAAATATCTGCGCGCTCTATATAACACGCTCAATTTTTTGGAGGCGAGTTTCACCTTAGCTTCGATGGAGCCCTTGTAGTGTAATTGGTTCGTTATAGATACTCCAAGCAGGTCCATAGAGCTGCTGTTAGGTAGGGTGCTTCCGTTGAAAGACACTTGCAATTCATTGGGGTTTCTCTTCGCAGAAATTAGACAGGCTTGGGTTTTTGAGACGTTAAATGAAACAAGATTACTTTCACCCCAGGTATTGATTGAGTGGAGGTAGCTATTTATTTTTTGATGAAGGTCTTTCCGGGCTTCTGATATTTCACTCTGTTTAGGAGGTTTGTCAAAAGAGAAATTGTCATGGACTGTGCTGTCATCAGCGTAACAGTGGATGGGGGCGCGTAAGAGCAAGTCATTAATATGTAGGAGGAATAGGGTTGGAGATAGAATGGACCCTTGAGGGACTCCCGCATTAATGGAATGGGGAGAAGAAGAGCAACCGTCCACTACAGTTATGACTTCGCGATCTTTTAAAAAATTCGCAATCCAAGTACACAGAGACTGGGGTAGTCCATAAGAAGGGAGTTTCATTAAGAGACCTCGGTGCCAAACCCGGTCGAAAGCTTTAGAGATATCAAGGGCGACAGTTTGAGCTTCTCCAAAGCGTTCCATAGCTCGACCCCAAACGGATGTCACATACGCGAGTAGATCGCCACAAGATCGATTTCCACGAAATCCATATTGGCGGTCGCTTAAAATTTTGTTTGCTTCGAGGTATGTGATCAACTTGGTGTTTAGTACCCTTTCCATTATTTTGGAGAGTACAGAAGTAATAGCGATGGGTCGGTAGTTAGATGGGTTGGAGCGATCACCTTTTTTGGGAATTGGGTGGATGACCGCTTTTTTCCAGTCACATGACATACTAGAAAGTATATCTTACAAATTTTATATAATGTCCTATTAAAATAAATTTTGAACACGACATGCAAAGTTCATCAGTATTTCTCACAAACATATTAAATATATTAAATTATTTATTTGATTTTTGGTATTATCCGTTTTCCGTATGTTTTCAAATTGTCCATACCGCACTATTGAGGTACTGTTTATATATCTCTATAAACAATAGCCGACAGAGTCTGATTATGATAAATGACTCGCAGCCGCGGTGCGGTGGTCCAGCCATGCGGCGGTCCTCTGAGGAGAGGGATGGTAAGACGAGGTGAGGTGGAGGGGGGCTGGGGCTGGGGCAGGATTGAGACGGTGCAACCATTCGTACAGCAATACAACTGGAAGCCGTATTATTATCATGCATTATTTTGTAACATTTTATTATAATTATACAAATTGATCAGTGGCCATATTTAGAGAGAGCGCTCCGGACCGACATCGACAGTCGTAAAAAAAAGAACAACGACCGCCTAATAACAAACATCTCTAGACATTATTTAACAAGCCAATTTTAATCGATAATTTTTAGCAAATAATATGTGTATTCGATCACCAATATTGATGTTCGGCCGGTTGAATTTTATGGGTTTTCCTTTTTTTCCCATTCATTGAGGTGTAGTCCTTTTTACGACTGAAATACAGACAGTACCCACAGCATATGTTTGATTCGAAATATCCTCTACACCTACAGTAAAGCGTACTTTACACGAGCGAGATTTTCAACGCGGTCCAATTTTCAACGCTTAAAACAGTATGGCAGACGACATCTAGAAATTTCTTTCGAGCGCGCGCAATGTGGCAGACCACAACAGCATCCAAAATACAGGTTACTCAAAACATCGCTTTATACGACTATTATTTTCTCCTTTATTTGCGATCCCTATTATTGCAATTACAGAAAAGTTAAATATGCCATTTATATGAAAAATAGCCACATTTTAATTTTCGCTTGTTCCGCGTTTCGTTCAAAAGTGTTTCATATTTATTTCGTTTTTTTTTATTTGACGAATTGGACACAATTAATGGACCCACTTTTTTGTTTTTGTTCCATTGTTCTCTAGTGTAGAGATGCCAAATACACAGAAGTCAACACAACACAAACGGCAGCCATGTTGACTCGTCGGCAATGAATAATTTTACTGATTTTAATTTTACGAAAAACGATACAAAATGCTTTGAAAAATAGAACACGTTCTATTTTTTTCCGACTGCGTTGAAAAACCCGTTTGATTAACTCAGCCGTGTAAAGTGCGCTTTAGGGACGATTCTTCACTCATAATTCGAATTTGCATTTTTCGCGAATAAGATAATTCCCTTCAAATTAACTTTTGTGCTGAGTTAGTTGTAGGATGAATGTTAGCGCCGATTGCAAATCGGGCTAAATAAATAATGGACTGTATATCGAAATTTATGAATTGAATTGTTTATCTGTAATGTGTGTTGGATGGGATATGACCAAGGAGCGGTACTAACCTTTGATCTCGTTCTCTTGTTACGATACTCCTCGAGTCCTCTTCTCTCACATATGTATAACACCACAAAAGTATAACACGATAACACACACGATGATGATGTTTATTATAAAACGATGATGACATGTATAGATCGACGAAACGATACGATTTTATTCGAACGACGAATTTGAATGATTACATCGAGACGACGTTTTTGCGAGTTCCTCCTTTCGGTTTTTGACCGCTAGGGGGAAGGAAACAGTTGTGAAAGGATTTTGGCGGGAATAAAAGGTATTTTAATTTGTCCATCATTCGATATCAAAGAATGAATCTAATTTAATTTTTAAGTTAGTTTGCAAAGCCATATAATCTATAGTTATCATTGAATTCTATTTTAACCAAATGCCATCTTAATTTAAATTATTTATACTAAGAAAATAAAATTCAATAGGCGGAAACATTTATACGTAATTAATGCATTTCACCCATAAAAGTAAATAATTGCATCAAAAACAAGTTTTCTTCGCTCAATATTCATTCCTACAAAAATATTGTTTGTTATTTATTTAATTCGTTATTTTGTTTTTTCTCAATATCCCTGAAATAATTTCCTTCATATTATTTGCTCATTTCCAACTAAACATTAAGTAGGTAGGTATATATAATCTGTTTTTGAACATCTGTTTACCCTTATAATTTGTTTTAATACAGTTTTACACCTTGTCTACTTAGAGCGGATATTTATACAAATTATATTCTAAATATCTATTTGGACGCTGACAGTTTTATCGTGCTGTTATATTTTATACTGCGAAAATTATCATCTTGATATTATTACAACGGATGCTGCTTGCTGTATGTTTTGGATATTTATTATACTGCCTATCATACATTGACACCTACGTACTTTATGTGTAATGATAATATTTTTCAAACAACTTATTATAAACATTGATTTGAAAGCATGTCACTTTGAAACGTACTGTATAAAATATGTACGTATATGAAATGAAAAATTTACCGTATAGAGAACATATATTATTTACTATTTCAAAAATGGGATCAACTTTACACAAGAGTGCTTGCTCTCTGGTAAAGGAAAATATGTTTTTTAATGTGCATTTTTTCTGTATTTTTAGATTGTTTTTTCGATATATGTATTATAAATTTAATATAAAAAAAACACGTTTTCAAGTATCTAAGTAATCATTTTCTACATCCTCATTTTCACGATATAGGTATTTATCTATTAAGTGATGAGCAAAGGTCTTGCAGTCTTGATCTTGATAGCTTTTAGTCTTGTGTAGCTGCAATACCAAGACCAGGCCCAAGTCTTGCAAGACTTAATGCAAGAGTCTGGTGTCGCCAAATTTTATAAACTTTTTTATTTTTTTATTAAAAACTTTGCATTTCACTGCGTACTATCGACTAAATATGTATTATAAAATGGTGTTTTTGTCATATTTCATTGTACTTAATTACCTACTGAATTTAAAAGAAAAATTAAAAAATATTTTTTTGTAAAAGTTACATGACCAAGACTCAATCGAATATGCTATACCAATACCATATTTGTAAATACAAGACAGAGGGTTTATTTGCTCATCACTACTTATTTTATAAATTTATATACCTATATACGTTGTCTCACCTGCTTACGTACTTTTTCACCCTTGCACCTGAACCGAGATATATACATACTTCTCTATCTTTTTATTATACAACATATTAAATTCCTTTATTTTGTCGGCAAAAAGATCTCACAAGTATTTTTATCCCGCCCCAAGATCGTTTGATTCGCGTAAATTTCACCTGCTCCATTAGATTTTATATGAAAGGATCGTTTTATAAAGTGGATCATCTGCTTTTTCTATAGAATTTGATGCATTATTTTCGTGCAACAATACGTTATTTTGTACATACGAGAGGCCTAAACTTTATATGTGTGACGAATTTTTTTATTTAGTAAGTATTATAATATATAGGTATAAATTAACCACACGTTTTTATTTCGCACGTTAAATAGGAAAACCTGATGGTTTACATGTACATAGGCTCGGCTCCCTAGTTTGGCCGAGTGGCTAAGGCATCGGCTTGCGAGCTCGGAGGTCCATGGTTAGTTCATTTTTAAGATTAGTCTTGGCTGCGTTTGTATTTGTTTTTATTTATTTATTTTCTTTTTATTTCTTGTTTTTTTTTATTTCGAATTTTCATTTTCTCAATTTCATTTGACCTAGTATGTATATTAAGAATTTTAGTCTTTATTCGAAGCGTCCATCAGAGAACTGTTTAATAAAGGTTCTCGTTATTCAACTCATTGGTACATTTTTATAAAATAATGTGTATTGAAAATCTTATATGGAAAAGAAGTGAGAACCGACACCAATAGGACAAAAATCTATCTTAGAGTTGTTGAAATGAAGTCCCTACGCTCCTCTGCAGTAAGAACCCTCTGGGACCACACCAGAGGCGATCAAGTCTATATGTAGTTTCGAGGATATAACAAGATTGGGACGTAGCAGAAGACGCTTCTGGAGATACCATGTCGAATGCATGGACGACAATAGAATCGTCGATATTGTAAAGACAGAAATACTCAATAACGGAAGATCCACCAGTATAGTCCACTTCACAAACAGGTCAAATGACTGTCAATAAATTAAATATAATTAAGAAGAAGACAATTTAAATATTCATGTCGTTATTATAGGTATTACAAATTGCATTCTGGACTGACTCTAGTCTTTTTCTCTTTTCACAAACATCAAAGTGTAACACGTTTACTTGTCAAGAATATTATTATTGCCGACGATGTGTTACAAGAAATAGTTCATTTTATGACGTGTTACTGAGGTACTTACCCAATTGAATCATTTCAGTATAAACTGACGTTTACATATGAAAGGTACTTACTTAACTGAAATATGTCAAATTATGCATACATAGGTACATATATATCATAATAATATTACCTCTGTGAAAGCCCTTTAAAATAATAAACTTTTTTTTACTTAAATGTTATAATTCACGCTCTTTCATAATATAAACTTATTATTACACACACGCAAACAATTTATAAACACACACTTACATACTGTTATCCCTGTTTCCATTTCTTCTTCATTTCCTGCTCTCTGTACATTTTTTTCTCTTTCTTAATTGGTTGCAAAATGTATTAAATCACGTTTGTCTGAACATAATGTGTATGTATTTAACATAAAGATTGCCATATCTGTATAGCGACGCAACGTGCGGATACAAACGTCTAAATAATGAACTTTTTCTTTTTAACAACCATTTTTTTCTCTAGCAATCGCTTAATATTTTACACACTTAACTAGTCGTACCTACCTACTGAAAGGAATAGATAATAAAGGATTAAATAATACTTGGTAATATACCTTTGTTTATATTATTAAATAATAACAGGGTTACCTAGTTGGGCAGCAGTAATCTTCATAATAGTCGTTTTTCATAAAGGTGTGAAAAAAATTAAAATACATAAATAAATCAATTAAATCTTGGTTGTATTAGTATATATCAATAAAATAAACCTGAACTGGTATGGCATGAACATAGTACCAATTAAAATTACAATTGAAACATTTTTTTTACATTAAATATTTACATTATTAAGTTTTGAAAATTCTTCATACATATTTTCAAACGTACAAAAAAATAATAAAATACTTATATCTCTTCTTCCTTTTTCCAGGGCCGCATCGCCGGCGGCGTGTGGTCACTGTGGGCGAGAGCCAGACTGCAATCTCGTCTCGCCATATTGGGCGCCACACTGCACGCCCATGCAGGAAAGGCGCTCTTTGTGGCGCTGCTGCTCCTGGCCACTTTCTGTGTCGGACTCAAGTCAGCACAGTTACACTCTAGGGTTGACCAACTTTGGGTGCAAGGTTTGTAGAGTATAATATACTTTTAAACAAATATCTGATACTAGATGTAAGCGTGAATTTTTTCAGCACATTTATATGGTCGACAAGCGCTGTATTGTTTACGACAATAAACCAATATCTATAATTTTTTTTCTATAAAAAAAGGAATATAATTTGCGTACCACCTTCAGATTTCGCCACTAAAATAGCATTTGTAAACCTGTCACCAAACCTATATATTATGTAAAGATGATTTGTTTGAATTCAGAACTCATAAATTCTCTTTCTATCGTATGTCTTCCGTTGATATAATTTGCGGTGTAATATTGTTATTTAAAAATAAACCAAGAGACATCGGTAAATGTGGTTTGTTTCGGTAAAAGTAATGCGTTTATGCCGCCGTTCCTCATTATGTTGTGTCTGAAGACTGTCTTCCCGGAAATGTCTAGGGGCTGCTTCCCATACGGGCCTCATTGTGTATGCGGGATGCGCCACTGACAGAATAGCGCACGTGCGTGATACAATGATGCATCCTCAAACTCACCGACCATCTTAACCTATTAACCACAAATAATCTTAGACATATTCACATCTTCAGTGAAAACTGAGAGAAATTTCACGATATTCAAAATAAGTATGTGGAATTTAATCGTGATATTATATAGTAAAAATGAAGTGCAATATAATCGAAATTTTTAGAAGAACTAAATGGAATATAATCAAAATGTTCACATGGTTAAACTGTAACATAGACAAGATTTTTTAAAGATAGAACATAAATATAATCGAGATTTCTAAAAGAATTAAATAGAATATGATCGAGATGTTCACATGGTCAAACTGTAACATAGACAAGATTTTTTAAAGGTAGAACATAAATATAATCGAGATTTTTAAAAGAATTAAATGGAATATGGTTGAGATGTTCACATGGTTAAACTGTAACATAGACAAGATTTTTTAAAGGTAGAACATAAATATAATCGAGATTTTTAAAAGAATTAAATGGAATATGGTTGAGATGTTCACATGGTTAAACTGTAACATAGACAAGATTTTTTAAAGGTAGAACATAAATATAATCGAGATTTTTAAAAGAATTAAATGGAATATGGTTGAGATGTTCACATGGTTAAACTGTAACATAGGCAAGATTTTTTAAAGATAGAACATAAATATAATCGAGATTTTTAAAAGAATTAAATGGAATATGGTTGAGATGTTCACATGGTTAAACTGTAACATAGACAAGATTTTTTAAAGATAGAACATAAATATAATCGAGATTTTTAAAAGAATTAAATGGAATATGGTTGAGATGTTCACATGGTTAAACTGTAACATAGACAAGATTTTTTAAAGATAGAACATAAATATAATCGAGATTTTTAAAAGAATTAAATGGAATATGGTTGAGATGTTCACATGGTTAAACTGTAACATAGACAAGATTTTTTAAAGATAGAACATAAATATAATCGAGATTTTTAAAAGAATTAAATGGAATATGGTTGAGATGTTCACATGGTTAAACTGTAACATAGACAAGATTTTTTAAAGATAGAACATAAATATAATCGAGATTTTTAAAATAACGAATCAGAATATAATCGAGCTGTTCAAAATAATGAACAACTCGAGATTTTCAAATAAAAAAGGATCAGATTTTTGTGTATTTTTTCTATCGTAAAATAATAAAATAAATTAAACTAATCGTAATAAAATGACATTATTTTGCTCTAAATATTTTTAATGACATAACTTAAAATAAAGCTGATGAAGTATTCAATGTTATTTAATGTGCGACTGGTGTTGAACTACTAATTTATTCCAGAAACATTTAATTTTGTTTTACGAGCGTGTAGTTGCAAGATTTTAATATCCGTGTTCACCTGCCACTAAAAGATTACGATGTCTTTATTAATATTTATATGAAGGCGTACGGATAATTCACTTTATGCGTGTAATACCTAAGTACTTACCTACATATATACCTATTCCTCTGATTCGACAATTTTAGTTATTTTATTGGAATATTCAGCATAATAATATAACAGCGACGTCTCGCAATCTTCTGAAAAAAGTTATCGCAATCTTTTGAAAATTTCTTTATACCTAAATAAAATATCGCTCGTTTGCGAGAACAACGACATAAGTCACAAATCCGATTTTTTAGTTAATAATGCAGAAATTTTGTGTTTATATTCGTGTCGTCTCCAATTCTCAGTACAATATAAGTGCGAGAGAAACAGCACATGTGTCGTTGTTTCAATGTCATATTTTTTTATTTATTCATACAAACATTGATGACATTACAATAATTAATAATTATTGAATCTGCACTGTACTCTATATATTCACTGTAATATTGATAAACACAAATTTTTTGCATTATTTACTCAAAAATCGGATTTTTGACTTATGTCGTTGTTCTCGCAATCAAGCGATATGTATGTTTATCCTTAAATGAGTTTAATCATTCGTATCGAAATTAATTATTTGGTTACATTTCAAATCAAAGATGATTTGAAATATTTCGGTGTTTATTTTGACACTTCAGATTTATTTAAAAAATGTTTATTCAACGCATGGACAATTCAATATTAAGTTTTTTATAAGATTTTTGTGACAATTAACATATGCTAGAATTGAGATGTGTTGTTAAAACAGGCATGATATCGTAAAGTTTTATGGAGGCATCTACCGCGTTGACAAATAGTCGCTTATTTTGTCGTTAGATCGTGTGTAGGGCAGATAAGGAGCTACTCGTGTTGTTGACCTCGGACCATAGAGCACATAGCCCAGTAAGAATGTTGTGTGGGGAGGACTATGAGATGTGGTCTATTATTTGATTACTTATCTCACGCATTCCTAACACAGAGAAAGTTCTTTACTATTTCTCAACTGTGGTTTATACAGACTTGGAAATCATTTTATAGGTACTCTGAATTATATATTCGATTTCTGAAATAGGGCAATTTGTAGTTATTTATATAACTGACTCTCAACTTTACTAATGCCACAAACTAAATTATTATTCATAAATAGTACCTTTTTTCTAAATTACCTATTAGATTCTTGAATATTTAATGCAATTTTTTGGGCATTATTTTAATTAATGTTGTTTTTAATAATATTAAATGACTTAAAATATGTAAATAAAATTATTTTAAAAAAATTTTCCACTTATAAATATGCTTGACCACTTACGTGTTTCGCTCAATGAGCATCTGTAAAATGGTCTTTGACAAAGAGTGCACTGCACAATGAAACGCGTCAGTGGTCAAGTATATTTTTTACTTATTTTAAGTTATTTAATACAAATTGATAATGAAATTCCATCAAGAATATTGACCGTCGGAAAATTAGAAATAACATTGTTTTTTACAATGTAAATAAAGCGTAGTCTTTGTGCTATCCATTTGAACATTATTTGAATAGTCATAGCTTTTATGGCATAAAGTCATTTTATGCGTTATAATAATGTACCCTCTAGCACATGCCCATGGGCTAGTAAGAGTGGATACATCCATGACTCTTATTAGCATTTTATTGATTTTCAATATGTATTATATTTAATTATATTGTTACTCGTAATTAATGTTCTTGTAATTGAATGGATTATAAAAATAAAATTAATAAAAAAAAAATTATAGATACATAAATAAATATGTACACAAATGTTGCCGTGTCCTGTTTAGTTTCTGTGAGAAAAAATTATAGATACATAAATAAATATGTACACAAATGTTGCCGTGTCCTGTTTAGTTTCTGTGAGAAAAAATTATAGATACATAAATAAATATGTACACAAATGTTGCCGTGTCCTGTTTAGTTTCTGTGAGAAAAAATTATAGATACATAAATAAATATGTACACAAATGTTGCCGTGTCCTGTTTAGTTTCTGTGAGAAAAAATTATAGATACATAAATAAATATGTACACAAATGTTGCCGTGTCCTGTTTAGTTTCTGTGAGAAAAAATTATAGATACATAAATAAATATGTACACAAATGTTGCCGTGTCCTGTTTAGTTTCTGTGAGAAAAAATTATAGATACATAAATAAATATGTACACAAATGTTGCCGTGTCCTGTTTAGTTTCTGTGAGAAAAAAAGCTGTTAGTATAAACATTCGATATGCGAATAATTCGAAATTTTCGACACGCAAACCATTTGAATAGTCGATCAGCAAACAATCGTCGGACAATCAAATCATTCGTTATGGCAACAGTCACGATCGTACAATCCAAACATTCGAATCTGTCTTAAACGGCCGAGTTCGACCGTTGAATTGGCTTCTTTCTTTCGGTGAAATGGTGCGGTACAAGAGATTTAAATGATTCCGAGTTATTACGGAAGGTAAATATTTACAGGTCCACGGAGCAACCGAATAATCGCTATTTATTTTGAGCGTTTGAGGCCGCCATAAAGTGGATCTTAGCTCGGGGGTAATGGACACAGGCCTGGTTTCGGACAGAGACGGACGTCTCAATACACAATCTGCCATTACATTACCCACCGAGAGATATTATCGATTCGTGCATGAGTAATCAGAAATGTGGAGGGGCTATCCCTCGAGATGGATCCACGTTCTTTCTACCTACATACAACCATGTTCATCTAGTCATTTAGATGGCGCATACTGGACTCGAGCCATTTTTGACGTAAAGTAAGGTTAATTTATTAATATGAAAAAGGATACAGGATATATACCATGACAAAGTATAAAAATATCACAAATAAAATTTGTGAATTCTCCCCGAAAAGAAGGAAACCTTGTGCTTCGGAGATGAGTTCAGAAAACTTAAAACTAACAACATACATAAGAGAGAAAAAGTCTACAGTAAGGCACACAAACTATCAGAGGTCAGGAAAGTTGATTGTTTAATTTTACATAAAATAGAAAAAGAAATAAAGCTACAATTAATATAAAAAAGTTAACAAGTTATCATTATTTTGCAGTTTTATATTTTTATCCATTTCATTGTAGGTACCATTTTATCCCTAGGAATGAATAATGGCTCTGTCCCAGCTTTGTTAACCTCACGATTTAATATAAAATTTCTACATCATAAAAGTATAAAAGCAAAACCCCTATATATTTTATACAATTATAAAAAAATGTCGGACAGCTAAATACTTAAATCTATTTTAAATATTTAACTTGTATACATATCTGGTCTTAAAATACTTCGGATACAGCTGAAAATCTTGAGTAGGTACACTATTAAATTCCTTAGAAAATACGAATGTATTCAATTGACCGCAAAAAATGTCTCAACAAACATATTGACTAAAAGCAATACCTATATACTGTTTATGCCTACTAATATACAACCCTAGATTATATATAATATGTAAACAACATTAACGGCCGACTGTAAAATATAATAAACAAAATATTTTCGTTAAAACGTTAAAAAAATCACGTTAGTATCGGTATGAAAGAGTTGAAATGATTGTGAAAGAGTGTAAAAGATCTTAAAAATAAACATTATTGAGGTTTTTAGTTATCGTGATGGTATATCAAGATTCGTTGTCGACAAATTATCTAAAATACAAAATAAAATTATGATAAACTTGCTATTGAACTAAACTTGATGTAGTAATCCTTTAAAAGTTTGGTGAGAGAAAATTCTATATATCTAATGTGACTTGAGTGTATTTTGCAAATTTCTTCAATACAAAAAGTGCATTTTTTTGTTTTGTATTGATTGCGTGCGATAGCCAATTAAACAATGAGTAGTTCTCTAATAGTCATTTAATTAATACGTCAAGTAATTGATTTGTCTGGAATTGAGTTAAGTAGATTCAGAGGAGACTAGAGATAGTTTTTTGTAGGCCCTGGGGCACACCGCGGGGCGCTTTGTGGGCCGCTGATGTTTATGTAAATATACAACAATACTGTGCCGAGATGCTGGCGGGGAATTAAACTCGAATTACTCCGCCGGGCCGCCCATTTCGATAGAGACATCATCAAGAACCATGTGTAGGTACAGATTATGAATATCTCCGTACAGAGGAGGAGGCGGGCGTGGCTCGCTTGACTCGCCTCATCTCATCATCTCCGGCGAGTTCGGTTTCAATTAAACCGATTCGAAGTCGTCGTATTTGTACCCTTTATGCCAACATCCGTTTGTTTAAGTTGTACGTAACGTCATTATAATATCTTTTTTTGTTTCTTAAATATCTGTGTAGATTATGTCGATGGGAAGTGGCCACTTTCTTTGGGCACAATTCAAATGTAATTTATTTATTTATTTAATACAATACACGGCATAAGCCATTTACGTATTACATAGAATTACATTATTTTAAATCAACAACATTATATATTAAAAAGAAAAAAATCAGAATTAACAATTTTTTGTTTATTTAATATTTCTTTATTAGTGATTGTCTCACTAGGATTTCATCCCGTGATGAGGAAGGTACTTAGCAAAAACAAAAAAAAATAATAAAAGAACAGACACATAAAATAAAATAAAAACCATCGAAAAAGAAGAAAATACAGTAATGATAACAGTCATCAACAATTTATTATGATCTACAGTATACATTACACACGCACTCAGTATTATATGATGAGAAGAATTAGAGAGCTGTCGACATATATTTTGTGACAAGTATCTAATTAAGACACAAAGAAAATATAAACGTTTTTGTTGTCTAGTTTATGCATTTTAATTTAACTTTTTTTATTATTTGTAATACAAATATGACGGTAATACCTAGTGAAGCGTCATGAATATCATACGATATGAACACCTATATTTCCAGAATATTATACCTAATTGCATAATTATCATCAGTTAATGGGAAAAAAATTGTATTTAAAAACGTAATAATAGTTGCTTTTAAAACAATAAATGATGTACAAATGTTCATTGTTTAAAATATGACAACATGCCAATGTTGTATGTGTTATATTAGACATGTATTAGACATACTAATATATTTTATTCACAACGTTTTATTGTACCTACCTACATGTTATATAACAATATGATATTAATCTCGTTTGATATTCAAAGCATAAGTTTATAAAAATGGTGAAATTTTGCTATAAAAATGAAAAGGTAGAAAGTAATATTCCGCGTTGATAATGTATACCTACACACACATATTTGAGTTGTGCAATTTCGACTGTAAAGATGTCTGTAAAGACCGCCTGAAGGTGGTGAATGAAAGCTTTCGCTTCTACTTTTCCATTTCCGTGAATAGTGAGTGAGACACATTGTAGCGACCTCCATTGTGTCCCCCTTGGCATCATCCGATACAACAATACTATCAGCGATCATCGTATCGTGTCTTTGTTATTATTGCTGCATTGTTGTTCTTTTATTACTCTATTACAATATTACCTTTGGACGGTTTCGCCCACGTGTCCTCTCTTGTTCACTCCTCGGTGCTACCTCCCCTCTCTCTCACGCGCCCTCGTGTGTCGTTCTATCGAGCGAAAGGGAGTGTCCAGAGATATTTTCCATTCGTATCGTTGAATTGTTCAGTTTTTACTCTACACTACTATGGAATAGGGGAGAGTCATGATTGCACGAATTTTAAGCGTATTTTTACAAAGATTATTCGACGGATATCATGTAGAGATTGCATACTTCAAATCTCATCATTATGTTTTTATACATTTAGCGTATTGTGTGTGGTATACTATGAAAAATTGTGTCATATGAGTCGTATAGTATCAAAAACAGCAATCTGTTTTCGGACTGATTTTGAGCAAATTAAAAAAAGTTTTTTTTTTAATTTGCTGCTATCAGAAACTACTTTTGACCCTTATTTTCATATAATTAAGACTTAATTATGTGAAAACAAGGGTATACAATGAATTTTTTTTAATTGGTTTGAAATCAGTCCGAGAACAGATTGCTGTTTTTGATACTATACGACTCATTTTATGTACAACCCAAAATGTAAGTTCAATCTACTACATATTAATATTACATTATGTGTAAAATGCTAACATAGAAAATGATTAGTTTTCCATAGGCATTCGTTCATTTCTTCTTTATGATTTCTTACCAATGTCAAAATACTGAAAAGGCTCTTAGGTTCTGGAAAATGAGTTTTTTGTTATTTATTTAGATCGTCAATCTTTCAATAGTAAAAAAGTGTACCGTGACCTTGTACTGGAGACTTAAGGTTTGGTCACATCCCATTCGGTTTTTTATGCGAGTTAAGTATTGTCGTATTCGTGGTGAGCTTTTGTGATACCATATTCGACACAACTATATAGGTACGTGTGTAATAGAGAACTTTACCTTTTTTATTGCCTCGTCCGTCCGTGGGTTCCCTCGTAAATATGTCTCTCGTGTGACATCTCCATTGGTTTTATATTCTTTATCTATGCATTAGGGAGAACCTTCAAATAAAACTAACATCGAATCATTTTACATGCATTCTAGTTACTTTTCTAATACATTTATATTATATCACTCTCGGGTTATCTGATATTTTAACCTACACTTGTTACTCGATATAACCATCTTTCTATTGTATATTGTTCGTTTTCTTATAACTTCATTTTATTGTTACCTATATTCATCAATTTGACAATTGTATACGCTTTAATGTGCCAAACTGGAGGGTCTCAGGGGGTGACAGGAGAGGTTGGAGGAGGAATTTGGTGAAGGCCAAAACTCGATATGGGCTGTGGATGTAGACCCATTATATTGTACTTCTGAACTATTTAGAAAAAAAAAATTGAAAATTGGTATAATCCAAAAAGTTTCAATATAAAATTTTGTAGAATGTTGAATTTTGTTTTATTTGACCAGTATAATTGTATATATTTTAGCACCCACTGGTTCCATAATATATTCTTGTTTATTCGATTATTTGCAGTGTAACATTAAATATAAATTATCCAAACGAACTGTTCTGAGGTAGATACATAATATACATTTAATTTCTTTTCGACTGTACACGGACTTGGTTTGCATTTGTACTAAAACACCATTTTATATTGAAATGCTATAAATAAAAACACATTGTTTAAATTTAACATTTTTAACAAATTTACAAAGTTATAATCTATTGTGAAGTGATTTTGGAATTTTACCAAATAAATAAAAAATCGATAATTAATTTCATATTGAACATGTATTTTTGTGTAGTTTAACGATACATATAGGGCATATACGTAGCGAGGCTTGGCTGGCTGAAGGTATGCTACCGGCATCTTACAATAATTGAAATGGTAATAGAATCGAAAAATCAATTAGGCTCAATCTGTCTGTCTATGGGCTCGGCTCCGTGTGTGTATGTTTGGTTGGTTGGTATCTGCATAAGGTACACAACTCTATTAGTGAATGCATCTCAGTCTCCGGTCCATGTGTGTGCGTGAGAGAGAGAGAGGGAGTTGTGACTGAGATGCTGTATCAAGTTGGATAAAAATAAAAGAATGTTTGAGTCGGCTCGCCACACACAGGTGAATTCGTTCCGGAGAAGGGCTCCCCCCGACCCGAGTTATGGTGGTCGGCCCCTGCCCTAACCCCACCCGCGATGTAAGCGGCCCACCTATATCTTTACATACAACATGTAAATAAATGTACCTTTATGTATATTATATATATTTATTATAGTTTCCGCGGATAAATTGCTGTATTTCCCGTTAACCCATATCAGAATGTCCTACTAAATAATCTAAAAGGAGCCGGGTAATCAAAAATACAAGAGTCATAGGCCCGAGATATCAGTTGGCCCTTAAATCGTTGGATTTTGTAATCCAAGTTAAAAGTTTAGGGAAGATTAAATTTCATTCGAGTATTTCAGTGCAAAATGAAACGTCAGTTACGTAATCTTCAACTTATATTTTACGTTTTCTATGGTTATTGTGTATTTACCCATCTGTCAAATTGTCAATAACCTTAAATGATACGTGACGCGAAGTTGTGACTAAATATTATTTTATTATTATAACAACACATTATTTTATTTGTTTCATTACACAGAATGTTAATTTTTCAATTTTTTATACCGATCAATGTTTTTTTTAATTAAAATCAATCATTGTAGTGACAAAATGTCATTGAATATGTACTACGTACGTAGTACATATAATTCAATGCAAAATGTATGTATATTTTACAGATGGATATGGAACTAAGTGATGATGGTAAAATAATATCTTATGTAGAAAATTTAAGAATACACATTATATATATAGAAACAGGATGGATCAATTTAAAAAGTGGGATGAAAAAACATCGCAAAAATAAAGTTTTAAAATGCGTGCCTGACGTTTCATTATGGCTGACAATTTATTTCGTTTGTTGTCAGGCAATACATTATAATTATGTTAAAAAGAAAATAAATATTAAATACACGAACCACTTCTATATCAAGTCTTTTATTTTAACAACAAAAATAAATCATGATTATAATTATTATGCATAGTTATTTGTAGTATAAAATGAAATAAAACATTAAAGCGTGCGGCGATTAGTACGCCACCTGTCGAAAAAAGACTAGAAACAATACTTAACTCAAGATTAAGACAAGCGATCCGCCAGAAACGTTGAGTTAAATATTTGTCGTTAAGTGACGTATTTAAGGGAAGATTAGGTACTGAAATACGCAATATTTTTGTTAAACTTGAGTTAAACTTCTATGAGCCGACTGAAATACCTGCCCATAATGACATCTTACATAGTTCTACAATGAGTGTGTGTGTGTGTGTGTGTGTGTGTGTGTGTGTGTGTGTGTGTGTGTGTGTGTGTGTGTGTGTGTGTGTGTGTGTGTGTGTGTGTGTGTGTGTGTGTGTGTGTGTGTGTGTGTGTGTGTGTGTGTGTGTGTGTGTGTGTGTGTGTGTGTGTGTGTGTGTGTGTGTGTGTGTGTGTGTGTGTGTGTGTGTGTGTGTGTGTGTGTGTGTGTGTGTGTGTGTGTGTGTGTGTGTGTGTGTGTGTGTGTGTGTGTGTGTGTGTGTGTGTGTGTGTGTGTGTGTGTGTGTGTGTGTGTGTGTGTGTGTGTGTGTGTGTGTGTGTGTGTGTGTGTGTGTGTGTGTGTGTGTGTGTGCGTGCGTGCGTGCGTGCGTGCGTGCGTGCGTGCGTGCGTGCGTGCGTGCGTGCGTGCGTGCGTGCGTGCGTGCGTGCGTGCGTGCGTGCGTGCGTGCGTGCGTGCGTGCGTGCGTGCGTGCGTGCGTGCGTGCGTGCGTGCGTGCGTGCGTGCGTGCGTGCGTGCGTGCGTGCGTGCGTGCGTGCGTGCGTGCGTGCGTGCGTGCGTGCGTGCGTGCGTGCGTGCGTGCGTGCGTGCGTGCGTGCGTGCGTGCGTGCGTGCGTGCGTGCGTGCGTGCGTGCGTGCGTGCGTGCGTGCGTGCGTGCGTGCGTGCGTGCGTGCGTGCGTGCGTGCGTGCACGCACTAAGGGACGCAATAAGGGACACCTCCATACTATCCTATCCTGACAAACATACCTACATGTTTTATATAGAAAATAAAATATCTTTAATAATATCAAATATTTATTAATTTGTGTTGTTAATAGTTTGGTACGTATTCTTTGATTATGCATACTATCGCCATCGACAGTTGGATCTCATGTGTTACATGCAACTAGTATATACCTATATCACATCGATATATCATAAACAGACTGAGCAATGAAGGTAATGATTAACTCAATAATAATTGACCTTCAATTTAAACTTAATCTTATTATGTATAAGAATATTACATCTTAAATATACCTCTACATTTTTTTGTATAGTATATTATTTATTTATTATTTATTTATTTCTTATATGGCATGTATTGCCTTTTACAAACATATATTAAAATATACATAGGTACTGAGAAAATACATAGAGACTAAAAAATTATCTCCATATCTGTTTATTTTTATACAAAATATAAAAAAAATATAATGCACACTGGCAGAATTATTGCCAAGTAATTCCTTCTAGCCATTCAGATTATAAAGTATGACAAAATTATATATATATATATATATATATATATATATATATATATATATATATATATATATATATATATATATATATATATATATATATATATATATATATATATATATATATATATATATATATATATATATATATATATATATATATATATATATATATATATATATATAATATACATCAACATAATAATGAAACAAAGAAATCATACATTACACTACGATAAATATTATAAAAAATGTAATTTTAAGTAAAATGGGTTGTGAAAGGACATGGAGAGGAAATCGGGATCAGGTGTTTAGTTATAAATACTCTTTCTTTAGTTTTTTTCTGAAAATACAAAGTGTGTTATTTGTGTATAGAGAATACTTATATAATTGTTGTTGTTCTAAATGTTGTTTGTATTTTACGTATTTGTCAAATATTACACCATGAAATTATATACCTAATACATAGTACCTACTTAAATAATTATAGCCTTAAAATCCTCTTATTATAAATGTTATAATATTTTTCATAATAATTTGATTTATTCGAATTAAAATTGGTGTTATCTAATCCATCAATACATCAGCAATGATTTATAGCATAAATCGATTCGTGGGTATAATATACAATTTCTTATATGGAACACAAATTACTCCGCTTCGAATTATATATTTTTTCATTCTCAAAATCGTTTCAATCCGCAACATAAACGAATATACCTACGTATAATAAATTCGCTGTCGAATATAATCTACGAATGAATTGAATTGAGACTGTCGGTCGATGGCTGCATCATGTGCCTCTATTAGTCTAATGGAGTCGGTCCGGCGCTGATTGAGACGTTACACTAGGTTTGGGCCCCGAAAAGCGCGGCAATAAATAATATTAAAATATACCATATACAACCGGCCTTTTTACGTACATGACAACCGTACATGAAGGCAATCAATTTCTAATCCCCCGGATAATGAATGTCCATAGCGCAATTCGACCGCCGCAACGCGCTGTGCCATCTACATGCTGACAGTAGTTCTCAAATCGATTTTTTAAATCTATTTACACCATGTGCAAATAGATTTTTTTAAAATCTATTTACACCATGTGCAAATGGTAAGTTCAATACCAAAAGGCAATCTCTTACAACCAACAATAGTTTTAGCCGCAACGCGCTTTGCCATCTACACGCTGACAGTAATTCTCAAATCGATTTTTTAAAAATCTATTTACACCATGTGCAAATAGATTTTTTAAAAATCTATTTACATCATGTGCAAATGGCAAGTTCAATGCCAAAATCAATCTCTTACAACCAACAACAGTTTTCAGTCCATGGATACAGATCGCAAAATATCTGGTTAATTTTTATTATACTGATCTAATAGATTTATTTCATAGTTTGTCTTCGATTATCTTACATGATTATTTATTTTCCTACTAGCTTTTATGTCCCGCCGTTGGCCAAGAATGTAAAATTGTGAAAGAAAAAGCAATCGTTTTTATAATATTGTCACCCAATTATTTTGCAATATCAGACTATAAAAAGTGGTTTGAAATTTGATTGAGTTTAAGTATTGTAAAATGTTCAAGTGATGGCCACAACCCATTCTTTTTTATATATTGCTATAAAGTGTGAATGAAGTATAATATTTATACAATTTCTGCTCGCATGGACTATGCGTAATGGTTTTAAATATGACTGTTTATCAACGTTGTAAAGAGATTGGTTTGGCCACAACCCCCATTTTTAAATATTATCATCGAAAACAAATTGTAATGTGTACCTATTGAAAATTTAGTAATTTTCGATGTTGGGATGTGGTTAAAATTTGATTAAACAAACGTAGGTACTGAAAAGATCTAGTATTGGTCACATCCCATTCGTTTTTATATTTTTTCATCAAGTGTGCATTATATTTTTGCTCAATTTGACTGAAAGTCTTCATTAACGAAGAAGAAGAAGACTTGAACTATAGTAAATAGTTTTCAATTTGAATATAAATGTTGTGAAGAGTTCAGTAATGGCCACAACCCCCATTCTTTAAATATTAGGTGTTGAAAATTATTCAAAATAGGATGATATAAATGGTTTAAATTTAATTAAACAAAAGTATTGAAAAGATTCTAGTGCAGGTTATATCGTCACATCCCATATCCCATTCATTTCATATGTATTTTCATCAAGTGTGCATATCGTTAATAATATTTCTGCACAATAGACTATTAGACTTAAAACTAACCCAAAAGACTAAATAAAAAAGAGAAAAATAAGTATAAGACTATAAGAAATAGTTTGTATAAAAAACTATTCCAATGGTCTACATAAAATAAGTAAAAATACATACCTATACCTAATAGAAGAATTAGACTATTGGAAATAGATTGTATAAAAGCTCACCCAAAGGTCTACAAAAAAGAAGAAGAAGAATATTTAGACTATTGGAAATAGTTTGTATAAATACTGACCAAAAGGTCTACATAAAAGAAAATGAATAAGACTATTGGAAATAGTTTGTATTAAAACTCTCCCAAAAGTCTACGTACTTAAATGAAGAAGAATAATAATTAGACTAAAGGAAATAATTTTTATAAAAAAATGACCCAAATGTATACATAAAAGAAGAAGAAGATGATTTAGACAATAGGAAATAGTTTGTATAAAAACTGCCCTAAAGGTCTACATAAAATTAAGAAGAAAAAGAATTAGACTCCAGGACCCGCCGCTTCAGGCCCTTCAGTACCTCCCGTCCCTTTAATCCCTCATTACGTCCCTTCCCATCAGGCCCTTCAGTACCTTCCGTCCCTTCAGGCAGTTTTATACCTCCCGTCCCTTCAGGCCCTTTAGTGCCTCCCTTCCCTTCATTACATCCCGTCCCATCAGTCGGTTAAGAAAAGTTTAAATCCAGAAACCATCCTGGAAGAACCGCGAAGAGATGAAAGAACCTTCTTTTCCCAGGATGCTCTACTTAATAGGTAAAATGACTAAATACACGAAGAAGAAGAAAAAAGTTTAAACCCAGATACCTGCGAAGAGATGGAAGGACAGTTGGACCTTCTTCTCCCAGGATTCTCCAACTTCATAGGTAAAATGAGCAAAAATACACGATGAAGAAGAAGAAGAAGAAATAAGTTTAAATCCAGATACCTGCGAAGAGATGGAAGGAAAATTGGACATTCTTCTCCCAGGTTAGTCCACCTTCAAAGGTAAAATGACCAAATAGACGATGAAGAAGAAGAAGAAAAAAGTTTAAATCCAGAAACCTGCGAAGAGATGGAAGGAAAATTGGACCTTCATCTCCCAGGATAGTTCATCTTCATAGGTAAGATGACCAAGTACACGTTGAAGAAAAAGAAGAAAAAAGTTTATATGCAGAACCCGTCCTGGAAGACCTGTGAAGAGATGGAGGGACAGTCGGACCTTCTTTTCCCAGGATACTCCCCCTTCATAGGTAAAACGACCAAATACACGAAGAAGAAGAAGAATAAGAAAAATTTTAAATCCAAAAACCATCCTGGGCATACGCTCGACAATTCACCAAAGTTTCATTATAATCGGACAAACGGTTGATAAATAAATAAATAAAATAATTTTCCTATAGGAAATCAGTATAGGTATATTATTGTTGATTTGTAAGTAAATAGTATTAGGTAGGTACCTACCTACAACAACCTTCTAAATAAATTCGATTCCTAACAAATTTTATTTGAATATCACATTCTTTCTGTAGCCATGGAAACGATTCGAACACGTAAGTAATATCGAATGGTTCGGATACATTTTTTGAATATGTAGGTACCTACATTGGTTTGTTCGATGCCATAAAAATGAAAATTGTCAGAAAAATGAAATATTATTTACAAATTATGCAATTTTATTATGCCTATATCTTTACTAATAATAAGCACATTTTTACAATATATGTCTTAAAACTTGCCGTAATGTCTTGTGTTTCATTTTATTATTTCATAATTACATTTATTTCAAAGGTTTATTATTTTCAAGAACATATTCATTCGGTGGGAAAATGAAATATTGTATGAAAAGATATTAAAATGGCGGCGTTTATGTACAAAAGGCTTACTTTAAAAATAAGTTAAACATTATAATTATACCAAATATTCACCATGTTTTTCACTTAAACGCTAAGTTATACTTCAAAATATTTTTTTTTTGTGTAAATACCTACTTCTAACTTTTAAACTAACAGATATTTGCGTGCAAAATGTACACTTTTTTGACAGATATGACTTGGAAAATTTTGTATGAAAAAAATAATTATTTAAATATTTTTAAAATTCAGCATTTTTATCGCATTCTTTTTAGCGTGACACTGCATCAGGTATACTGGTACATGTTCGCACTTAAATTAGATTTTTAGATGCTCTTGGTTTTTTAGAAGGCGTGAGACAAACACACACACACACACACACACACACACACATACACACACACACACACACACACATATACACTAACATTTTGATTGCTTTATTACTTTAGATTTATACATGACAATTTTGTAACACGTTTTTTGTGATATATATGTACCTACGCATGTTGTAATAAATTATATAAATAAATAAAAGTTCGTCATTGCCCATTGTTAAAGGAAATATTAATTTGTCTGAGAATTGCATGTAATTTAGAGAAACTATTTAACTATGAAATAAATATATTTCACAATTTTATCAATCGGAATATTAATATCGTCAGTTGACAAGTACCTATAGTTTTATGGCTGAATGACTTTTATACACTATGATGTCCAAATATTAACAACCCTTTGCAAGAAAAAATCACTAAGTGCGTAAAGCAATCCATAAGAGTAGTACCTATTTTATTAAAAGCAGGAAACACTAAACTAAAACTTGACTATTCCTAACTAGCTGCAGTAAATTTTACTTGTCAACCGACGATAGGTATATTAAATTCGAGTCGCGTTATTCGTATCATCTGTTTTGCAGATCTGACATAGTTTCTCTTACCGAAAAATGTATGTCAGGTTGAATGTGCAGGAGATATGTCAATATTTAAAAACCGCTGTGATATGAAATGTGATACCGGCCAGTACTGACCAGTGACCACTCCTCTTCATCTATCCTCCGACCACCGGCAGCGGCACCGTAGTGCTTAAGTGCTGGATACTGGCTGTTGTGCCAGAGTAGAGAGCCAGGTCGGTAGTGGCGGCGCCGAGTCATGGTCAATCTGCATATTTACTATACATATTACTTAACCTCCATAATAATATCTACCTACAATTCACATTCTTGTATGAATCATCAGAACATTTCATACAAAATACACATATCTATAGGTATTACAAACACATAACCATATTATTATCGAGTTTGGCAATAGTCGATTTTATAAACAATCCACATAATATTTATTACCTACATTATTTCCGAAGTTGTATTAATTTTAAAATATTGATTCAAAGTCTTATTTGGTGGATTACTTCTTAACGATAATATTTTTTAATGAAAAATTTTCAATACCTCAATAGAGACGAATTTGGAATATTATAGGAGATCTGGGAAATCAAGACACCTACAGGATTTACGACCTGTCATCGGCTAATACGTGATCACTCTATGTGCTTGCGCAACGTTCACCAATTTAACCTTTTATTATTATCAAAATTATTTCACTTGAAAATGAGCTGAAAAACACCATCGCCACATCTATGAAGTGACGAAGAAACTTTTTGATTTCCCGGCTCTCCTATAATATTCCAACTTCGTCTCTATTGAGGTATTGAAAATTTGTCATAAAATAATCATTGACTCCCGACATCCAATTACAAAAAATCCAATGTTTGCGTATATGCAACTAGAAAAATATTCGAAGATATATTTTTATAAAAATAATTAATGTGTCCTTATGAAATTCTTGTGCTATATTCAAACGAAATCGGTTGACGCAGCTAGGGTGGAATTCGAACTTTTCATCACTGGATAACTAAGCCAGTGCGATACATGGGGGCAAGTCTGGTCCGACCGGTGAAATCAAAACCCTAGTGATTACCTATATCATGGATATAATTATCATATGGACTTCTATGACATCTAAAGATATTGTAATTATATCCATGATATGGGTAATCGTGAGGGTTTTGAAATTAACGAATCTTGATTTAGTTTTTGTACTATCGAGTCTTGTTTTTTAAAATTTATATTTTGACGTATGTTCCCATCCGGTCCGGGCGATGTAGGTACCTATAGGTACCTATATATAATTATATTCATAAAATATTGAACGCTGCCGGTAGAGCGGTAATACAATTTGTAGGTTATTGATGCAACTCGCGTATCGTCTAGTGTGTGATATTTTGGGACTCATCATAATATCAAGAATATGTATGGATGGATGTATGTATGTTGGATGGCCGCATAGCATACTCAAGGGGGATACACAGTTTAGTTTAGATTCAATATCGTCGAGTGCGTTCACACACATTATTTATCTATCCACGAACCACGCCCGATGACCTTTTACATAAAAATAATTTATTACTACATGTTACTGGCTGACCATATATGCCAGTTACACAAAAAACATTATAATATTGGTCTCTTAAAGATCCTTTATCTTATATATCTTAATTTGATTCTAATGTCAAAGTCAAATTAATCAATACGCACATACACTAGAAGAGGGTTACATGGTTACCATCTCAATCTACTTTACAGATATCGCGTTTGAAATTTTTCGGCACCACCATTACCCTCTCATGTCGAAGAAGGTTACAAGCGTATTCTGGCGATTTAAAAACAAGATAATTATATACGCGTTTATGAATTTAGCAGTATTAAGAGGCTATAGTATGCTTAATAGTAAATTTTGAAAATCTTTTCCCCCGTATCCTTAAAAGATACGTCTGAAATAAACAATAGTTTATTTTTACATATTTATTCTATTGCATGATTTTTTTCTGAAATTTTAATTTGTTTTATACTTTTCTTGTAAAAATAGTTTTAATATAACCGTTTTTTACTTTTATTCGAAGATACTAAAAAACGACAATGTCTATGAAGTAGATTATTACTTCGGCCGAAAGAGAATATGAAAGTCTACCGTCTAAGTTTTTTACTATTTTCATTATTATTCTTATTACCACAGATTGGTGATATCCAATATTTTTTCGTGTTTCGTACATTAGAAGGTTATTTAGTGTGCATATTTGTGTACATCCGTGTGCCCAAGGTACACAAGGGCCTTAACTCAAAATCGTGAAATTTTGAGATGTATTCCTCTCCTAGTTTTTTATATGTATTCCTTTTCTATTTTTTTTTTTGAGATGTATTCCTCTTATTAATTTTTTTTGATGCGTGGATGACTTTTTCAAGTAATCTATTGCACAAATTTACATTTTTGGAATTTTACGTTCCTGAATTGTAAATATTTTTTATAAATAAATTTTATAAAAAATTAAATATTCCATCGTTTTTGTTTATGATAATTTAATTTTAAATAACCTAATGTTACCTTTCTATCTCTATTTTGTTTATGATAATTTAATTTTAAATAACCTAATGTTACCTTTCTATCTCTATTTTGTTTATGATAATTTAATTTTAAATAACCTAATGTTACCTTTCTATCTCTATTTTGTTTATGATAATTTAATTTTAAATAACCTAATGTTACCTTTCTATCTCTATTTTGTTTATGATAATTTAATTTTAAATAACCTAATGTTACCTTTCTATCTCTATTTTGTTTATGATAATTTAATTTTAAATAACCTAATGTTACCTTTCTATCTCTATTTTGTTTATGATAATTTAATTTTAAATAACCTAATGTTACCTTTCTATCTCTATTTTGTTTATGATAATTTAATTTTAAATAACCTAATGTTACCTTTCTATGCTCTATTTTTCTGTTGATAGATATATTATGTTCAATCAATTAATTATTTTTTTAGCATTAATGACTCTTTTTTTGAAAATATTAGGATGTTACATAAAATTTACAATTCTGAATACAAATGAAGAACATTGAAGAGTTTAAAAAGACCTTTTTGATGTTTCACTAGATGTATTAGACTAATATACCTCATAACAAAAATGAGAAATGTACTCAATTTAATAGTATTAAATTATTCTTGCTAATAGTGTTTATCAAATCAGTAGAAGATATTATTATGTCGACTCCTTACATAACCTCAACCAATTCATCTCGAAGACAACCGCTGAAGATGAGATAATTAATTTTGTACGGATCACCGTACCTTTGTAACGCTCTAAGGATTTTCTAAGGGACATGAGATATAGGGACCTACCTCTATACATTAGACATATTTTTCTTCAAAAGATGAACGTCCTACGATTGTTCGTTTTAAACCTTTTTTGTATCTGTATCTGTTTTGATATACCAACAGGTATATCAAAAGTTTCGTCAATTTCTAAAACTTCTCTCTCCAAAAAAGTATCGTCCTTACAACTCCATTGGACTTAAATAATATACATTGTTATACATAGTATTAATGCGTGAAATTACATACTAAAAGTATGCTCTTTTAAAAAATAAACGAATATCTATGGACATTGTAAGAATTTACACTAAAAAGAAAAATAAAATCCTTAGCAATAATTCAATCTTTCAAAAAAAATAACTGGGTTATATGGTTGTTTTTTTTTTCAAATATTGGATCATTTTATTTCATACTTTTTATAACCAAATCACAATTACTTAGTTTCTGGAATTCAATGAAATCATACTGAAGATATGGAAATCTATAAAAATAAAAATATTCCTAATTTTGTTCCAACTTAATACAAATGTATATCGATTGAACTTATAATATTGTGTGCTGTAAAGAAATCACTAAATAAGAGATTCGTCACAATCATACCTTATAAAAACATCAAACGAAACGTAAAGGTAGTAATAGTGTGAGAGGTACATACATAGGTAGTGTGATACAATAATTATTATTTTTGAGAATTTCTACATACTAAAAATAGACTTTACATATAATTTCGAAATCATTCTCTCCACTCTTTGTTGTACATAATACAAAAAAAACACCCTCAGGAATACTTGTGTGGTAAAATTATTTACTGTTTATTTTAAGAGGACATATAACGCTAAACTTAGTGAATGAAAACATGATATATTCAAACCGCCCAATGCACTATGAAGTTACGCGTTGGTAAGGGTAAATATTGCGTGCGTTAAAAAAGGTTTATACGTGATTTAAAATATCGGAAACCCCAAATTTGTTGATTTTTTGTATTTTAAGAACAAACCTTAGTTGAAATGAAAAAACTTTATCGGTCATTCACTTTGATTTTATGCACTCTTTAAGCGTATAAAAGATTTATTTCTCTACGAGACGTGGTTATGGAGTAATTTAACAAAAATGCTGTAAAAAAATATATTTTTAAAAAATTATTTATGGGAATTTAGGCTGAATTTTAAAATTGTGTCACGAACATTCACTAGGGAAATGTTGAAAAGAATTATACTATTATTTCTAGATACACACTGTTTAACATATTTGAGGGATTTGATTTGAAATTGAGGTGTTTAGGTTTATATGGCCCCTTAAACTGCATACATACGATATATCCTTATATTTGCATTAAACTAATGTTTTTTTTTTGTATTTATTATGTATAAGTATTCTTTATAGTAGGTACCTATAAATTATTTTTGTTTATTATATTATTTAATGCTATTTCTCTAGTGTGATTTGTTTCTTCCTTTTCATTTTAGTACCTACACCTTTTCTCTCGCTTCATTAGATCCTATGGCCTGTTATGTTGGGCTAATGTCCTTTTAAGTATCTTTCAGCTGTAAATCTTTTTTCCTTCAACTTTCGGCTCGTTTTATGTCTAAATTATCATTTTTTTATAATATTAGTTAGTACCTACCTACAACCTACCCAATGGACTTTCGTTGATAGATATACATTCCTAGACAAGATAATAACGCTTCACGTTTCACATATAAGTAAATATGATTAATTTATCTTGCAATTATCAGGATTCTTACACATGAATATATAGAACTTTTCATACATACATAAAATACTCAATTCAATACTAAAGTTTAGACATATAAAATTTTCATATAAAATTACCTACTTGTTATATGTCCTAATGAAAAAGCGGGAAGAAATGCATTTTTTTATTTTTTCCCTATCAATCTTTTTGCTGTTATATAAACGTATATTATGTTGTCATACTTTGGAATCTATTTGTTGGTTGGAAGAAATTACCTAATAGCAATAAACCCGCCAGTGTACAATATATTTGTTTATATTATGTAGATACAAAAAGATAAATAAAAAACACACTCGAAGTTAAAGCAAAAAGATAAAATTTACTTCAATTTGTTGTTGAAGTCGTATTACAATTGAGTCTATTTTATGGAGAAACGTCGAACAAGTAATTTGCAAATTAACGAACACTGCCGCCAACAATATACCCCGACCTCCCAACGAACGTTTTAGAAGAAGTCGGTCGCAACGTTTTAAGATCGCGATAAATTGAGATAACTCTACATTTTATTGTGTGTACCTGCATATTATATTATGTATACATATATTAACTTACATATATTGTTATTTATTCTTCTGTAGCCGTGTTGCGCAATAAACATTTCCCACGCGGTGTGTAATAGGGTCCTGACCACCGGTACAGGCGCCCGCCGCAATCTAAGGCATATTAAACCAGCAGCTCTTTTGATATCTCTCTTTCTTTTATTCTTTCTCTCGTGCTTATGAATAAGTATTGGTCTGATATCATATTTTTACAGAAACTGTTCAATAGTTTATGAATATTTTTATATCTATCCCAATCTGCGGCCTTACCTACTCTCCACTGAAAATCTGATCCGATTGGCTAAGAACTTACATTAATTTGTATCGAAGAACAATGCGGTAGGTATGTTTTAATAGTACTAGTTGCATGTAACACATGAGATCCTATTGTCGATGGCAATGTTATGTATAGTTGAAGAATACATACCAAACTATGAACCCTAACGTCGAAATTATTAAATATATTTAAGATATTGTTTCCTATTCAAAACATGTAGGTATGTCAGAATAGGGTGGTGTGGAGGTCAGTCCTTTTTTCCTCTCCCGAATATGTAAACAGCTTGATGGTTTGTACCTATGCATGTACGGAGATTAAGTATCAAGCTATTGGGAGTCCACGTGTGGTATTGCCATACAAATTGTATGAAACGATGTCGTCTCTAAATTCTATTTTTACAAAAATTGTTAAGAAAAGTTTGCTATACACTGCTGTAATGTTTGTATTTTTTTTTATAATGACATTAACAATTCATACAGTCAACCATCGAAACCCTCAGGGTTTATCTGAGGTTGACGAATTCAGTTTGGAAATTTTAATATACACAATTCATAAAACAAAAATAAAATAAAGAAACAAATAAGTGAGCAAGTAAATAAATACATAAATAAAAAAAAAATAAGAAATAAAAAGTCCAATATACCTATATACATATAAAAATAAATAGAATACGATGCAGGTTTCGACCTATGACAGCCGGTCAACTCAAGGAGTATACTTCTAGAGCACATAGCTGTCGTCATCGGACCTCATCATATACCTTTTTAAGTGTGTAAAAAATTTAGGGCACGTAGTGCATATATGCAAGAGCTCATCATCCATATCATTTAATATTTTTGGCAGGAGATATTCCCATGTTCTCATGCCATATACATTTTTGTACACAGGTAAAATATTGTCTAGTTGGGGTATTTCGTCGTTTTCGATATTTACAAAAAATGGAAATATAGGCGGTTAAACATAAATTTATCACAAAAAAATATATTGATAAAAATATTCTTGATAAAAATAGTTTGAGAAACCCTGGATTTTTTTTATAGAAATGGAAAATTAGTTTGAGATATAGTATTTATCTATATTTATACAATATTTCAACATTCGTGGTATTTGAAATATATGGAAAAATAAAATATACAATTCAAATGTTCATAACCCCTGACTCGAACAAAAATTTAGAATTCTGAATATTCTTTAAAACTGTTTTTACCATTTTTACCATAAATTAATTAAGACACGTTAAAGATGACTTGATATAATAATAAATAGAACTTTCTATAAATTGACTGTTCTTACCACTGCATGTGTAAAGGTAAAATATGGCTTTCAATTCTCTGCAATCCCGCTTAGCATGCATGACGTTATAATTTGTGTATAATTTATTCCATCCATAAACAATATTCATCGTGCTAATATTTGTTCTTATACTAGAGTAGTATTTTATTAATAGTTTTTAAACAGGGTCATCGGGAATACACAAATTCTGAAAGTTTCTGAAACTGGTCGGGAAGTTAAAAATCGATTGCAAAATTCAAAAACAGGCATACATGTTATACCTATAGTTCAATTTATAGGGTGTAATAAAAAATCCGATTTACAATTTATTTTAAAGTCTTTCTAAGTTTATTAAATCGCGCTATTTGACCATCTAACATTATGTTTTGTTTTATTTTTAAAAAAAGCCTTTCCTCTAATAAATTATTCTGTGATAAATTGATACATACAGGTTCGTTGCGCATTATATTAAAAACGTGGAAAACATGCTTTGTTTATATTTAAACGGCGACCTGTGTGTTTCGTATAAATTGATTGTGACAATATTCTTTTATAACCAATTAAACAAGATTTTCAATTGTGGAATTAACGTCTGGTGTTATTTTCTCCAACATAAATTTAAAGTTACAAGTACCCGAATAAGATAGATTATCTCAAAAGTAGTCTGTGACTCAGTGTAGATTAAGATGTGTTTTATAGAAATTCCAATATAATTAAGACATCATATTTCTCCGCTTTATAAATAAATAACAAAAATATACCGCCACGCGATTTGATGAAATTTCTAATCGGGTCTTGGCAATCGTTCAATTTTTTTCACGCCGTCTAATGAGCTATACGTTTTGGCGGCGGAGGCTCCACCCTGTCTATGTTCTCTCTATGCTAATCATAAACAATCTTTCTGAATTATGACAGACAGTAGTAATATTATGTTAGATGGCTATTTTAAAAGTGGTCTCATTGGGACCAAAATGCAAACTAATAAATTAAAACATTTTTACTACCAATGAGCAAGTCTCGCATAAAATGCTAAACACGTCTTGAGGTACCTACTTTAAAGATAGGTTTATTCACTGATTTCATTGGCATAATTTTTCAGTTAAATTCATTGATCTTATCTTGCAAGTTGCAAGTCATGCATAAAATGCTATATCAAGAACAAAACTACACTGGGAAAAATACAAAAAAAATCCGTTTAAATTTCTAAAATAAAGATTATTCAAATGGAATTCTGGTTTTTTTTTTCGTCAGTGTTTACATGGTCAAAAGTCTCGCATGACTTATTATTTATATTGGTATCTAAGAGCCGGGTAATCGAAAATACAACAGGCAACAATAACATCTCACAAAGTTCAACAATGAGACGAGACTAGTGTGTGCACATACACGCATGTGTCGTGCTTCCTTTTATAAATTAATGCACACCCGCGCATCTGTTTCGCTGGTTACCTCACATTGTGGAATATTCCGTGATGGTATGTATGTATCTATAGATTAAGGCTGGGTTGTTTCAACAAAAGTAACGGTAATAGTAGGTATAGTAAAAATACTTTGATTTCGGGGAAGTGTTCAAAAATTTGTTTGACGGCATTAGATTTCAATGAAACAACCAAAACTTTTGAATAATTTTATGAAATCAAAGTATTTTAACTATACTTTTACGAGTACTAATCTTTGATTAAGAAACACTCTAGGTATAAGTAATTTCTATCGTTAGTTTATTATAACCTACGTTCGTGGCTGTTTTAAGTCAATATTTATTTATTTAAAAAAAGTATAGTCGGCTTATTTGAGTGTCGTTAAAGAAACAAACAAAAAATAAAGTCAAGTACATATACTATAAAGTCTCTGTCACAAGATAACGTGATGCATAGCTACTTTCTCATTCGCCGCACGTCCTTCCGAGACATACTTGCATGCCTCTGCAAGTGGCCGGAATCCGCTCAAATAAAACCACCAATAAATAAAAGTGCATCTTCTTAATTATGAAAGAACCTTTCAATAAAAAAAAAAACATTTATGGCTGGTTATTTTACGAGAATACCGCCAACTAATTGATGCAATCATTCATGTCTGTGAAACGATGGCACTCAAGTACATATATAACATAGGTAGGTACCTATTATATTTATACACTACATATAAACCTAACCTAACCTAACCTAACCTGCCTACCTGTTTGTGTATTTTTGATCATGGTCTCTGGCAGATGTTTCAGAAGTCCAATCGGTTTCGACATATGTAGTCTTTTTTCTTCTGTGCAGTCGCTGAAAATTATAGCAGGGTACTAGTTTTTTTTATATACGAATATACATACATACCATCATGCCATGTCCCTTACGGGGTAAGCAGAGAGAACCGAGCGCCATACTATTCTATTTTTGCACACATCCCTGGCTTCTTTTACATCCATGCAACGTCTCATACACGCTCGCCGATTGTTCAAGCTTCCTATGTTTCCTTCTTTCAAAATATCATTCATATGTTCATTCCATCCCTTTCTAAGGCGGCCCCTGGTATTCACTACATCTCTTATATCCCATGTATATGACGTATTTTTCGGTCAGTCGGTCATCATTCATTCTTTCAGTATGTCCAAATCACTTCAAGGTATTCACTTTCATGTTACTTATAATATCCTTCTTTATCTTGCATTTTATCCTCTTGTCCTCATTTTTCATTATTTCTAAGTGATTTCTAAGTCATTTCTACAGTATTTATTCTACTTCCATGCGTCATTTGCCACGTCCATGTTTCACTGGCATAAGTCAAAGTAGGCACTACAATTGCATTTATGTACGGCAATTTTGGCTTTCTTTGAGATGCTTGGATCGTATATTGCTGAATTACGACATTTTGAATATATAACTCAATAAGAGTAGGTATTCGTAGAGATCGTACATATATAATCTGTTTGCGGGATGATAATGATTTCTTATTTATTAGACGATTGATTGGTTTCCATTATACGACTAAATTAATATAAGAAAAAAAATACTTGCCTTATATGTAATATACTAGTAAAACGAATAAGAAATTTAATAAAAATATACCAAGTGTTTTAACATGCTGATGTAAATGATTCCTTACACAACAAAATTATGTAAGTCATAGTAAACTATTTTAGAGGATGTTTGAGGATGTATAATATGTACCTTCCTCCTTGTTTTATGGACATAATATTCATTCTTTAGCCATAATAATGCATTTTTTATACACGATTAAAAAAACCTGTTTGTTAAATTATTATATTTTTTTATTTTTCCTAAACACGTGTTTCTTCTTGATAGTTTGAAATTATGCATTTTATTGAAACGATTTTTTTTAATACTTGAATTATCATCATGAATGGTACGTATTATTTAAAAAATATATTATTTGCCTTAAGCTATTGTATCCAAGCAAATTCTTTGCGTACGTCTTTATCCAATTTGGTTTAATGTTGTTTGCATTTACAAATTGTTTTTTACTTCCCACTTAAGTACCAGTTCTTTGTATTTACAAACATAGCCAGTTAACAGATAAATATAAATGGTCAACCACGGGTTCATAATAACAAGTTTAAAATATTTACATTTTTAATTTAATAGTCTCTGATGATGGAATATGGGAGAAAGATCTGTTGCTAAATAAACTGTCTTCAATATCTCAATTATTACATGTCTAAAAATCCGTTCCCTATACGAAGCAAAAAACCTACCTTAATAATTAAACCTCATTTTTTTTAAATCGAGTTACCTAGGATTTAGTTATCCTAGGATTGGTCTGTAACACAGGTATGGCTGCCTCTCTTCAGCTCCACTCTGCCCTGTCCTCTGTCAGCCTCTTCATCCCCACGTAGCTATTACAGCACATGTCATCGATCACCTAGTCCATGTAGCTGTTTCTTGGTCGGCCTCTATGCTTATGAGCAGACCCGGGTGCCTCATGTTATGGCCTATCCAGTTGGATCGTCGTTGGCTCTACTCAGCACCTCACATTTTTGGATGTGATCCGACCATTGGATCTTCAACATCTGCCTGTAGCACAACATCTCGAATGCAGACAGGCGTTCTTTTTCCCCCTGGCCTATGGTCCATGTCTCACAGCCATATAGCAAGACACTCCAGACAAAGGTATTAATGAGGTTTTTCCTTATTCTTTATAGGGGATTTGATAATTTTGGATTTTTTATTATATGCTTATAAAATTCTGCTGACAAATTCTGCATTTGAGCGTCCATCTTGCAATATACGGCTGCCCAGGTAGACGAATTCCTTTATTTGTTTTATAGTTGTATTTAATATTTATAAGCGTTTGCTTCTTCATATTTTAATGAGATGATAGAAGATGTCTTGCATATTTTGTAGGGCCTCGTTTAGTTCGTCTTCCGTATCAGCGAGCAGTACAATGTCGTCCGCATATCGAATCATATCTATCTTCCTTCCTTCCTTCCCTGTATCTTCACGCCTGGCCAGTCCTCCATGGTCTCTCTCAGTTCATCTATTGCTTGCTGTATATAACAATTGAAAAGTGCTGGTGACAATGTGCATCCCTGTCTTACTCCTTGGCCAATCCTTGCTTCGACACTGCTTTCTCCTCTTCTTATTACGGCAACTTCGCTTTTATAGAGGGACAATATTGATCTCCTATCCTTGAATGGTAATCCTGCCTTATTTTTTTTTTTGCTTAAGGCAATTCACCCTTTAAAGAGTGCTATGTGCCAATTATTTCATGTCAGAGGAGAAAAGTTAATTTTATTATAAATTGATGTCATTCAATGAAAGGAATTTTGAAATAACGGACAGTACACGTGAATTATTAAGAGACAAAAGATGTTGGATATTAAGTGGAGATTGGTGAGTGATTTTAATTAATTGTTTGTATATATTTTAGAAGGCGGAATTATTTTTACAGCTAAAAAATACATGATCAATTGTCTCATCCTCATCACCACACTGGCAAAGTGGGCTATTTAGAACTCTAATTCTATACAGATGGGAGGCAATTGAACAATGGCCAATCAAGCACCTGCCTTATCAAGCACCTGTAATCCTGCCTTATCAAGCACCTGTAAACTTGTAATCCTGCCTTATCAAGCACCTCAAAGAGTCGTCTCCAGTCCACCCTATCAAAAGGCTTTTCCAAGTCAATTAATGCTATGTATGAGTTCATATTCTTTTATCATCCTCTTTTCTAATACGAGTCGCTGTCTCAGAATAGCATCTCTAGTACCTGTGCATCTCTGTGTTTTTTTATATATTATAACATTTGTATAATTTATACTAATAAAAAGGGGGTTTTCCCTAGTGGGGCATTGCAGATACAATACTTGTGATGTCTATCAATTTAAACAATCCGTGTTGAGACTAAAAACTAAAACGAAAAATTGTGCTTACACAATTTCTGGTTCCACAAATTGACCCCTTTGTAGAACGTAATATTATGAACAACTTCCTGTTAAAAAATGTAGACCTCTTGATTAATCAATTTAAATCTAGAGAAATGGGAAACAGTTTACTGCCAAAAGTTACATCAAAATCTCTGAAAAAATCATTAATTTAATATATGAGTTAATATGGTTTAATTAATTTAATATATGAGTGCACATACTATACCAATCACCTTTACCTTCATCATACTAATTAGGTATATAATAATATGACAAAAGTATTTCGGACATATTTCTGTACGCACAGATTTTCAATATACATCATACCAGAGGGTAGGGGCATTCTCGTATATTTTTTCATTGTTTATGATTCTGATATGAGTAGTAATAATAGTCATTCTCTGTCAGTAGTATTGTACAATAATAATAATTGCGTGGAAACCAGTTGTTGTAGACCGACCGTGGTGTGCTGTGCGCTCTGCCGTCATTCATTACATTCATTACTACGTTGTATTACTGGTAGAAGAGTCTCGATCTCAAAATAACGTTTCTGTTTATATACATCTACATATAGGTATGTATATACATATCTACCCATGCATGTATATGTATACCGACCAACATGTATGTATAGGTACTATAATATCCAGCTTTGACACTAACTTGGCACTCTGAGCTTCCGTCCATTCATAAATGCGTGCACCCGTCCTTCGATCATGGAGCGTGCAAACTATATACATAATGTTTCAACTTAAGAGGCTATAGTAGACTATAAAGTATATTTTGAAAATAATTTCCCCAGTACCCCCAAAAGATACGTCTTTGAAATAAAGAACAGTTTGTATGTACATCTTTATTCTATTGCATGACTTTTTTGAATTTTGAATTTGTTTAATACTTTAATTGTAAAATTAGTTTTAGTAAAATCCTTTTTTATTTCTTTATTGTACGTAACTAAAAACCTACAAGGCCTATGAAGTAGATTTTTACTTCAATCGAAAGAGAATATGAATATCTACCGGCCGAGTTTTTTAATAACTATTTTTGCTATTTAAAAAAAAATCTAAATTTTTCCATTTTTGCACAATAAAATGTTGTATATCACATATTAGGTGATATACAATATTTTTTCGTGTTTCATACATTAGAAGGTAATTTAAGTGTGCATTTTTGCGTACATCCGTATACCCAGGGTATACATGGGCTTTAACTTTGATTTTACTTGCAGTGAGAGATAATCTTCAACTGAATTAATTTATTTCCCAAAATTGTATGCAATATAACTAACTACACGTATGATCAAATAATGTTTTATTTTTTTCTATAATGAACAAGTATGTACCTGTTCATACCTGTTCATTATAGAAAAAAATAATGAAAAAAAAAGAACTGATCAGTTGTAAGAAAATGAAATGCTATTTGGCATTAAATTCGCCACTTGCACATGCTGTTAGGAATTGTTAAAATAAAATAATCGTTTATTAAACATGTAACGATCTAGTTTCGATTGGGAATATCCGAATATGTAATTCACCCATTTAAATCGTTATCATATCAAAAGATTATGTTCTGAGAGGTCCCTATACTTCCTAAGAACTCATATTGAATCAAGCACTTATAAGAACTCAATTTGTATTTGGTATCTGGACATAATTTATTATTTGTAAATTGCGATAGTGTGTGGGACGCACCATATATTTTATACGTCGATAAATATTTTTCTATATAATAAAGTCATCAGTTCCGTTGGATTATAATATAGAAAGAGAGCACACGGTGTGAATGTTGTAGCTATAATAACAATAATAATGAAATGTTGCGGTTGGATTCGTTCGGCTTTATTGAAAAAAAAACAATTTGATAGGAGATATTAATGGGTGGTTATTTGCAATTGCTTTCCATTTCACATTGGCAGTCAAATTGCAGTCATGGATTAAATCGTTAATTATATCATTGTATGCGGGTCTCCGTCTCAGGGGCGGCCTACTTGTATTATATTATACTTACCTATGTAAGTACCGTTTGCCACGTTATTTATTTAATAACTATATTATATGCGCTGCTATATGACAACACTGAGTTTATTCAATGGATCTTTATTATAAATTTCATCGTCCATGTTTAATTTAGTTTTATTAAGTTGAAACTGCATTCCACAAAAAGAAAAATAGGTGTATTATATTCGGTGACAGGAAAATTATTCGGAAAACAATTATTCGAATGCTCAATTTTACGAAAATCAATTTTACGAATGGCAATTATTCGAATCACATTTTTTCGAAAAACAATTTTCCGAACACACAATTATCAGAATTTACAATTGTTCGAATTTTTATGACGTCATGTTGGTAGTATTGTGAGAGGAATAAACCATAGATTTTTATTATAATATACTAGATGTCGTTAGCAAATTTTGTATGAATCGAAAACAAATGACACACTTTTTGCACGGAGTACTACATATATATAGTATATTATGTATAGTAAAAATCTATGGAATAAACAACATGGCGACGCACCGCGCTGTCAGATATCCTAGGATGTACACCTATTTTTTAAACCTAAACCTACAAAACTTTGGTAAAAATAGGTTAGTTAGGTTTGTTTGTAGTTATAATTGCGACTGGCGTGAGCCAGTTGCATTATATATTTTAAAAAGTAACTATCATATCAAAATAAAATAACTAAATTGGTGTGAATACTAGATAAACATAAACTGGTGTACAAACTAGGCTATCCCGCGCTGTCAAACATCAGTTATTAAAAATGTGCAAACATACGTACCCAACAATAATACAACAAGTAATAATAGTCTTCATCGAATATATTTTACTGGCAACAAATATGTCAAAGGAGGCAACATAATGACACAAAAATATATTAAATTCGGTCAATTGGTTTTCCAACAAATGTTAGTTCGAATAATTTGCTTTCGGACAATTGTCATTCTGATAACTGATTTTCGAAAAATTGTTATTCGTACAATTGCGCATTCGAACAATTGTGTTTCGAAGAATTTTCATGTAATCATTATATTCCTACTCACAGACAGACACATTGGTTGGTGGAAACCCCAAACAGACACTTTATAAGCTTAATAAATATTGCTGTCTCTTCAATCGTGTTGTATACCATATCGCATCATAGGTACTATAAGTGTTAAAATAGCTATTTTCAACACTCGTTATAGTATAAAGACAGATTTTTTCTGTAAATGGATACCACAAGATTGGATAATAATAATAATAATAATAATAATTAACTAACTTTTTAAGAACGTTCCGGCCAAAATAGGTACGTTTCTACTCCATTTAGTCCAAGTTGATATTTTATAACGCTGAAATGAGACCGTAAATCTAAAATCTACAATTTTTGTATGTTCCTATTTTAGTTACAATAGTTACTGAATAGGGGGTAATATTATCCAATCTTGTGGTATCCATTTACAGAAAAAATCTGTCTTTATACTATAACGTAAATTTGACAGTCGCTGGCTCTTGATCTATAAGGATTAGCGGTATTTCAATATGAATTGTAATATGTATTTTATTTTCCGAGAATACTTGTATTGTAAATTATATTTTCTAATGATACTTTTTTAATAGCTCTGTATTTATGTGTAGGAGTACTCGTTGTGGACATATTTATGTGTCACTTAGTAGCAAATATTTATTTGTAAAATTGTACGATTTGAAATAATGTCCGCGAAGAAAGTTAATTACCAAATGTGTTGTTATTTCAGTGAGGATTGAATGATGTTGATTTAGATGCGGCATAAATCAAATCAAATAAAAGTAAAAAAAAAACTTGTTCTCGCGTACGATATGCTGATGTCGGTCACCACTGCCCGTAAATATTAAGAGAATCGCGACGCTTTATATGTAGAGTAACGCAACGTGTTTTATTTATTATTAAAATAAAAATATTGAAATTTAACTTTTTAATCCCTCATTTAATGATATACAAAAAAAAATGGTCAAATATGTAATGGGGAAATGCACACAAGATTTAATATATTTTAAGTTTTTTTGCCATTTTGCAATTGTGAATATGATTACGCACAGAAAGATTAAAATATAATATAAATAAAAAATGTCAGGTTAAATATTTGGCAAGAAAAGTATGTACAAACAAAAATTGGGTACCATCCTTAAAATGAGCGGGTTGTGGCCAACAATATATTCTAATGTATAGATTAGTGTAAGTACATTTTTATCAACAATCCCTATAATGACGATCCCTAAATACCTTTATACAACCCAATTTTTATTGTTCTTTAAACAAAAATTCATTGACAATATATTTCCTTTCAATTTTCCATAACGCTAGAGAAATAGTATTTTTTTTCCAGAATTAATCATTATAATATATTGTCTACGCAACAATAATCAGCTCTAAGTTTATCCCCTTTTCACAACTTATATTGATATGAAGTTGATTGAACTCGTAGTTAGAACTGTACAAAGAATTCTTAGAATAGATTCCACCAAACCTCTTAAGTTGTGGGGCGATTTACACATATACCAACCAAGCAAAAAGACAAATTTGCGATCTGCGCACCCACGTAACTGTTTCAAGTTGTTCAATGATAACTATACCACAAACTTTATACATCTTGTACCTACAATTTGAATGGTCGGTTAATTCACCAATGTTTTGTATGTATTTTGTATAACCGTTAAGTGTTTTACTGTTTTTTATTAATACAAGTTGTTTGTGTACTGAGATATAATAATTACAAGAATTTCAAAATTGTAATATTGTGTTCCTACTCAAATAAAAATATTTATAAGACTTTTTGTTGTTGATTGTATGTATATAATGGCCTAAAGCCTTATATGATTTTATAAATAAATTACGTTGAAATTTTCTTAGTATAAATACCTCTACAATCTTCAACTTACATAAAAGTTCTTAAAAATTGTACCTAAGCTTATATTTTCACTACCTACTCTATGTATGTGAGAGTGAAAAAATGGCATTAATCGAGTGATTTTCAATAAGTTGATAATCTTTTTGATATTGTATCCAAAATGGCGTCAGTTTTCACTCTCGAGTAATTGAAGCGCGTTTGAATCAACGGTGACATGCGCGCGCATATCTTTCGCATGGCCACCCGCGTAGCACGTGGGTGGCCCGGCCTACGCCGTCTCGCTCGCACACCGGTATCTCCATCTCGCTTACACTTATCGGTGTAAGTATCCCTTTTGGACGGGCAAGCAATACTACTTACAGCTATCTCGGTTCCATACAATCAACAAACTCTGTCGTCTAGGTACAATCACTTGTATTGATAAATATAAATATTTTTACGTCTATATAACTCAAGGCAAATGTTTGAGCAAGTTCAATTCAGAGGTACATATGTACATACATACCATCACACCATGTCTCTAACGGGGTAGGCAGAGATAACCGAACGCCATTTATTTCTATCTTGACACATTCATCGCCTCGTCGACATTCATACATCGTCATATGCCGACCGTCGTGGCACATTTGGTAAGCCGTTCGGTTTCTGTGCGGGAGTCCTGGGTTAATTCCCAGCAGATGAGTAATTTATTTAAATGCAAAAAAATAATATTCAAATGGTTATTTAACAAAGGCAGAGAAGAGAGCGAAAGACTTTTGCATATAGTGAAATGAACAAACAAATACATTGTACTACCTTACAGTAGGTACCAATAGATTAACACTATACTAAATAAAAATATATGTAATGGCACTCCGACATAGGCATTGGCCTAGTGGAGGGTCTTATCCTGAAATCATCCACAAAGTATAAACACTATAATGAGTCAGTGATTAGAATAAAAAACATAAACTTTTATTTTAAGTTCATTATAGTACTGTATATTTTAAGTTATATTGTAAATACATAATGTATTATTATATTTGTAAAAAAAGGAAAAAAAAATTCTCACGCAAATATTATTAAAAAAATTGTCATACGGCAATAAACTCGCCACTTGCGCAGGTTGCAAGGAAGTTTTTATTATTATTATATATAAATATGTTCGTTTGTTGTTCATGCTTTTAACATTTCTAACTTAGAGCTTAATAAATTTATGGGGTCGAAAGCAATGATATGTAGGTGAAAAATCTCCTCTGCGTAGTGTCTGCCTGATACTAAGAGCTATTCCTTTATTATTTAATGTACGACAAGTATTTTCATCATCTTATTATTTACCTACCAAATTTAAATTTTATTTATTCCACGTATTGTTCTCGACAATAATTAGATACATTACACCTATCGTGGGTTCATTTAATATCACTAAATAATTTATTTTAATGATATGGACACGAAGAAACAAAATTTCATTGACATTATTTTATGTATTATGTCATCGTCGAAATTCTGTTAAAACAATGACGAATTATTCACGTTAAAAATTGTAGACCACCATCGTATCATACAAAGAGCAATTTAACTCTCTTAAATATGTAGAAATATTACAAATATATAAAAATTGTAGACCACCATCGTATCATACAAAGAGCAATTTAACTCTCTTAAATATGTAGAAATATTACAAATATATAAAAATTGTAGACCACCATCGTATCATACAAAGAGCAATTTAACTCTCTTAAATATGTAGAAATATTACAAATATATAAAAATTGTAGACCACCATCGTATCATACAAAGAGCAATTTAACTCTCTTAAATATGTAGAAATATTACAAATATATAAAAATTGTAGACCACCATCGTATCATACAAAGAGCAATTTAACTCTCTTAAATATGTAGAAATATTACAAATATATAAAAATTGTAGACCACCATCGTATCATACAAAGAGCAATTTAACTCTCTTAAATATGTAGAAATATTACAAATATATAAAAATTGTAGACCACCATCGTATCATACAAAGAGCAATTTAACTCTCTTAAATATGTAGAAATATTACAAATATATAAAAATTGTAGACCACCATCGTATCATACAAAGAGCAATTTAACTCTCTTAAATATGTAGAAATATTACAAATATATAAAAATTGTAGACCACCATCGTATCATACAAAGAGCAATTTAACTCTCTTAAATATGTAGAAATATTACAAATATATAAAAATTGTCGACCACCATCGTATCATACAAAGAGCAATTTAACTCTCTTAAATATGTAGAAATATTACAAATATATAAAAATTGTAGACCACCATCGTATCATACAAAGAGCAATTTAACTCTCTTAAGTATGTAGAAATATTACAAATATATAAAAATTGTAGACCACCATCGTATCATACAAAGAGCAATTTAACTCTCTTAAATATGTAGAAATATTACAAATATATAAAAATTGTCGACCACCATCGTATCATACAAAGAGCAATTTAACTCTCTTAAATATGTAGAAATATTACAAATATATAAAAATTGTAGACCACCATCGTATCATACAAAGAGCAATTTAACTCTCTTAAGTATGTAGAAATATTACAAATATATAAAAATTGTAGACCACCATCGTATCATACAAAGAGCAATTTAACTCTCTTAACTATGTAGAAATATTACAAATATATAAAAAAAAATACTTGGTATTAGTTCTATTGAAATTTATTTGATTATCGACGCGTTTCGCGCAAGGCACATCGTCAGAATAATACTCTACAAGACTGAGACGAGTGGTTATATACAAAATTTACATGACAGGTGTATAAAAATGTTGGTTTTTGAACGGTTGAAAAATAAGTTATATAATGCAAATAAATCTATACAAATTTACGTTTTAATACAATGAAAGTAGTTGTGTCACTGGTTTTAGTTCCCTGTGTCCATTAGGTCTGTAACAAAAGAAAACAACACCAGTAAAATTATTTGTAATATATCTACATACAATGGAGTTCTATCAAGAATTGTCGATCAACAAACTAAACTTAGTTATACTCCTAAAATATAAATCTCTAGGAGATTTTATTCATCTAGATTTTTACTTATGTTTAAATAAAATTTTGCAATTGTTGAATATATTACTTAGTTTAAATAAATTATTTAAAAGAACCTTTAAAGGTTTATAACTTGATTAATATAATATAGCTGCTGTAAATTTGTAATGTAAACCGTTGGTTCTGTAAATCAATAAAATAAAAAAAAAACAAATAAAAATAAATAGATAAACAACACCAAAATTTATTGTGTGGGTGATATGAACGCGCGGAAGATTTTTTGGCTCTAAAATGGACGGTCAGGGACGCTGTTATACTGTACCGATACAATACGAGTAACGAGCATGCATATCTTTGCAACCTTTGTAATGTAGGTACATATTCATATTGATTATTACTCAGATACAGCCGTGCCCAATAAACATTCAACACAGTTGCATTGCGTAAACAGCGGCAAACTTCACAAGACCAACAGAGGTCAGTGAAATCGTTGCATGACAATCTTGGGGTCGCTGGTGGAATATATCTACCTAATATAATATGAGATATGAGTTATATGTAATATGACTTGTGTCGCACTGATAACCTCCCGTGCTTTGATGTGCCTACATTAAATAACAATAATGTCTTTATTATATTTTTTTATGCGGAGATAATTAAACCGCAATTATTTTATGTAGATAATTCGCAGAATCATAAGGAAAATTATGTGTTTATGTAATAAGGTGCCGGTTTTTCGGCCAACAAACCACAGCCATGCTTCTGTGTTGTTACACATAAATTCATTCAATTCTAAACACAAGCATTGATACCTCAACAAAGACTTGCTCGTTATTACTTCGGACTTTCAATATGTTTTCCAGGAATCACTTATCGAATTAAATGTCAACGCCAACGAACTTCTTCATTCAGCATATAAAAATAAAAATTAGATTTTATGCAAAATTTTCCAATTAAAAGACAAATTATCGCGTATGTTAAACCTTTTTTTGTTTTTTTCTAGCTTCAAAACTGTCAATATTGTATTTTTTTTTCTTTTTATAATTTCCATTGTTTACCTATTTACCGTATCTCTTTTGGAGCAGCTGACAGAACCGAGAGCCACACTTTATAGATAGGTCATTTATCCTTATTTTTCTCGTTCGTATGAAAATATGACGAAGATAAAGTTAGAAACAGGACAGAAAAGACATAATATATAATGTAAAATGCTTTTTATAGATTATGTTTACGGATGTGGTCCGAAATTTATATACGTAGCCATACCAAGCAGCATTCTAACTGATTTGGCGCCAGAGAAATTGCCTCAACTGTGTCTACTGTCTGTAAAACATAGCGAGTTCCTATTGTTTGTTACTGCTGTGGATGTAATTTTAAAATTCATATAAAGTTTAATCCATAAAAATACAAAACTCCAAGAAATGGTAAATGTGACGGAAGTAACTTGTGTATATTGTGATTAATTACCATGAATTTTTCTGTGTATTGATTTGGTCAAACCAAAAAAAAAATAAGTAGGTATTTAATTTTAACACGAATAATTTCTAGACTAAATTATGATTAAATGATACGTGAAGATAGAAAACCTTAAAATTAATAGTCCAAAACATGATTATCATAATCGTATGAAAAAAGCCCGCGCGGACAATTGAAAATTAAATTAACGAACCGAGTGTGGGTATGCAAATAAATATGAGAATTTTGTACTTTTTGATGCTGTTTAGTAAAATTATCGGTTTGGTTTGATGGTGGGTCTGTATGACTTTGAAAAACAATACACTGGATTTAAATAAACGAATGATTGATTAATTTACTGACGGGAACTTTATTTTTAGTAGTGGTAGGTAGGTAGCTATCAAAGATTTTATTGCCGAATGCGATGAACTAAAAATGAACTGCACTTATAGATATTTTTAGTGCATATATTGCTTTTATTGAGTATTTGTTAGAACCGAAATTATTGTGAACCTGTCTTCATAAGGCGCTGTCCAACAAACTAAATTCTATAAATTATATATCTTCATTTTTGTATTTTCGTCACAAGGACGGTTAATTTTATCTACACAATGTTGTGCCTAATATCTTTAGTGTCATCATTTAAATATATTTTAGTAGTTTTTTGTTATTAAGGGGGGGGACTGCTGCCAACGTACCTATTTTTTCAATTTGAATTTGCGTCATTACTACAAAACGAATCATTTTGAAAAAAATAACCTAGTTAGTTTGGATATTAATAAATAAAAATATACCTTAATTTTTTAATTATGTTCTGTATATATTCTTGTAGGAAAATAATAAGCATACCCCAATTTTTGACATTTATCATAAATTTGTAAAAAACTATAAGGTATAGAGCATTATATTTTTTTATAAATTAAAGATGATTAAAATATCTGGAAAAATACGATGTATCGTTGCATTAATGCATCAGGTTAAGTTAATAAACCAAAAAAAACTTATATTTCGCAATGGCGCTGAATGGAAAATAAGGTTTATTTTCTAAACCTGAAGCATTAATGCAATGTCACATCGTATTTTTCTAGATATTTTTGTCTTCTTTAATTTAAAAAAAAATATGTTGAACTACGCCTTATATTTTATTAAAAATATAAGATAAACGTTGAAAATCGGGGTATGCCATTATTTTTCTACAAGAATTTATACAGAACATTATCAAAAAGTAAAGATACATTTTTCTTTATGAATACCCAAACTATCTTAATTATTTTTTTCAAAACGATTTGATAAGAAATAATGATGGTAAATAAAATTGAAAAATAGGTACGTTGGCAGCAGTCCCCCCCTTAAATATATTTTCTTCGTCAGCGTTACGAATGTTTATGTAAATTTGTTGAAATAAACTGTCTACGAAGACTCTTGATTGATGGCTTTTGAGGTGATCTATCATGGGTTCGGTTTCGAGATTTGGGGTGTTTCTTGAAAGAGAGAAAAGGGCACTACATAAAAATGTAAATATTTACTCTTGGGGTGTGCTGTCAACGCCGAGTGACGTATAATAGTTTTCGCTTCGTTGGTAAAGTCTCTGCCTTGTTTCGGCATTCACTCTGGTTGTTTCTAAGTCATCCTTGAACAGAGTTTTGGTCTGTCTCTAATTTATCACCCCTCGTTTGACTATTTTTGGCTGAAACATGTGGACACCACATGCAGTACGTATTAATTATTGTGACTCTAACTGTAAATATTTCTTCGACCTTAAGGTATACAAAATAAAGAACATATTTGAATACCTCAATAATTAAACTTTACTAAATCAAATATATGTATATATCTACTAAAAGTAAAACTTTTTTTTAACTTGTAAATTATAAAGACTTTTTGTTTTTAAACATCACTCGATTGTTACTAATTTTATATAATGACAATTGTATTAAAATTGTAAAACTAGTTTTCAACTCCTTTTTTCGGTTTCGTCAAGTTAGGATAATTTTTTTTTATTCATTAACCGTCAATCATCGTTTTCTCTCTCTTTTATATTTACTGAAGAGATTTCCTTTTTAAATCTACTGAATAGATAATTATTATCGTCGTATTTTAAAGTCTCCTTTATATTATACCGCTTATGTAGATACTTTTCATATTTCATTTAAATGTTTGTTGTAGTGAATGAGTGTTCCGGAAACCGCTATTTATTTCGAAGATTTGGTCGTTTATAAACAAATTGATGATAATTTATCAAGGATAATGCGCTGTTTCGAATTATTCATTATTTTATATAATCTTGAGTGATTCATTGTCTAGTTCTTTGGCAGAGTTGATTGAAATGATATACAAACATTATAACGACTATATGTAAATATATGTAAAAATACACTTAAAAATCAAAACATTTCACTATTCCATAACAGTGCATTATAATAACTAGCTAGAATGTAACACCCACCCAATCTAAAGTAATAAAGATGAACATGCACAGTTAGTGTATTATTAATTACATTTAATTTTGAGTACCTAATTAATCCTATAGAATGTTAGTAATAATGATAGTAAACACTTCCTTGCACCCTGCGCAAGTGGCGAGTTTATTGTCAAATGGAAATTTCTTCCAGCCCATAGAAGCAATTTTTGCGAGAGAAATGAATTTAAATAAATTACTACTCTGTTGGGAATCAAACTCAGAACGCCCGCACGAAAACCAAATGGCTTACCAACTGTGCCACGACGGTCGGTTATAGTTTATTAAAGAAAAAAACACGCAACAGAACGACAATATAATAAGATCATGATTTAGTAAAAAAAATATTAAAAAATGTATATATTATAATGTATGAGACGATGCATGTTTGTAAAGGCAGTGATATTTATGTGTAGCGCTCGGTTCTCTATGTCTACTGTGTGACTGTATGTACGTACAATTAAGAATGGTCAAGATAATAATAATCTTAAATATTTTTTACATAATGTGGCGGACTTATTGCTCGTAGGCAATTTCTACCAGTCAACCACACTAGTAAGTATACTTGTAGCAAGTATTAAAAAAACATACAAAAAATGCAAAATTAAACGCAAAAGAAAACACAATTTAAAAATAATAATGAAAATGTCAAAAAAAAGTAAAATGGATGGCATGCGAAGGGAAGATGAATAAAAGCGCTATAAGTGTGACTTCAGAAGCTTCTTGAAAACCATCATTTCAATCTAGTAACTTCTCTTATACCATAGGGTACCTAATTAATTGGTTCCATAGCCGGGCTGCGTCAATTGTGAACGTAGTCATATTTTTATTTTATTTTTTAATTAACACAAACAACATTAGATAGTTTGATTACATGTATTAATAATATATTATATGATACATCAAATATCTAAATCTAATGTCAATAATATGGTATTTCACAGAAATATGCAACATTAGATCGTAGTTTTTGTCCCGATTTAAATGTAAAGAAGGCGAGAAAGAGAGAGATATGACACGATAAGATACACGTATATTGTATGAATGAATGGTCGGTGTAATAAAATTAACATTAAAGTTGAATATGTATGTACCTATGTATGTGTGTACCTATATCATGACATGCACAATGCAACACATTTGAACTGTACCTATATAGTAAGTACCTACATAAGTTGTCGTGTGTGTCGTGCGTACCTTGGCGGAATAATACATTTTACGATGCAACTTTTATGACAGCCTTATTAAGATGATTGAATGCGTGGGGTCCGATTATGACACAATGTAGGTACATACCTACCTACTGGTTGCGGAATACATACATACATATTATGTTGTCACAACTTGATTGACATATGTACATACTTGCACATACAAACATACACACGCACAACACATCAAATTTCTTTTCTCGCTAAAATAGTTGCATTTTCCTTGAAACATGTACATTTATTTATTTATCTTTTTGTACATAATAAATCTTTAAATTTATAAATCTTTCAATGGTTGTCTTTATGTTCTTTGAACAAAATCAATAAAAATTGTGAACCAATATTTCAATGAAAATCTTTACTTAAAACAATGACGTTTTGAATTCAATTGATTAGATAACGCGCTGTTGTTTTTTTATTTACTTTAAAAGAAAGAATATAATATCATTGTTAAACAAGTACCTGCATATGCATCTTCTTAAATTCCCCAAATTAAGCATAAATACTTGTGCTATAGGATATAGATATATCATTATTATTTGATCTCGCTAGCAGCTCACCCACCGACCCATTTATCATGTTTTTTTTTTTGAAAATGAAATATTAATACATCTTATTTGATCAAAAATTTACGATTTTTTTTATTAAAATAGCTACCATGTTCCTTAGCCTTACGAGACATCTCCCAGCATCCCAGGCTGGCATAGTGAAGTGTGGTGCCAGTCAGTGGTAGGCCCCCATATCAGTCAATATCAACAGTTGCCCGGGGATACGGAACATTTGGGGTATTTAATGAGATGCGTCTTTAATTACGACTACATAATGTCGATGCGCTCACTCGGGAGCACTCGTCTTGTCCCTCTATGATATAATCTGATCCCATATTTACATGTATGTACCTACACATCATACATATATCTGTCATTATACCTACGTGCATGGGGTATACTGTTCCATATTTCGTGAGCCCGCTATTAACCTCACAAATTATTGGTTATACTACCATTTAGATCGTATTCGTAAAGTTATGGTTACGACCTAAATATTAATTATTGTTCGTGGCTTGTTATTATGTAGATATCTTTATTATCGATTCATCAACATTTCAATTTTGTTTCAGTCCGGTCATAACCGGGTATTTAACTAGTGGACCCAAACAAGTCGGTACATAATCTTTTATTTTAATACGGTTACTATTATTTATGCTGCAATATACTGCTGTAGGTAGTTCTTTTCTATTTTAATATTTCAAGTTGGTACATACTGCATTGTTTATTTGTAATAACAATTCCTTTCTTGTCATATATTTCTTATTTTCGGTTTTTTGTATGGTATCTAGTGATTTCATTTCTAGATTTTTAGTTATTATGCTTTTTGACTTTGTTTTGTGAATCCATTATTATTATTTTTGTTATTTTATTTTGTAGCTCATCGTTTTCATCATTTTTTAAAATACTTTTGTTGTAACTACTGTATATATTTTTTATTGTAAAAGGCTTCTAGCTATATATATATATATATATATATATATATATATATATATATATATATATATATATATATATATATATATATATATATATATATATATATATATATATATATATATATATATATATATATATATATATATATACATATATATATAACATATATATATATATATATATATATATATATATATATATATATATATATATATATATATATATATATATATATATATATATATATATATATATATATATATATATATATATATATATATATATATATATATATAACATATATATATATATATATATATATATATATATATATATATATATATATATATATATATATATATATATATATATATATATATATATATATATATATATATATATATATATATATATATATATATATATATATATATATATATATATATATATATATATATATATATATATATATATATATATATATATATATATATATATATATATATATATATAACATATATATATATATATATATATAACATATATATATATATATATATATATATATATATAAATACAGAATATGTATGTAATAAATAAATTTGCAAAAAAACGGCTAATAAAAAAACATATATAGTGAACACATACCTAATTAATTTGAATTTCCGCATTTATACATAGGTACCTATATACTGCGTTTAAGTACCTATACATACCATCACGTCATGTCTCTCACAGACAGAAAAAAACCTTACATTTTAAATAATTCTTATTTATATTCATCAATATTTTTATTTTACAAATATATTACTACAATATAAAAGTAATTAATGTGTATTATTTAACAAAAAATACAATACAAAAGTAATAGATCATGAACAAGATCAAAATTTACATTATGTTTATAATTTACTTTATATTTTTGTGTTAAAAATCTGAATATTCAAACCATTTATTCAAACCATTTTTTAGTAGACACTTTGATGATAGGAATGCCGCCAAAATTTACATTCGTAACCTTTTTGTATGATTCTTTTTTAATAACTATTGCTCGTATGGTTTTTTAACGGTGGCCACACAGTTTATGAGACAGCTCCACCACATAACCGAGCGATTACGTTTTGACTGGAGGCTATATAATATAATACTATATTATGTAGGAATAAGAAATGGTTCAGAACAGGTGTACCTACCAAATAGGTAAAATACCTTAGCACTGGATCTCTCTGTATATAAACCATTCCAACAATGAATGGCTGTTGACCATATTCTTGTCTCTAGCTCTGTGTTGTATGTCGCAACCTTTTCCTCCTTTCAGAATAGAAACATGATTTATTGTACAATAATGGCGTATGATTTATGACTCCTAAAATGTGACAAATATGGTTTTTACAGATTTGACGTGTATATTATCAAACACCCGATGTGTTCCAAAACGTCCTACTGTGTGTGTTTAACGAAAACTGTCCCAATAAAAAAATGTTATTTTTCCGATAAATCTTAGATTTTCTGATCGGTTGGCTTTCATTCTAAGTATTAATACTTAGAATGCGGCGATCTTCACTACTATAGAATAGAAGACACTTATAATTTCACAATTTTTAAGCGTTTTTTTACATCTATTTCTCAACTGTTCTCATGTACAAAATGAAACAATGTTTTTCGTCATGATTTACTTATCTATTTATTTTAAGTAAATTTACTCATCATAATAAAAACAAATCATCATCAGTGGTTCAATGGATCTATATTATAAATCAAGATTTACAATGTGTCGACGCGGCGGTCAGAATGTGTAGAAGAATTTTTTTTATTTTCCATACCATCACGTCCTTTCCCTATTAAGGGTAGGCAGAAAGAACCGAACGTTAGACTCATCTCTCTTGACATACATTTTTCGCTTCGTTCGTGTCCATGCATCGTTTCATACACACTCTTCTGTTATTCTTCTAACGTTTCAATCTTTCAAAAGTCTATGTGATCGTGTCAACTTTTCCTTGGCCGACCCTTACTTTTCTTTCCTCTTTTATCAGCCTTATATGCTTTTTTGTCAGACAGTCATCACTCATTCTTTCTATGTTACCAAACCACCTTAGGGCATTTATATTCATCTCTTTCAATCATACATAGTCTAATATCCTCATTTCTTATTCTATCATACACCGTTTGACCACACATTCATCTTAGTGACCTCATTTCAATAATAATCAGGACAATTTATAAAGCGCCGTTTAATAACATCCGTGGTCACCTCAAGGGCGCTTTCAGTTTTCGAAAAAATAAATTAAAATGTTTGCGAAAAATAAATTAAAATGTGTCCTATAGCTTCAACCTACATAATATATTCAACCGCGTTAATTCTACTTTATGCGTTTTCTGCCATGTCCATGTCTCACTAATACAGTACCCAATTTTTTTATTTAGTTTGATTAAATGTGTTAATATTTCCGTGTTTTGTTACAGAGGGTGGACGTCTGGAATCGGAGCTGCGTTATGCCAGGATCGCGCTGGGCGGCGAGGAGGGGACGGCGGCCGAGGCGGCGGTCATGCACCAGCTGGCAGTGCAGGCGGCGCGAGACCCCGGCGGCAGCGTGCTCGGTGCGAGGGCGCTGCTCGCCCACGAGCGGGCCCTGCGAGCGGCCACGGCGGTCACGGTGCACATGTACGAGCTGGATTGGCGGCTGCACCACCTCTGTTACACGCCAGGCATGCCATTCCTCGGCGAGGAGAACGACGAGATAGAGCAGCTGTTCGAGAAGATAATACCGTGCTCCATCATCACGCCGCTCGACTGCTTCTGGGAGGGGTCCAAGTTGCTAGGGCCGGAGAACTCGCTGCCGATACGGTCAGTACCTACCTACCTATTTTATTCATATCCAGATTTCTCCAAAAACAATATAAATGATAACTTGCCCGTACTAGTGATGACCAGATGCAAGACCGAGACCAGAGCAGTCTTAATCTTGATCTTACAGTGACATATTTATAGAGTAATATGAAAAAAAATTGTACTTGTATATTATAAATTATTTTATTATGTAGATAAAATAAAATTATAAATATATATTTATACATTCGGGACAGTAAACCACGGCAGCAAGATAATTAATGTACAAAAAAATAAATTATACATGCGCCAAAACTATCTACTATCCACAGATATGATTAACAAAAAAAAATCAACAGAAAAAACGCTGTTAAACATAATAATAAAATGTACCACAAAGTTATAGCAACGTATGAAGAAAAAAAATAACAATAAATAATTAAGTTACACAACTAACTATCAAAATTAAAAAAATAGAACAACATAATATATGTAAGTAGTGTGTAGAGGGTTTTGATTGGAGATGAAGGGGTAGAAAGGATAAACAGTGAAATGAAGGTCATAAATGTATCTGTCGCATAAGGCCGCCATTCAATCAACTAGTTTACTTCGTATCATTTTTCGACATTTGTTATAACTTAATTAAATCGTTAAAATTTCAATTGTGTTGACTGCATATGCGTGGTATAATGGAATATTTTCGATGTGCAGATATGGTCTCGATGTATGACCAAGATAAGACTTTTACTCATCACTACCCTGCACATAGCAAAACAATTTGGAGGTTCCGAAATCTGCCGTTTAATTCCGTTGTAAATCGATAAATTATATGAACTAATCAATTTTAATGTTATTAAATAATAATATATTACTGATTATTGTATTTTTGCTTTACTTATATTTTGTTTTTGCATTGTTTTGCTAGGAGTCAAGGTTACGAACAAATCGAATTAAAATGGACGAAATTGAACCCATCGAAAGTACTGCAGAACGTGAAGAAGGATTCGACCAACATACCTTTGCGTATCTTGGAGTTTCACATGAAAAGAGCTGGCATCACGTCTGGTTACCAAGAGAAGCCGTGCCTCAATCCAGCGGATCCCCACTGTCCTGACACTGCGCCCAATAAGAAGTCTCAGTTGGTAAGTTATCATTTTTTATCATACTCCATATTTTTATTTCTCGTAGCATGTACATAAATAGTATTTTTCTGACGATTTTTATATTATGTACATATATTATCTCAATAGAGACAAAGTTGGAACATGTATTATAGAGAACCGGGAAATCAGGCACCGACAAAGATACGACCTATTATCGGCTGATTTATGTGATCACTTCAAGCACTTGCACAACGTTCACCAACTGTGCCTTTTTCTTTATTATTTATTTATTTATTTACTTTTTATCACACCATATTAATAGTGATATCAATAAGTAGATTACTGCTGCCCAACTAGGAAATCCTGTTCTAGGGCTAGCAGTTTACAATTTTTATTGACAATTATATGCAATTATAAACCAGGTGATTGTTCCCGTTCCACACTAAATATGTACACAATCTCAATCCAAATTTTAAACTTCCTTATATGTTGTGCGGTGTTTTCATATCACTTGATAATAATGTTGAAACACTATTGCCATCTATCAGAATCTGTTAAGAAATTGGTTCACAAAGAACGTCTTAATTTTTGTAAATTAAAAACATCAGTCCCGTATAGTGAAATCTGACTTCGACAAAAGTCAAAACACGGCTGTCTTTCCTTGAAATACTCCTCGTGCAGTGTAGGTAAGACGGAATGGCTTCGTCTGGAATATTCCAAGAAATGTACAATTTATTGTGACCGCAAGAATGAGAACGATTGTGTAAGTGTAGGTACCACCAGCTGAGGACAATCGCCACGGTCTACCATCAATGCATTGTATATTATTTCAGTGATATTTTTATGGCACCTGTAAATTCTCGACATATAATATGCACTGCTAACACTGCATTATTCTTTTCCTAGACGGACTGAATCCATTATTACGTTGTCACTTAGTTCTGAAGCATCTTTTTTTTTTCAGAATTCCAATGTAAAAAAATATCTGCTCTCTTGACTTCGTTTCAATTTTGAACCCTTTTGTGCGATGAATATTTCACATTACCCCTTGATTGTTGTAGAAACATGAACTTAACAATAAATAAATAACCACGTAATGAATACCAATATATAATTATTCTAATATCATTTCAATTAAAATTCACTAAGCTACAGAAAAGGAAAACATTTACTGATTTGCCAACGTCCTGAGATTCGATTCCTATCGGTGTATACACATATGTAATATGTAGGTATAAATAAGAAATTGTCATATCTTTCACTACTTATGTAAACGTCGAGATATAAAAAAATATTATGTGAATAATGTTCTGAAATATCAAAAATAAAAATATTGTATTAATTTTTCAGTTTCTTTTGTATAAAAATATTCATATATTATTATTATCGAATCTCAACAGAAGCGAATAAAATATGATAATGTAATTGAGAAGGCAATTATGAATGTCCTTTGAACAAGAACCATTATTTTTCCTCATACATTCCCCAAATCGACTTAAAATGGTTGTGTTACAAGAGAAGATTAGTTTGCTTCAATGTACTTTCATGTTTTGCAACTGTTTTCATACAAAATACATGTATGTATGTATGTATTCAGTAGCTACTAAACAAAATAAAATGAGTTTATTTATCATCCAATGATATATTAATTATTGCATCGTTTTGTTGGTACTTCTGTTTACAACTTGTATCTAAAATAATAATACCTACATAAATATGTTTATGTGTAGTTATTTTGGGATATCATATGAATAATGAAAGTACTGGTTATAACCCATCAAAAATGACGGATTTTAATGTTATCTATGACCTGCTCGTTATGTTAACTAGGGGGCAAGTCCGGTTCAACCGGTGAAATTAAAACCCTCACGATTACCCATATCATGGATATAGTTATTATGTGGAGTTCTATAATATCTTTAGATGTGTCATAGAACTCAATATAATAATTATATCCATGATATGGGTAATCACTAGGCTTTTGATTTAGGGTTATGATAGATGAAACTTATATTTCGTACTAGCTTTTATGTCCCGCCGTTGGCCAAGAATGTAAAATTGTGAAGGAAAAAGCAATCGTTTTTATAATATTGTCACCCAATTATTTTGCAAAAGACTATGAAAAGTGGTTTGAAATATGATTGAATTTGATTGTAAAATGTTCAAGTGATGGCCACAACCCATTATTTTTTATATATTGCTATAAAGTGTGAATGAAGTATAATATACAATTTCTTCACTATTCGAAATGGTTTTAAATATGACTGTTTATCAACATTGTAAAGAGATTGGTTTGGCCACAACCCCCATTTTTAAATATTATCATCGAAAACAAATTGTAATATGTACTTACCTATTGAATATTTAGTAATTTTGGATGTTGGGATGTGGTTAAAATTTGATTAAACAAATGTACTGAAAAGATCCAGTGTTGGTCACATCCCATTCGTTTTATATTTTTTCATCAAGTGTGCATTATATTTTTGCACAATTAGACTGATGAACTTAAAATTGACACAAAAGTCTACATTAACGAAGAAGAAGAAGACTTAAACTATGGTAAATAATTTGAATATAAACGTTGTGAAGAATTCAGTAATGGCCACAGCTCCCTTTCTTTAAATATTGTCAACGAAATCAAATATATTATGTAGGTGTTAAAAATTATTTAAAATAGGATGATATAAATGGTTTAAATTTGATTAAACAAAAGTATTGAAAAGATTCTAGTGCAGGTTACATCTTCACATCCCACATCCCATTCGTTTTTACATATGTATTTTCATCAAGTGTGCATATCGTTAATAATATTTCTGCACAATAGACTATTAGACTTAAAACGAACCCAAAAGTCTAAATAAAAAAGAGAAGAATAAGTATAAGACTATAAGAAATAGTTTGTTTAAAAAATCCCAATGGTCTACATAAAATAAGAAAAAATACATAAAATAGAAGAATTAGACTATTGGAAATAGATTGTATAAAAACTGAGCAAAAGGTCTTCATAAAAGAAGAAGAAGATTAATCTATAGGAAATAGTTTGTATTAAAACTGTCCTTAAAGGTCTACATAAAATTAAGAAGAAAAATAATTAGACTCCAGGAGCCGTCGCTTCAGACCCTTCAGTACCTCCCGTCCCATCAGGCCCTTCAGTACATCCCGTCCCTTCAATCCCTCATCACGTCCCTTCCCATCAGGCCCTTCAGTACCTCCCGTCCCTTCAGGCCCTTTAATACCTCCCGTCCCTTCAGGCCCTTTAGTGCCTCCCTTCCCTTCAATTACATCCCGTCCCTTCATTCGGGTAAGAAAAGTTTAAATCCAGAAACCATCCTGGAAGAACCGCGAAGAGATGTAAGCACCGTCTTCTTTTCCCAGGATACTCCACCTTTATAGGTAAAATGACCAAATACACGATGAAGAAGAAGAAGAAAAAATTTTAAATCCAGAAACCGTCCTGGAAGACCTGCGAAGAGATGGAGGGACAGTCGGACCTTCTTTTCCCAGGATATTCCGCTTTCATTGGTAAAATGACCAAATACACGAAGAAGAAGAAGAATAAGAAAAAAGTTTAAATCCAGAAACCACCTCGGGCACACGCTCGACAATTCGCCAAAGTTTCATTGTAATCGGACATACGGTTTAGGAGCACATCGCTTGCATACATTCATACATTCATAAATAAATAAATAAAATAATTTTCCGATAGGAAATCAGTATATTGTTGATTTGTAAGTAAATAATAATAGGTAGGTACCTACCTACAACAATGTTCTAAATAAATTCGATTCATAACAAATTTTATTTGAATATCAGAATCTTTCCGTTACCATAGTAACCATTCCAATACGTAAAAAATATCAAATGGTTTGAGACATTTTTTGAATATGTAGGTACCTACATACATTGGTTTGTTCGATGCCATAAAAATGAAAATTGTCAGAAAAATCAAATATTATTTACAAATTATGCAATTTTATTATGCCTATATCTTTACTAATAATAAACACATTTTTACAATATATGTCTTAAAACTTGCTGTAATGTCTTGTGTTTCATTTTATTATTTCATAATTACATTTAATTCAAAGGTTTATTATTTTCAAGAACATATTCATTCGGTAGGAAAATGAAATATTGTATGAAAAGATATTAAAATGGCGGCGTTCATGTACAAAACGCTTACATTAAAAATAAGTTAAACATTATAATTATACAAAATATTCACCATGTTTTTCACTCAAACGCTAAGTTATACTTGAAAATATATTTTTTTCGTGTAAATACGTACTTCTAACTTTTAAACTAACAGATATTTGCGTGCAAAATGTATACTTTTTTGACAGATACGACTTGGAAAATTTTGTATGAAAAAAATAATTATTGAAATATTTTTAAAATTCAGCATTTTTATCGCATTATTTTTAGCGTGACACTGCATCAGGTATACAGGTACACGTTCGCACATAAATTAGATTTTTAGATGCTCTTGGTTTTTCAGAAGGCGTGAGACAAACACACACACACACACACACACATACACACACACAAACACTAACATTTTGATTGCTTTATTACTTTAGATATAGTACTTTGTTCATTTATTTCCCGCCTTAGTCGATACGCTCCAGACCCCTGAGTCAAATCGAAATGGCTTAACGATGTCGCCAAACGCTATTTTTTTTTGTATGGGATTTGACGTTTGTTGTTTGTTAGTGTAGAAAAAAATTCTACAACAAACGTCAAATCCCATACAAAAAAATAGCGTTTGGCGATATCGTTAAGCGTTTTCAACTTGGTTCAGGCCCCCGGTATTGAAACCGTATTTATTAGACCGCGTATTACTTATTCAATTCATAGAGACGCATTTCATAGGCCCAAATTATAGAATAAATCTCAAGACCGTTCTCCAAATTTGTCATCTCAAGACCATCTTGAGATCATGCTCGAAAATCCGTATTAAAAGTAAAATACGTACGCCGTCTCATTCGAGAAAGCGTACTCGAAAAAAATGTGCATGCAGCTCTATAAATAAGTACTTTTTCTCGTGAATGGCAATAATTTCAGCGTTGTTATGTTGGTAGCAATGGGTTGGAATATCTATTTATAGATATTTTGACAATTCGTTGTCTTGGTAATCTTCGAAAGTGTAGAGAAATGTATGCATCATAATATTATGATACGTGATTAAATAGTGAAAATATCGACCATTTTATTCGAAAGAGGAAATGATATACTTCTTCGTTTATCTGTCATATAGCATATTATGGGAATATGTGTACCTACAGTGAATAGATCCAGGAAAGGCAACCATTTCAAAATATGATACAACATGCATAGAATAACAACGTGATATTTCCTGGATGTACCGGAAATTTTATGAAATCTTACAAAATTTAATTCACATGATTAGTTTATGAATGATTGTACGTTAATTACTCCCAGAAGGTTCTTAATGAGATTATCGATCCATTTTGATCCATTTTAGTACCGCTAACAATGTAAACGTCAAAATAGTAATAATGCGAAATTCGTCCGTGTCTATATGCGTCTCTTTTTCGTGTAAAGCGCTGTCTCCTTTTCTTTCGTTGAGACCTTTCTCAAGACAGCGGGATAGCTGTCTCGAAGCAATTTCAACTCTTCTATACATTTGGAGACCGGTCTTGAGATCAAGCTCAGTGACTTTTGTTTCTTTAATACCATTTTGCTTGAGAACGTGTTCTCAAGACCAGTCTCAAGCTGGAGAACGAATCTATAATTCGGGCCTTCGTCTATGATGTTCGAATTTTGTGATCAGTAGCATTGCGCCATCAGTAGCATTGCGCGAATGACACCGCTTATAATTACATTATACTTCTTTGTACTCCATGTAGGTACTCCTGATAGTTGATTTTAGCAGCGTTACGCGGACAAACATACAAACAGACATATGAAATTATGTATGAAAGTATAGAACACCACAGCCGAAAGGCGACTGAGGATCCTTCTCTCTTTTATAGAATATTATGGACTGTTACAGTGGTTCTTAATCATACGTTTCCGGATCAGACGGAACTCGCTAGTCCTTGTCAAAATTTACTTACATACATACATAGATAGATCTTCTCCAGATTATATATTATTTTTACTTTTTACTTATTATCGCTCTAGCAAGAATACTTAGCAATTTTGATGATATAGTTGGGGGACGCTGTTTCTGTACGTAAACTTCATAATTTACACATCATTAGATTAACAGAACACACTTTACTTTATTTTTTAACCGTGCATTTTTTTCTAGTCGACAATCTCTGAAATATGAATATTATATAAGTGCCTCCATTACTTGTAGCAAATATTAAATACCAGAAATAATAAAAAATCCTTCAAGCGAAATGATCATCTCATAAAGAAAAGTAATAAATTTTCATAGAATATTATACTTAATTATATATCTCCATATAAAGTTATCTTCTGTGCATCCAGTTTGATTTTTACCAATATCGGTATGGACTTTGTGTAACCGAATAAGGAACAGCGCGATTAGAGAGGTGTGTAGGTAATATTCAAGATGATGTTGTTATATCGAAGGGAAGACAAAGAAGAAGGCGATGAAGAAACCAAGTGGAAGGAATGAACTTCCAAAGACTACAACACGTTTCCCTGCATGAATGAAAAATAAGGAGAAGAAGGATACCTAGAAGACCAGCTGTCTTTCCCCTAAAGATGGAAAGACTACATCACAAAATATGCACAAACATGTCCCGGTGGCCTGTCAGCACAGAAGAGGGAATCTAGATTATCTCTTCTGTGTCTGTCAGGACCCCCCGACGTTGGCAATCCCTCTGGCGAATTCCTCTCTGTCCTGTGCTGCCCGGAATATCTCTGTTTCGCAGTTCTGAAGCCCGTTCATTCCCTAATATTCCGCGGCCGTCATGACATAATATGTCTCCTTCCAGTACTTATCGTATTAATTTAGTGATTTTGTTTAAACGTTGAACCGAAATATTTGAGTATCCCTGGTGTACCCGATTCTATGTAACGCAACACTTTTATTCTTTTTTCTCGGGACTCGGCCCCGAATATAATGTGGACACGGGGTTTTGTTCCCCGTATTTTTTGTTGCGCCGTCCCTCTCGCACCGCCTTCCATAGGACGCGGGTACGAGCGGGACGCAAGACGGGCTCCGAAGCCACCCACGCCGAGCGAGGTTTTCTAAAGAAATACACTATATTGTGTATAATATATATATATTGTTATTTTTCGAACGGACGCGGCGATCGCACTAACCACCCGTGTTGCTCTACAAACAGCCCCACTATTCTCATTTTACTTAAACGTTCCCAAACTGACACGTACCTATTATATTATTAATATAGTCATCGCCAAACATATAGAAAAATCACGTGGGTACGCAAAAGACAAATGTATATTTTTTGACTTGTTGGTTTGATCGCGCGTGTGCGCAAACCATCCCCCTTCCACGCCGAAAAATTTATAGAAATTGGAGATAACTATATTATCTAGTACACCTCCTCGACTTAAATACTAATTTTGACGAGGCGGTGGATGTGAATCAAGATATTAAATGCGGCGTTCGGTCCTCTCTGCCTGCCCCGTGACTTACATACTATCATGCCATGTCCCTATTAATAGAAGATACCGGTGTCCCCAAACATGGTATGAAAACTTATCTTAGATATCGGCAAACATCTTTAAAAATCACGCGAGCTGTGCAGAAATTATGCCTATAAGTAAAAATTGCAATACACTCCCATTCATCTTATACGAGTTTTACTTTTCACCACTTCTTCCGGACCATTATTCTCAAAAAATATTAATTTCTCACATTATCATTCATCGCTAAAGTGTGCAATGGGTTGGGCCGCGAAATCGTCAGTTAAAAATCGAAAAGTTATATGTAAGTAATATGTAATTTCGAACCAAGCGCTTTTTATGATAAATCGTTATGTTTGCATGGCTTTGTAAAAAAATATGTTTCGATTACTCAATCTCTTTCAACCCAAAATTGGTAAAAAAAACAAACAAACACCATCTTCCGAGTGCGGGTGTCCGGGATCTCCTTTCAATATACATACATTGTCCAGTGTAAAAAGGGTCAAAACAAATCTGAGCTTCCAAATAGGCTTGGAACTCAATGCTTTAATATAAATGGTTCTATGAACTGGAATAATTACCACTAAAAAAAAAGAGCAAGACATGAGTTTCGTAGAGCAACGGACAGTTAAGCTTTCAGCGCCTTTGAATTAAATATTAAACGTTGTATCCTTATTTAATTTTTCATTTTTATTTACCTTTATTGTATATGATTTGCTAATTTAACCAATTACTAATGTAACGTAATACCTTACATTAGTACGTGATTGGTGTTATAGTCTTGTCTTTGTAGTTTTTTTATTTTTTATTTTATTAAAAAATGGATATGTCCTTGTAAATTAAATTAAGCATAAATGCTTGTGGTCGAAATCGGTCATGGCAGGATTCGAACTCGCGACCACTGAATTATAAAAACCCAGTGCGCTAACTGCTCTACCACCCCCCAACTATCTGTTAATTAATTTTGATTTCAAGGTATATTATATAGACTGTATAAAAATCATTCTTATTCAGTGTTTTCCAAAGGGTTGCCAGGTTATCGAAAATCTGTAGAAATTTTCGTATTTTTTACTATCAATTTTTTTTTATATTTTCATATATTTATTTTATTTGTTATTTATTTTATTATATAGAAATGAGATCGCTTAGAAGAATTTGTAACAGAACGATGTATGACAGAGTTCGAAATGAAGATACAAGGAAAGAATGTAAGATGAAGAAAGATGTAATTAACAGAATGAAAGTTAACACATTAAGATGGTTTGGCCACTTGGAGAGAATGAATGAAGAACGCCTGACGAAGAAAATATACAAAGCTGACAGGAATGGAATAAGAGGTCGGGGGCGCCCAAGAAAAGGATGGCACGACCATGTAAACGATATTCTGAAAGATGGAAATGTAAGAAGCGTGAACAACAGACGAACGTGTATAAGACGATGTATGAATGTTGATGAGGCGATGAATGTGTGTCAAGATAGAAAAATGTGGCGTTCGGTTCTCTCTGCCTACCCCGTGAGGGACATGGCGTGATGGTATGTATGTATATGTATGTATTTTATTTGTTAATAAAAATACAATTAAAGTGTTTTATTTTGCCTAATCCCTCAAGGGTATTTTTGGATTTACGTTTTATTTAACGAAATCGGTTTGATAATAACATTTTTTCACAAGGACAAAGATCACAAATACTCAATTTTGCAATGCCCTCCTTCATATTTGTCGAAATAAATCCCGCAGATGATTGTATTACGGGTATAATTATAGCCATATTATGTTTTTTTGTTTTCTTTTTTCTTCCGAATATTGTATTTTCAATCTAAATTACTTAAATACCTATTTTCATAATAAATCTGTAAACAATTAATAACGCTAGGTTTTCATATTTATATTTGAATTTTCATTAAAACAGCACTTTTTACTTTGAGCCATTTATTTTATCCATAACTCATGATGCACAGACTATTGTTATGTTGACATCTTATTCATGAATGTCGATTGTAGATTCTGTATCCATCCAATGCAGACAATTGATATATAATATATTATATATTTTTTCTTCTTAAATATTTCTACAACCATTGTAGTACAAGGATATACAATTTATAAGATATTTCTTCTATTTCACTAAACACCGGCATCCTGCGGTTTTCCTAGTATTGTTTGTCCACTCTTTTAGCAAAATGTAACTCCATATTATTGTTATTACTTTGATACATATTGATATTAGGTACGTTTTTTTTATTTTTATTGACAAACATTTTAACATCTCAATAAAGATGAAGTTGAATATTATAGAAGAACCAGGAACTCAAGCCATCTGCAGGGCTTACGACCTGTCATTGGCTGGTTTACGTGATCACTTTATGCGCTTGCACAACTTTCACAAAATATTTATTTATTTAATACAATTTACGACTTAGTACCCTTTTACATATACAAATAAAACAGTATTTAACATGATAATACATACAATAAAAATTGTCTAAAAAATAAATAATAATAATATATGAATATAACGAATGAAAAAAAAAATATTTTTTTGTATTAATTATCTTCTTTCCAAATGAGTACTCTGGTAAAGGTTAATACATAATTATGTATTTGTCCATTGTGTATTTTTTTGTGCTTTTGATTGTGTTGAATTTGTTTATAAATTGTAGGTAAATAAATAGATAATAACTAAAAGAATGTTTCCTGGATTAATTTCAATTTTTCATTGATTTTAGCCTCCGGACGTTGGTGCAGAACTATCTGGTGGTTGTTATGGCTTTGCCGCCAAGTACATGCACTGGCCTGAGGAGTTGATTGTTGGAGGTGGAGTCCACAACAAGAGTGGTGGTCTGAGGAGGGCTAGGGCTCTGCAGACTGTGGTACAGTTGATGACAGAGAGGGAGATGTATGAGTCGTGGGCAAAGCACTACAGAATCAGGGACATTGACTGGAGTAGAGAAAAGGCAGCCGCCATATTGGATGCATGGCAGAGGAAATTCTCAGACGTAAGGGAATTTACATCATTAAACTGTTAATTTTTAAACTGTTATTTTTACTCCTCATCACCCCAAAGGGATGTAGTTAGGAGTTATGAAATCAATTTTTTTTTATTTATGCTGATGTTTTCCATAATTAATATTATAAAATTACTTAAAAAAATAAGTAAAAACACAATTTTTTTACTTTTTTCCACTAATTTAAAATGTTGACCACTGACGCGTTTCGCTCAAAGAGCATCTACTGAATGGTACTTTTGAATTAGTGGACCATTTTTATATACATAAATTCATTGCTAACAAACCTTTTTTTACTAAATATTATACATGAAAATATGAGATTATTTATAAAAATTGGCAGTACAAATATGTCTTAAAAAGTTAAAAATTTGTGTTGTTACTTATTTTTTTTAAGTAATTTTATAATATTAATTATGGAATTCCACAGCGAATTAGCAGTCGAAAAATTAGAAATAATTTTCCATAATTTGTTTATTTTCTATTTTATATGTATTAGCTACATTGTTTTTTATGTTTGCTATTAAACAAAAATCTAGTCAGAAAAAAATCATATGAATACATTTTTACTTGACTCAGATACATATCGATACGGGTTACCAAATCATTTTTATATCTAAAATATATATACTTTTTCCAGGAATTTCGTAAATTTAGTCATTCAAAGTTGGACAGGGAGTCGTATGAGTTTTATGCCTTTTCCACTGCAACTCTTAATGACATCTTAGGAAAATTCACACAACTCTCAATAACAAAGATAGCTGCTGGATATGTTTGTATTGTAAGTACTTATTTTAAATATTCCATTTTATTTTCTTAATAGTTTATTTTCTTTTGTATAAATAAAGATGATATAAATATTTTTTAAATCTCAAATTGAATGTACCTTTGATAGAATGACATGACATGGTAGGATAACAAATAGGTATAATATTGTAATATATAATTATTTTCAGTTGGTGTATGTAGCGGTATCTCTTGTTCAGTGGCAGGATTCTGTGAAATCTCAAGCTGGTGTGGGGATCGCTGGTGTTTTACTTCTCTCTGTCACTGTTGTTGCTGGATTAGGATTCTGCGCTTTACTAGGTAAATAAATTTTCTTTATCAATACCCTTCCCTTCAAAATCAATCATAAATAATAATTATATATTTGTCTGAAGTGATGAATAATGAAACTTCACTACCCACTACACAGTTTTTGGTCTTATGGTTTGGATGCACCATTTGAACCTTTGGTTGATCTAGGCTGTTCTAGTAAGCAACGGGAAAATAAATGTCTTTGAGAATATTCAAGTAATTATTACTCTCCACACTATGGAATAGTGGAGAGTCATGATTTCACAATTTTTAAGCATATTTTTTTTTACATCAATTTCTCTACGGGTATCATGTAGAGAGTGCACACTGTGAGTTTCGTCGTGATGTCTTTGATACGGAGTATGCCGTATGGTTTATGCTTTTTGTGTCCTCTCTACATCCCAAACTATAAGTCCGATCGACTTCATATTAACATTATATGTGTAAAGTTTCCATAAATATCCGTTTATTTCTTCTCTATGATTTCATCTGTCCAAATTTTCAAAATTCTCTCACGGTTTGAAAAATCGAGGTATTTTTTATACTGTTTGAAATTTTGATATAGTAAAAATACATTCAAGGATTGTCAAAATTTAAAGAAAAAAATCTATCGTCTGCCATATCAATGTGAAATAAATTTCATATTTGGGAATATGGAATTCAGTTAGGCAAACAAATTATTTAAATTATAAATTCTAATGGTTTTACTGACACACTCCTCTGATATTAATAAAGAATGTGATAGTTTTGTGAAAATAATTTATTTTATATACTTTTGTATCTTTCCTGTAATATATTACAATGTATCGTCCAGTTAAACATAATACTAACATCAACTAAAAGTTATACAATATCTCGAGACTTTTATTGACTCTGGAGTCTATTTTAAAGTTGTTGTCGATAAAAATACAAAATTTCACCAGCATTTTTTTTTATTTTAGGTATTCCATTCAACGCTTCCACGATGCAAATAATTCCATTTCTTGCTCTCGGTCTTGGAGTGGATGATATGTTCCTGTTGACTCACGCATACGCTGAGAGTCCCTGCGGTGAACGCGATGGTGAGGGATGTGATGGAAAGACTCCGGCTGTGTTACGTACTACTGGACTGAGTGTTCTACTGACCTCTTTAAGCAATGTGTGTGCTTTCTTCGCAGCTGCCCTCATCCCGATACCAGCTCTCAGAGCATTTTGTTTGCAGGTATTCTATCTAATACAAACAATAATGTTTGATATTAAATAATAATATTATGTTATTAAAATCTGAAAGTTTGAATTAAATTTCGTTATATGTATTTATGCAAAGAAATGTGTTATTATGTAATTTTGTATTGTATAATGTAATAGTATTGTTATTTATCTTTATTTAATTTCATGCTATCTTTAGTGAGTGTGGATTATGTAAGTAAATATCATATTTACTTTTTAATATATTTGATTGTAAGTAGCCATTTTCTTAGTGATTGAGTAGTGTAGAATAAGTAAACAATAAATATTGATTATAATTTAAAATAAATTATTAAACTTTGTTTGTTTTCACTAGTTATATTTTTTAAAACACAACATGTTTCGATAACCTCCGTTATCTTCCTCAGGTGAGAGGTGAGTTAATACTAACTGAAAACTAATTTTGCGTGGTATGTGGCAGTGTCAAGGGTGTAGTAGAAAGCGGGGGCAAGGGAGGGGGTGAGCGTTGACCTAACGGGAACATGGACAGTAGTGGTGAAGTGTAGGGTTGCGTCTGATTATTTATTATTTTCTTGTGATTATTAATTGCTTTGTGTATTTCTAATGTCTCTAGATTGTTTTGTTTCAGTCCGTATGTGTGTTTATGTAATAATTGGGTGTTTGTATTGTCAAATGTATGATTTTCTTGTATTAGGTGGTTTGCATATTCTGAAAAACCGAGTCCATTTAAACAGCATTTATGTTCTTTAAGTCTGGTTTCAATTGTCCGTCCCGTTCTTCCTATGTAAATGCTGTGACAGTCTCCACATTGTAGTTCGTATATTCCACTATGTTTCAAATAACTTGTTTTTTCTGTGTTGTTTTTCAGTATTAGTCCTATATTATTGTCTGTATATAAAGCTGGTTTTATGTTTGAAGGAAGTTGTCTTGTTATGTCGTGTGTAATTTTATCCAGATATATAATTTTTCTCCAATTTTTACCTGTTTCTCGTGGTTTTGGTTTGTAAATGTATTTATGTATGATGTTCGTATGTATTTTTCTGTTTAATATTTTATGAACTATGTCTTTTTTGTAACCGTTGTTAAGGGCTATTGTTTCTATTGTTTGTAATTCTTTGTTATAGTCTGTGTTATTCAATGGTACGTTGAGTAATCTAGTGATCATTGAATGAAATGCTGCCATTTTGTGTGTGATTGGGTGCTGTGAAGTGTTATGTATGATATTATCCGTGTATGTTGGTTTTCTGAATATGTCAAAGGTAAGGGTATTATTAGCTATTTTTATGGTAAGATCTAGGAAGTTTAACATTCTGTCTTTTTCTGTTTCTATTGTAAATTTGATTTTACTGTGTAGAGTATGTATTTAGATGTGTCAGGAATTTTTGTAATTGTCTGTCAGTACCTGTCCATATACAGAAAATATCATCTACATATCTATACCAAACTAACACATTTTTAAGAAAATCCTTATTTTTAACATTATCAAATAGACTATTTTCTAAAGAATTCATGAATATGTCTGCTATTAGTGGACTGGTTGGTTGTCCCATTGCCAAACCGTCCTTTTGTGTATATATTTCGCCATTATAAATAAAATAGTTTTGTTCCATACAAACATTAAATAATTTTTGCAATTCATTTGCCAAGTTTCCATCATTTAGTTTATTTGTTAAATTTTTAATAATATTTTTACTTTCGGTGACTGGAACATTGGTAAACAAATTACTCACATCAAATGATACTAATTTAGCATTATCTGGGATTTTAATGTTTTTTATCTTATCTATTAAATCTATGGAATTTTTAATTGTATACTTAGGTACAAATATATTAAGGTTATTGAAAATGGACACTAACATTTTACTTAATTTGTAAGTTGTGGAATAACAAGCACTAACTACGGGTCTAATTGTTATAGGGTCTTTATGTAATTTTATGAGTCCTTGGAATTTTGGCATTGATGATTACAGAAACGTGTTTGTAAATTTTTCTTAACATAATCGATCAATTTTCAATAGATTTTCGTTACAAATAAAAATGATTCTTTATTGACTTATTGTTTGAATAATTCCAGGCGGGTATAGTGTTGGTGTTCAACCTGGCTTCCATGCTCCTGGTGTTTCCAGCTATGATTTCCCTGGATATGAGAAGACGTTCAGCTGGTCGGTCGGATTTGCTCTGCTGCTGGATTCCCGGCTCTGGGGCCAGTCCACCTCTGTCTCCCTCCACCAAGACCACATCTGGGACAAGGGGCAAACCTTCACCTCTGAAGGGACCCCATAAGGCACAAGCTATCACCAGAGCCCTGCCCCCAGACAGACTTCACACTGTCACTAGTTTAGTGGAAAAGGTAATCTATTATCTGATAATTATAATAGTATAGTACAATCTCGCTATCCAGCACTTCCAGTAATATGGCACTGTGAATTTTATCAAAAAAAATTAACTAAGTACATTTTTTCATTTTTCTTACGTTCCTGTAATCAAATTTATCACTAATCCTGCCCTCTTTTGCCTACATTAGTGCCGTATAAGTGAGATTTTACTCTATTGATATTATTATTCATCAAAATATCATAGAATAATAATAAAACTATAGAATACTCATTCCCATACAATACCTCGCTGAAAAAGTGAAGCCGTTTTATTGGCCGGCTCGTGTCAATATATGTATGACTCTGCTGGTAGACATTGCTCGTATAGTACTACTCGTTATGACTGCGTAAATAATTTTGCAAGCAGTTAAAAAATTCCCTATTTGGAGAATGTATCACGCAGACGGCCAAATGATTACTGAATGCTCGTAACAAAATGTTGACCAAATTAGTCAACATAAAGCAGTCGCTTTTACTGCAGGCTAAAGAGTATTCTATACTATTATTATTCTATGGCAAATATTAAATCAAAGTTGAGTCTAATAATCAACAATAAAATAAAAAAAAAAACAAATATTTGCATATCTGTTTGTATAGCACAGAGTTTTCCTTACCTAGAGTTATCATTTGTCACATATTCTATCTTTGTTCAAAAAATTTTGTGTAAAATATCAGATGTCACTCATTAAAAATGTAAATATTTCCCCGATTTTTATATCTTTATCATTGTTTTCAGGGCAATTGGCAAGATTCCCCTAGAGAGCCTTTGGATCCAGATGCTAACCACGGACAAAATGGAGAACCACCTGTTTGCTTAAGCCTCAGTCTCACTAAATTGGCACGAAACCATTATGCACCTTTCATCATGAAACCAGCTGTTAAGGTATTTTTACAATTGTGTATTATTTTTAATGTTTTACTCTAAAATAAAATAACTAAATTATAATAAAATTTTTTGGTTTAAATTTACGAAGACATTTATTTTTTTTTGTTTCTAGGTCTTATCAATTCTGGGTTTAATATGTATTCTGGTTGCTAGTCTTTGGGGTGCAACAAAAGTAACAGATGGATTAGAACTCACAGATATTGTTCCTCAAGATACAGACGAGCACAAATTTCTGTCGTTGCAGGGGAAGCACTTTGGTTTTTACAATATGTACGCAGTGACACAGGGAGATTTTGAGTATCCTACTAGTCAGAAGTTACTGTATGATTATCACGAAGCATTTGTTCGAATATCAAATGTCATAAAAAATGATGACGGCGGTTTGCCTCCATTTTGGTTAAGTTTGTTTAGAGATTGGTTGTTGGACTTACAGAAAGCTTTTGACAGAGATTACGCCAGTGGTCGCATTACTCAAGAACGATGGTACACTAACGCATCAGATGAAGCGATATTGGCATACAAATTGCTGGTGCAGACTGGACATATGGATTACACTGTTGATAAATCCCTTATTACACAAGTGCGTCTAGTCGACAATGAAGGAATAATTAATCCCAAGGCATTTTACAATTATCTGTCGGCTTGGGCAAGCAATGATGTCCTAGCATACACCGCATCACAAGCTAATTTAAAACCTGAACCAAAAGAATGGTATCATATCCCAACAGATGTTGATTTGAAAATACCAAAGTCACTTCCCTTAGTGTATTCACAATTACCCTTCTACTTGCACGGCTTAAGTGATACAGAATCAATCAAAACAGTAATTGGAGCCGTGAGGAATTTATGCGCCAAATTTGAAGCGAGGGGTTTGCCAAACTTTCCCTCTGGTATTCCATTTATCTTTTGGGAACAGTATTTGCACCTAAGGCCATCCCTCGCTATGGCCTTGGGATGTGCTCTTGGTGCTGTGTTGCTGGTAGTTGGAGTACTACTATTGAATGTGTGGGCGGCTCTGCTTGTAGTGTTGGCTCTTTCTGGAATGGTTTTACAACTACTAGGTGCCATGGCTCTCCTTGGCATCAAATTATCTGCCATCACTGCTGTACTTCTTATTGTTGCTGTGGGAATCGGCGTTCACTTCACTGTCCACATTTGTTTGGTGAGTTTTATTATATTTTATGATATTACCTGCTATAATATGCCTGTGAAATATTACGATAATATAGACCAAATGTAGGTATATTATTATATAACTAGAATGTTAGCAAAATGAAATTCCACATATTCAATAGTCATGATGAGAATTCATTTCATCCTCAGATTAGCATGAGTAAGGATAATTATAGTTTCTGCATTTAAAACCTCCCCTAATTCCTGATAATTTATACATAAAAAGTTGTATCTGGTACTTTTTTCACAAATATATGTATGTTCTATGATTGCAAATTCATCCTTTTTTTGATAATTTAATTTTTACTGTGTGTGTATATTTCTCAATTAATTTATAATATTTAATGTCTGTTCTTTTAGAGTTTTGTAACATCCATTGGAGGTAGAGATCGACGAACTCGCTTAGCTCTAGAACATATGTTTGCTCCTGTAGTGCATGGAGCACTTACCTCTCTATTAGCTGTGGTCATGTTAGCTACTTCAGACTTCAACTTTGTCACCAAGTATTTCTTCTCTATTCTCCTGTCTCTTATTACTATTGGATTAGTCAATGGACTTCTCTTCTTTCCGGTGTTACTGTCTCTTGTGGGACCAGCGGCTGAGGTAAATATTTATTTCTATTGTTTCTTAGTATTCATTTGTTATATTTTTCATGTTACGTTTTATTTTTATGTTATGAGTTTTATCATTTAAAGATTAACAAAGAAATTCTCTACGGAAACAAAACATTTGTTTTTGTTTTTATTAATATGGGGGGTAAGTCTGGTTAACCGTCGAAATCAAAACCATACATGTTTACTCATATCGATCATGGAGTTCTATAATATGTTAGGATATAGTAGAACTCCATATGATAATTATATCCATGATATGGGTAATCACTAGGGTTTTGATTTCGCCGGTAAGACCAGACTCATGGAGTTCTATAATATGTTAGGATATCATGGAGTTCTATAATATGTTAGGATATAGTAGAACTCCATATGATAATTATATCCATGATATGGGTAATCACTAGGGTTTTGATTTCGCTGGTAAGACCAGACGCGCCCCCCAGATCTCAATAATTTTATAAATATAATGTATAGTCTTATTCTTTTTTGTTTACTTTCCATTACAAAACTTTATCTTCATTGTAACTAGGTACATTCAAGTACATTCACATTCTTCTTAGAATATATTAGAATGTGTTTACTTATAATAATGTTTTATATTGCAGGTTATACCTTTAGAACATCCGGATCGTATATCTACTCCATCACCCGAGGCATCTCCAGTTAGGAGCAGAAGATCATCTGGTCCCGCTCCCCCTCCCCATCACCCTCGACCCCGTCCTCCCAGTCTCACCACCATCACAGAAGAGTCACCGTCTCACTCACACTCCTCTCATCACTCTTCCATGCAGTCTATCGTGGTACAACCGGAAGTAGTTGTGGAGACTACCACATACAACACGGACACCAACTCTGGTTCGGGACGCTCGACGCCCACCAATAAGACGTCCATGGGAGGAATCACCACCAAGGTGACTGCCACTGCCAACATCAAAGTGGAAGTCCACACTCCCGGATCCAGCGACAGATGCCACTCAAGAAGAAGTTACTACAGGGACAGAGATCGTAATAGAGACAGAGACTCTTATCATGACAGAGACAGAGACTACTATGACAGAGACAGAGATAGGTACAGAGACAGAGAAAGAGACGGTGAGTCTAGGGAGAGAGAGAGGGAGAGAGAAAGGCGAGATAGCAGAGAGCGAGATAGAGATCGTTCCAGAGAGAAATGGCGAGACGGAGATGGATATAGAGGAAGGGATAGAGATAACAGAAGAGATAGTAGTGACAGGGAGAGGGACAGAGATAAATATCGTGACACACATAGAGAAAGTGGTCGTGATTCCGGTCATGAGAGTGATGTTTCTAAACATTGACATATTGTGTTATTGTGTTTAACCAAGTGACATTTTATCAAGTATTATTAGTTAGTATTCATAGTAAAAATAAATTCACAGTGCATTATATTGACTATATTTATAATTTATTTCTATTAACTTTTTGTATTTTAAAAAAGAAGATTTAATGAATTTCGTGAACATGATTTTAGACTTTTATAAAGTGATTGGTATTAATGAAATAATTGTTACTAAATGAAATAAAAATTAATCAACTAGTATGATTTGTTTTAATTGAATGTAATTAAATTTTGTAATGAATGAGATTTTGATTCAAGTATTTTATGTTTAAACTTTTTAAATGCCTGATGTTTCTACACTTTTATGTTATGTTTGATCAATGGATTTTACTAAATTATTATTTTCATTATGTATTAATTTGTTTTCTTTGTAAATCAATTTTACTTTTAATTTATAAATGCATCAATTTTATCATTCACAAAGTCACTTCTAAAAGATGTGACTTTCAGTAGCAAATATGACATGTATTGATGTATGTTACGTAACAAATTTGTTTTAGACAATCAAATTATTGTCACAATATTTTAAAGATATTCTTAATGAAGCAAATCTTAAATGGTGCTTTGAATATTTTTTTTATGAATATCAATTCAATAACTTAACCAATATTTTTCTAATGCTTACAATTATTGATCAAATATTCTGCCAATTTCATTGAAGACATGTTGATTTTTTATTAAAATTTATTTTATTGAAGACATATTGATATTTATTATTTTTTTAATTTGAAGTTTCTGTGTACTCATTTACAATGCAACACATGTAATTTTGTGTACTTATAATATTCCCATGAATCTCTAAGAATAACAGATAATTGTAATTACTATTAATTACTCTTTTATTTTATATTGAGTGTTGTGAAGTATAAATATAGTTTTATAAACCTTATATTATTGGTAGGTCTTGCAAACTGCCGCTGAACTAAAAACATGAGATTATAGTTTAAGAAAACCTTAAATGTGTATATATAAAAACATATATTTGGTAATGTTGTGTATACCTAGTGACAGTACAAATTGGCACAAACTATATTGTTTAGTTTTATTTTCTATTATAACTAGTGGAGTGTTCATTATATACTTGACAAACTCAATAAATATGTATTCTGAAATGTCATTTTATTTAAAGCATTATCAAGTGATATTGTTTTGTATTGATTGAGATATTTTTAATCATTTTCATTTTCTCTTTGTTGAGTATTATCAAGTTTTAAATAACTCTTTTGAAACATTTTGTCTTCTATATTCCTAATCTAATCCTTTTGTTCTTGTTTTTTTTTTGTAAGTACCACAAGTAATTTTACAGCTGCTTTTTTGTGTTTTTTTAAACAAGTTAGAATCTGAACAAGTTAGAGTCTGCTCTCAACATTGTACTGCTAGTCGTTAGTTATTTAATTAACATATTTTTATTCATAAAAAAATACACGTTTTATATTCTTATAGGTATATTTGATTTTTTTAGTATATTTAAAATAAATAAAGACTCCACATAAAATCAACCTCAAAATCAAAGCTAGGTTCCTTTATAAGAACTTATTTAATATTTTTATTATTAAATTCATTCATAATTTCAATACAATGTTATTGTTTGAATGCCAGCAAATCAAAGGTTATGGTGTTTGAGAAGAGTGAAAGCAGAACAGCATGCCAAATAAAAGTAGAGAACGAATGGCTTGAGCAAGTTAACGAATATGTCTATCTGGGAAGCATGTTTCAACGGAATGGACGGATTGATAAGGAGATCGAAAGAAGAGTTATGGCAGGAAACAGAGTGAATGGAGCACTGAAACCAGTGATGAATGACCGCAACATATCTAAGGATCGGCCTTCGTGGCTCAGTTGGTTAGATATCTGACTGCTGAGCCAAAGGTCCCGGGTTCGATTCCCGGTGTAGTCACAGTTTTTAATTGTGTTTTCAGTCTGGATCTGTGAGACGATTAATATTGTAAGTCTCCAGAATGTGGCAACTTGTTATTGGGTGCGTGTTAAATTAATATTTGACATAGTACCTGTTTGTTGCCCGATAAGCAATATTAAAATAAATAAATAAAAAAAAAAAAAAAAGGATGCTAAAGTTGCCATTCATAATGCTATCTTAGTGCCAACCTTGAAGTATGCAAGTGAAACCTGGACATGGCAGAAGTCGCACGAAAGTAGAATAAATGCAGTTGAAATGAGATCGCTAAGAAGAATCTGTATTAGAACGATGTATGACAGGGTCAGAAATGAGGACATAAGGAAAGAATGTAGGATAAAGAAAGATGTTATTAATAGAATAAAAAGTGAACACATTGAGATGGTTTGGTCACATGGGGAGAATGAATGAGAAACGCCTGACGAAGAAAATATACATTGCAGACAGGAATGGAATGAGAGGTCGGGGCCGCCCAAGGAAGGGATGGCACGTACATGTGAACGGTATTTTGAAAGACGGAATTGTTAGAAGCGTGAACAACAGACGAACAATGTATTAGACGATGTATGAATGTTGTCGAGGCGATGAATGTATGTCAAGATAGAAGTAAGTGGCGTTCGGTTCTCTCTGCCTACCCCGTAAGGGACATGACGTGATGGTATGTATGTACGTATGTTATTGTTTAATAATGATATGGTGTTATCGACACCATAAAATTTACTTGAAAAAATAATTAAATGTTCATAATTTGACCATTGTCATTTTTCTTAATTATTTATGTGATTGTGTGATTTGTATTTTATATTTGCAATTTTGATTTTAAAAATGTGAGATTTCATTCTCTCTGCCTACTTTGTAAGGGAAATGGCGTAATTGTATGTGTGCTTGAATAAAATATGTCGGGAAAATTTAAGGGAATGTAATATATTAACTAGGTCACACAACTAAAATCAATTTTAATAGTTCTTTCAGAAATATTTCATTTCTGTCTTATGGAGACAAGTATCATTCCGACATTTTACTAAAATTGTAATCTCCTGTAAATTAATTTTGTCAGTAGTGACTGTAACAAGTTGCTTGGTTCCCTCTCTGACGGGGTCAAAATCAAACTGAGTGAAATCTGCTTTAGGTTTTGGGATCTGCATCACAAGACATTTCAAAACCATCCGTAAAATATTATTTTGCAACTAGATGAGGAGACATATCAATATTATTATTTATTTATTATTTCTGTTCCACATTCCACACTCGTTCCTCTGAAATAGTCTTCTTTGTAGTGTACAGCCCCCCTAAGACAACGTGTCATTAAGCTAGAGAAAAGAAACAAGAAAATATAACTCATTGTATGGAATTGACAGTTGCCTTTCACATGACAACTCTACACCTAAGAATAAGAGGGTTCCAATTAACAAAATTTCATTATTATTTTTTTTCAATAAAAGGGTTTCAGCTGACCTAATCTATAGTACGAAACAACAAAAATACTGGAAAAGTGGCGTAGTTTTTATTCAACGAAAATAATAAGGTTCCATTTGTTATATGATCAGCATGAGTCTTGAAACTTTGATCCCATTTTTCTCAGCTTTTTGGTTTTAACAGATGGAACCTTCTCATTCTCAGGTGTCTATTACTGTCAATTCCATAAATTGAGTTATCTTTTCTTGAGCTAAATGACACATTGTCTAGGGGAGCTGTCACAATGGTCAAGTATCTTTGACATAAATATCTCGAATGATTTAATGACAGATTTTGTTCCTATTTTTATGAGTATTTTTGTATCTACAATGTTTGCATGTTTAGTTCTATTTTTAATGATTGCTTGTATTGTTATTTATTTTTTTGCATTAATGTTATTTAATTTGGATTTAATTATATTTTAAATATTGAATGTATCAAAAAGACTTGCCACTTTATAACTTTTATATTATCCTAAATACTTAAAGTTTTGAATTGTATGGTTTAAGAAGTTCCCCGATACATATTTCAGTAGTATGATTTTTTTTATTAAACACATAATATAATTTGTATTTTTGTTAATTCAGTGCTTAGTAAAACAATTGTAAAAGTACAAAAGAAATATTAATTTAGATTTACAAGAATACAAGAATATTTGTATGTTTTTTTATGTAGATCTATTTAAAATGATACCACCTATATATTTTTAGAAATAATTCAACAGCACACATATGTGAAAATTTAACAATATATAACTTATTTCAGTGTTAATTAATTGCCTGTTCTTGTAGTCATATGTTGTACAACATTAACTATATTTTTGAGAATGTTGTGTTTAAGATACAAGTCCTTAAAAATGAATAAAATATATCTCTTGATTTTTCATTTATCACATAGTATTTAATATGTAGGTATATTGATTTACCAGATAACAAACATGTAATGTAATTTTATACACAAATTTATAACAATATTATTTATGCAACAGTTGAACCAAAAATGTGTTTATTGTACAACATAAAGTAATAACAAGGCTACCTTTGTATATTTATATGTAATTATTATATTGTACGATTATTTATAATTATTTAAGTTATTATTTATGAAAAACAATATTTTAAGAGCGAAAACATTATTTTTTTAAATTATGTAATATACATTAAGAACTGTATAAATTGTACATTTTTACTAAGTTACATTTATAATTTTTTAATTTCTTATATGTATTTTTTTAATGTAAAATAATTTTAACTATGGTTCAACAAATTTTCTTCTTTGGCAATATTTAGGACCACAAAATATTTCATTTAGTTAAAGTCACTTTGGAATTCTTATTGTGATTAAAAATAGTCTGTCTCTGTATATTACGTTCAATATTTTCAAATATATTTTTTAAATTGCCCCCAAATTCACTTTATCTATGTGAATTTATTGAACCATAGTTAAATATTGTCCTTTCATCAGCAAACAATGCTCGTGTTCATTTTCTCTTACATTACATGTTTTTTTTTATCACAAGAAAATGTATTCAATACTTTTATTTGTAATGTAAAAATTTTAACGTTGAAACAAAGCATTTTCAGCACATTTAAGTATGAAAAAGTGTAAAAATTGTTTGTTAATTTATTGAAATGTAAATTGTCATGCGAGTCGTCTAGTTTTGCTATGAATACATTTTAATTTTATATTTAAATGGAAAGACATTTAAACAATGTCGCATAATATATGTATGTTTGCATTGATTGATTGATTGGACGTTAAATAAATATACCTAATTAAAAATTTCTGTTTACCGATGTTATGTAGTAGACCATCCAAGTGAAATACCTCTAAAGAAAAAACTAGTACATTATGCCAATTTAAGTATTGTATTTTTATGATGAAAATAATTTTATTGATGAAATTTAATAAATAAATTATAGCCATAAATTTATGGATTTTATATATTGAAAAGTGTTTTTTTATTTCTTTATTTCTTTATCCTACACTAAGGTAAGGCGCGCATGGAAGCTTAAATAAATCGGCCGATTAATTTATCGGCCGATAATAAATCGGCCGATCGGTTCTAACGCGCATGGAAGCTTATAGAATCGTATGATTGGAAATAACACGGCGGTCAACATTCATATATTTAAAATACAATATGCATATTCATAAGTTTTAATACCGATATGATTAGAAATATGGATTTTTTTGAAGTAGCATAAGTTTGTGGTCTTGTCCTTAAAATGCGTAAAAAGAAACGTCAAAAAAAAATCACTGGGTTCATCCGCTAATAAGTGCTATATTACCGAAAGGACAATTTGTCCAGTCCTACGAAGATTTAAGATCACACCTTGAGGAGTTTTTTAAGTACACCAACCAGTTATTAAAATTTCGCTAATCTCCACCCACAATTTTTGCTTAATTTTGCGGTCACTATATTTTTTTAAATTTTTAATCATACTATGAAGGACTTGCTTCAACTAATGTAATTAATTGTTCCGAATCAATATTTATTTCATACATATTTTCTGACATTTCGTTTGACAACACTGACAACGTACTTCTCGATCTACTGCGCTCGGACGATTAAATTATCGGTGAGCAAGCGCCATGCGCGCTCTCTCATACAACAGGATTGGTTACAAAAAATCGGCCGATTTTTTTGTGTCTCGTCACAGATTTTTAAATCGGCCGATTCTGTTAGCTTTCATGCGCGCTCTTACATGTAATTCGTATGTTGTAGCTCACCGATAATTAATCGGCCGATGAAATTAGCTTCCATGCGCGCCTACCTTAACATTTTATAAATATGTTGATGACAAGCAACAATTGATGATAAATTAATAACATATTATGAAGAAAATATTTTATAAATTCATTGTTTATTTTATTTTGTATTTCTTCTTGGGTAACTTACATGTATTATGTCAAATATTAATTGACATAATAATGTTAATAATGTTAACTTACATGTATTATGTCAAATATTAATTGAACACACACAAGTTGCCACATTTTGAAGATTTACGATATTGATTGTCTCACAGATCCAGACCTAAATGAGAACCTGTGTGACTGTTTTGGCATGTGAATTTTGCCCTAAACCACTATATATTGACTCACTATGCGACATGTTTCGGCAGCGCTGTCCTGCCATCGACTGGCTAGTTGAGACTGAGTGTTGATGTTTAGTTTATGGATGTGTCGTTTTGGATGTTTAGTTTAGAACCTGTGTCTTCACAAGGAATAGATTCCGTGATCTTTGGCTCAGCAATCAGATATTTGACTAACTGAGCCACGGAGACTGACTGTGATAATGATGAAGAGTGTAAAATATCAATGAGCAAGATCCCTTTATGGAGCCGCTCTTGGACTGGACTTTAGTATTCTTTTCATATTTAAATCTCAGCAAATAAGGGCATTCATTTTCTAACCACACGCTGGCAATCAAAATATTGAAAAGCAAAAATGAATATTTTATTTCTCCTTGGGACTTGGCGCCTGAAGCGTTCGTTTCAACCGTGTTAATTCTACTTTCATGCATCTTCTGCCATGTCCATGTATCACTAGCATACATTAGAGTCGGTATGACAATACTATTGTGTACTGTGAGTTTTGCTTGACTCAAAGTAATTGGGTCAGCTATTACAGATCTGAATGCACCATTCACTCTATTACCTGCTGTTAGATAAAAAACATGAGTAAATGATTACTACATTAGCCGAAGATGAGTCAGAGGTAAAGAAATCTTTGCAGGTATTGAGAAAGGTTCCCAGATATCAAATGTTTATCAGCCAAATCAACAGCAGTATGCAGTCATCAATTGAAGAAACAAAAATCTCAATATTGATCAAGGCAATGGACAATGATGTCACATAGAAAATGATAGAAAAGACAATTAAAACAATACTAGTCGTTTTTAATTATTTAATTTAATTTAAGCAACAATTGGTGTGGATGTGTGTAATGTGAGGCAACTTAAACACGCCCTTTAAAAAAAGATGCAGAGTTGTTGACCAGCATCATCAATGAAAAGTTGAAGAAAGAACTGATTGCTCAAATACTCAAAATTGCTCTAAAAGAAAAGACCTTGTGTAATAATTAAAGGTATTTCTAAAGACTACCAAACAAATTATTTAATGTGAGATGTTTGTTCACAGAATAACGATGTGGCAGGCCAGCCAAAAATGACAACGATTTCAAACTGAAAACAATAAAAATAAAAACAACACATTGATTGTAAAACTTTTGTTGGAAACAATGTCTATATTAACTTTTTTTAATTCAATAAAACAATATTACAATATTTTGAATAGTACACTGTTTTTTTTTCTTCCATTTCTCAAAAAGCATAAAATGCTTGTGCTGAGAAAATTAGTACATATAGAATGATTCAACTACATAAAAACAAAAACACACAAAACATATAAAATCAACAATATTGTAACAATACAAAAAAGCATCAACAATAAATTAATTTATGATTCTTTTAACCCTTTTTTATTGTTTTACTTTATAGTGTTTATTAATTTTTATTCCTAGATGTTAATGATTTGTCTCTCTTATATCCCTTGGAAGTTCATTGAAAAAATGTTCTGCCATGTATGTGTAATAAATTGGATGTGCAAATGATGTGTTTAATTTTGGATGCTTATATTTATATTTGTTTCTTGTGTGGTTTTCTGTTATAAACTATTTGCATGTAACACATGAGATCCAACTGTCGATGACCAAATTATTTTTATTTTTATTTTAAAATTTTCAAAAACATAATATACATAATCTAAAGTAATAAAGCAATCAAAATGTTAGTGTCTGTGTGTGTGTGTGTGTGTGTGTGTGTGTGTGTGTGTGTGTTTGTCTCACGCCTTCTGAAAAACCAAGAGCATCTAAAAATCTAATTTATGTGCGAACGTGTACCTGTATACCTGATGCAGTGTCACGCTAAAAATAATGCGATAAAAATGCTGAATTTTAAAAATATTTCAATAATTATTTTTTTCATACAAAATTTTCCAAGTCGTATCTGTCAAAAAAGTGTACATTTTGTACGCAAATATCTGTTAGTTCAAAAGTTAGAAGTACGTATTTACACGAAAAAAATTTACTTTCAAGTATAACTTAGCGTTTAAGTGAAAAACATGGTGAATATTTTGTATAATTATAATGTTTAACTTATTTTTAAAGTAAGCGTTTTGTACATAAATGCCGCGATTTTAATATCTTTTCATACAATATTTCATTTTCCTACCGAATGAATATGTTCTTGAAAATAATAAACCTTTGAAATAAATATAATTATGAAATAATAAAATGAAACACAAGACATTACAGCAAGTTTTAAGACGTATATTGTAAAAGTCTGTTAATTATTAGTAAAGATATAGGCATAATCGGCATAATAAAATTGCATAATTTGTATATAATATTTGATATTTCGGACAATTTTCATTTTTATGGCATCGAACAAACCAATGTAGGTACCTACATATTATTCAAAAAATGTCTACAAACCATTTGATATTTTTTACATGTTCTATGGTTACTGTGGTAACGGACACATTCTGATATTCAAATAAAATTTGTTATAAATCGAATTCGAATTAATTTAGAACATCATTGTAGGTAGGTACCTACATACCTAATACTACTTAAAAACCAACAATATACTAATTTCGTATAGGAAAATTATTAAACTATCTTAGGTTAACTACAATACACATGTCATTCAATCTACAAACTATTTCCTATAGTGAAATTCTTCTTTTATTTAAGTAGACCTTTGGGTGATTTTTTATACAAACTATTTTTTGGAGTTTAATTCTTCTTCCTCTTCTTTTGTGAAGTCATTTGGGACAGTTCATAAATAAACTATTTCCTATAGTCTAATTTTTCTTTTTCTTAATTTATGTAGACCTTGGGTGAGTTTTTATACAAACTATTTCCTATAGTCTAATTCATCTTCTTCCTCTTCTTTTATGTAGCCCTTTGGGTGAGTTTTTATACAAACTTATTCCTATAATCTAATTCTTCTTCTTATTATTTTATGTAGACCTCTGGGCCAGTTTTGATACGAACTATTTCTTTTAACGTAATTCTTCTTTTTCTAATTTTATGTAGACCTTTGTTGAATTTTATATAAACTAACTTCCTATAGTCTAATTTTTCCTCTTTTATGAAGACCAAGGGAGAGTTTTCATACAAACTTTTCCTTTCGTCTAATTCTTCTTTTATGTTGACCTTTGCGTCAGTTTTTATACAATCTATTTCTTCTAATATGTAGACCTTTGGGTCAGTTTTTATGCAAACTATTTCCATTAGTCTAATTCTTCTTTTTCTTATTTTATGTAGACCTCGGGTGAGTTTTATATAAAATATTTCCTATAGTACAATAATTCATCTTCTTCTTTTGTGACGAACTTTTGGTCAGTTTTTATATAATACATTTCTTATTGTGTAATTTTTCTATTTCATCTTTTATGTAGACCATTGGGTCAGTTTTTATTACAAACTATTTGTTATAGTCTTATACTTCTTCTTTTTTTATTTAGTCTTTTGGGTTAGTTTTAAGTCTAATAGTCTATTGTACAGAAATATAAACAACATGCACACTTGATGAAATTACATAAAAACGAATGGGATGTGACCAACACTAGAATCTTCTCAATACTTTTGTTCAATCAAATTTACACCATTTAATATATCATCATATATTGCTTAATTTTCAATAAATACGCATTTAATTTTTATGACAATATTTAAAAAAATCGGGGTTGTGGCCATTACTGGACTCTTCACAACGTTTATATTCAAATTTATTTAAGTCTTAAACACTATTTAAGTCTTCTTCTTAACATAGTTTAAGTCTTCTTCTTCTGTAATGTAGACTTTTGTGTCAATTTTAAGTTTTATCAGTTTTATTGTGCAAAAATATAATAAACTATATGCACACTTGACGAAAAATATAAAAACGAATGGGATGTGACCAACACTAGAATCTTTTCAGTACTTTTGTTTAATCAATTTTTAAACCATTTCCCATCATCCAAAATTACTAAATATTTAAAACACATTATTTGCGTTCGATGACAATATATAAAAATAGGGGTTGTGGCCAAATCCAAACTCTTTACAACGTTTGCTCTTTATAATCAGTCATATCACAACACTTATTATTTATACAACACTCCATTGAATAGAATCCATCGATTGGGCAATGACTATGGTTATCTGACTGACCCTTTCTTCATTTCTTTTAATGAATATAAATTTACTTTATTAAAACATTTTCAAAAACATACCCCCAAATGATTGTGTAGTCAGTTGTTTTCATTTTTATATATTTTTATATATTTATATATTTTTACATTTTTATATATTTTTTACATTTTTATATATTTTACATTTTATATATTTTTGTACATTTGGTTTTTATTTAATTTAATTCAATAATGTAATATATAGTCACATCTGGCAGCATTCTCTGATTTAGTGTGGCTAAGTATGTAGGTAGTTCATACCATTCATTTTTATATTATTCAGTCAGTATATTCTTATGTTCATGCTATGTAGTATTATTATTTGAGTTTTTTTTTAATTATTTTTTCTTTGGTTTTTGATGTATGTACTTTGTTGTTTAATTTACCTTTCTTATATGTTTTTATTTTTCTTTATATATCCTCTGCTACCGTTGTTATATCTAGATGTTTATAAATTGTTTTTCTTTTGTTTATGCTGTGTCATGTATTATTTAATTTTGTAAAGGGCTTTGAGCCGTGAATCAATAAATAAATATTTAAAACCATTTCCCATAGTCGATGCGTGCAGAAATTTTATGTACTTATATATAAAAGCAAATGGGTTGTAGCCATCACTTGAACATTTTACACCGCTTGAACTCAATTAAATTTCAAACTACTTTTCATAGTAAGAATTAGCAAAAATTTTGTGTGACAATATTATATAAACGATTGCTTATTTCTTAACTAATTTACATTCTTGGCCAACGGCGGGACATAAAAGCTAGTACCTACATATTATTCAAAAAATGTCTACAAACCATTTGATATTTTTTACATGTTCTATGGTTACTATGGTAACGGACACATTCTGATATTCAAATAAAATTTGTTATAAATCGAATTCGAATTAATTTAGAACATCATTGTAGGTAGGTACCTACATACCTAATACTACTTAAAAACCAACAATATACTAATTTCGTATAGGAAAATTATTAAACTATCTTAGGTTAACTACAATACACATGTCATTCAATCTACAAACTATTTCCTATAGTGAAATTCTTCTTTTATTTAAGTAGACCTTTGGGTGATTTTTTATACAAACTATTTCTTGGAGTTTAATTCTTCTTCCTCTTCTTTTGTGAAGTCATTTGGGACAGTTCATAAATAAACTATTTCCTATAGTCTAATTTTTCTTTTTCTTAATTTATGTAGACCTTGGGTGAGTTTTTATACAAACTATTTCCTATAGTCTAATTCATCTTCTTCCTCTTCTTTTATGTAGCCCTTTGGGTGAGTTTTTATACAAACTTATTCCTATAATCTAATTCTTTTTCTTCTTATTTTATGTAGACCTCTGGGCCAGTTTTGATACCAACTATTTCTTTTAACGTATTTCTTCTTTTTCTAATTTTATGTAGACCTTTGTTGAATTTTGTATAAACTAACTTCCTATAGTCTAATTTTTCCTCTTTTATGTAGACCAAGGGAGAGTTTTCATGCAAACTTTTCCTTTAGTCTAATTCTTCTTCGTCTTCTTTTATGTTGACCTTTGCGTTAGTTTTTATACAATCTATTTCCTGACGTATGATTATTCTTCTAATATGTAGACCTTTGGGTCAGTTTTTATATTAACTACTTTCTATAGTCTAATTCTTCTTTTTCTTATTTTTTGTAGATCTTTTGGTTAGTTTTTATACAAACTATTTCCTTTAGTCTAATTCTTCGTTTTCTTATTTAATGTAGACGTTGGGTGAATTTTATATAAAATATTTCCTATATTTCAATTCATCTTCTTCTTCTTTTATGAAGACCATTTGGTCAGTTTTTTATATAATACATTTACTATTGTGTAATTCTTCTATTGCATCTTTTATGTAGACCATTGGGTCAGTTTTTATTACAAACTATTTGTTATAGTCTTATACTTATTCTTTTTTTTCATTTAGTCTTTTGGGTTAGTTTTAAGTCTTATAGTCTATTGTATAGAAATATTATAAACAACATGCACACTTGACGAAAATACATAAAACGAATGGGATGTGACCATCACTAGAATCTTCTCAATACTTTTTTTCAATCGAAATTTACACCATTTATTATATCATCATATATTGCTTAATTTTCAATAACTACATATTTGATTTTGATGACAATATAAAAAAAATCGGGGTCGTGGGCATTACTGGACTCTTCACAACGTTTATATTCAAATTAAAAACTATTTAAGTCTTCTTCTGTAATGTAGATCAGTTTTATTGTGCAAAAATATAATAATCTATAGGTATGCACACTTGACGAAAAATATAAAAACGAATGGGATGTGACCAACACTAGAATCTTTTCAGTACTTTTGTTTATTAATTTTTAAGCCATTTCCCATCATCCAAAATTACTAAATATTTAAAACACATTATTTGCGTTCGATGACAATATATAAAAATAGGGGTTGTGGCCAAATCCAAACTCTTTACAACGTTGTCTCTTTTTAATCAGTCATATTTAAAACCATTTACCATAGTCCATGCGTGCAGAAATTGTATGTACCTACTTATATATAAAAACAAATGGGTTGTGGCCATCACTTGAACATTTTACATCGCTTAAACTCAATTAAATTTCAAACCACTTTTCATACTACGAATTAGCAAATATTTTTTGTGACAATATTATATAAACGATTGCTTATTCCTTCACTAATTTACATTCTTGGCCAACGGCGGGACATAAAAGCTAGTATACAATAATACATAGTTTAATACACTAATTAATTTACAATATCACCTCCCTCTTAAAGCTTATGTAGAGGGAGGATGAACACTTAAACACAAACTTATAAACATTTTAAGATATTTCGTTTTCCAACTGTCGATTTGTTCGAGAGAACTTTGTTCTTTTAACATATCGACAAAGTTTCAAGCCAGGATACGCGAGATTTCTATGCACGGTCTATATTTTTCACGGTTTTTCCTTCTTTGAAGTCAAGAAACACCAACTTAGAGGCTTCGCAGCATATATGTTCTATATACGGATTTACTCAGAATTCGGAGTAGAACATTAAATGTGTCTGTCTGTGTGTCCGTCCGTCCCCTTATAACTTTTGATTCGCTCAATTTACAGAGCCCAAAATTTCGGAATATATAAATAGTTATAAGCCTACAAAACTTTTTAACTTAAAACTTTTCTTTCAGTCAGGGGTTGTCAACTTTTGAATTTTTACTCTATTTTTCCAAATATCTCAATAATCATATGAGCTAGAACCCTGAAAATTGGTAAAAATGTAGACAAATACGAAATCTCCAATTAATTTTTTCACGAAATTCCAGAGTTTCCCGAATATTTTTTTTAAGAAAAACATTTTTTTATAATAAATTTATGTGTTTAACTGCCTATATTTCCAAAGTTTTTAAAAATATCGAAAAAAGCCGTAAAACCTCAACTAGAAAATTTAATTTGCTTTTAAAAAATAGTAGAACATTTCAAACTTTTAACAATTTTTATTAAAATTGAATTTAGTGACGACATCGTTTCATACAATTTGTAAGGCAGTATACACTACACAATATCTACGGAGACTCGATACTTTATCTCCAAAAATACATACAAACCATCATCCTGTTTTCATATTCTGAAAAAAAAGACTGACCTCCATACTTTCCTATCCTTACATACCTATATGTTTTATATAGAAAACAAAGTTATCTTTAAATTTAAGTTTTGTATGTATTCTTCGATTATACATATTATCGCCATCGACAGTTGGAACTAGTCTACAAAAATATCTTTGTTGACAGTTTTCCATATTTGTTTTTGTTTATTCTCACAGTTTTGTATTTTATTAAGATACAAAAGAGAAAGGCAATCTTCACTGGGTTTCACTGGGCTCACAAATCCAGGCCCATGAGATTATCACTAGTTGCATGTAACAAATGAGATCCAACTTTCGGTAGCGATAGTATGTATAGTTGAAGAATAAGTACCAAACTATAAACCCATAAATCCAAATTATTCAATATTTTAACATATTTTGTTTTTTATACAACACATGTAGGTATGTATGTCAAGGTAGGATAGTATGGACGTCAGTCTTTTTTTCCTATCCAGAATATGAAAACAGCATGGTGGTATATATGAATGTTTGGAGATTAAGTATCAAACTATTAAGTCTTCTTAGATATTGTGCATAGGCGACTGCATTACAAATTGTATGAAGCGATGTCGTCATTAAAATCAATTTTTTATTTTAATTTCAATTTTTATAAAAATTGTTAAAAAGAATTTGAGATATAGGGGAAGGGTGCCCAAAATTACATAGATTTTCTTAAAAATAAATATAAAAAAACGGCTTGTAATTTATAGAAAAAAACTTTATTACTTACTTATAACACTATCTAGGTAAACGTATATCAGTTTAAAATTGTCAAAAATATGAAATTTTGTATTAAAAAAAATATATACAAAACATACTGATAAAAACCATTTTGCCCCACCGGGTGTACAAAATGACATACGGTGTATTTTTTTATTCTTATTATTATATTTTCAAGTATTTTTTTTTAATGTTTTCATACACAAATAAAGAGTGAAAAATAATTGATAGTAAATAAGTCCCGTGGGTATTCGCCTATTCCACCATGTTTAATCAATCTATTGAGGTTTAAAACTTTAAAGCTCAATAGACTTTCATGGTCCAAAAGTTCATTTTTATATTTTCTCGAGCAAAAATGAGACAAGGTGGAACATAATTTCCATTTGTTCCCATGTAACAAAGAACGTTGTGTGTGATCCCTTTTTGGCACTTGATACAGTCCCAATCTGCTTTCTCTCTGATGTTGCAAATATTTTCTGTAGTCAGTGAACGGTTGACAGTGCTGACATACCATGTCATTTTGCCCTACCGTTACGTATGTCATTTTACACCGCTAACCAAGTTTTTTAATAACATAAAAAATATTACATTCCACTTTTATAAAATTACCAAAATTATATTGCAATTCATAGATAATTAGCTACATAACAAGACACTGCAATCACATTTTAATAATATACTTAAATAAAAAAATAATTAACTATAATGTCCGAACAAAAATAAATTTTACTTGCGTTAAAATGTTATTTACAGCTCGTGCTCCTCCGGTAGTTACCACAGACTAACCGAATGTTGGTGAGTGATCATGAAACGAGCGGATGTTTGTTCCTGTACAGGATCAAACCTGTCTTTTGCTTCGTTTTTGAGATATGACTATTTGTCATTTTGCCCTCCTATGTCATTTTGGGCATCCTTCCCCTACTGCTAGAATGTTAATATTTTTTATAGAAAATTAAATTATCTAGTTGGGGTGTTTCGGCTTTTTTCGATATTTCAAAAAACTTTGGAAATATAGGAAGTTAAACACATAAATTTATCAAAAAAAAAATATTTATCTTAAAAAAAAATGTTTGAGAAACTCTGGAATTTGTCTATATTCATACCAATTTTCAGCATTCTAGCTTTTAGGGTTTCTGAGATATATGGAAAAATCAAAGACCTTATAAAATAAAGTAAAAATTCAAAAGTTGATAAAATTTTAAATTAGGAGTATAAAAGTTTTGTAGACTTATATCTATTTATATATTCTGAAATTTTGGGCTCTGAAAATTGAGCGGATCTAAAGTTATAAGAGACACACACACACACACACACACACACACACACACACACACACACACACACACACCCTCACACACACACACACACACACACCACACACACACACACACACACACACACACACACACACACACACACACACACACACACACACACACACACACACACACACACACACACACACACACACACACACACATACACACAGACACACACTCAAACACACAGACACACACACATACAGACAGACAGACAGACAGACACAGACACACACACACACAGACACAGACACACACAAATTTGGATAAGCCGTGAAAATGTAGACCGTGCATAGAAATCTCGCGTATCCTGGCTTGAAACATTGTCGATATGTTAAGAGAACAATTTTGTCGACAGTTGGATTTACATATTTTTTTACTGTGTAGTACCACTGAGAATAAACAAAAACAAATATGGAAAAATCTCAACAAAGCTATATTTTTATAAAATTGCAATATTACATATATTTAAAAAAAAACTGAATGTCACTTGTTTATAACAGAAAACCACACCAGAAACAAATATAAATATAATCCAAATTGAACACAACATTTGCGCATCATTATTTATTACTCATACACAGCAGAACATTTTTTTCGATGATCTTCCAACGGATATAAGAGAGAAAAATCATAAACAGCTAGGAAAAAAAACACTTAAGTAAAACAATAGAAAAAGGGTTAAAAGAATCATAGGGTATAAATTAATTTATTGTTTTGATGCTTTTTGTATTATTATAATATTGTTGATTTTATATGTTTTGTGTGTTTTTGTTTTTATGTAATTGAATCGTTCTATTTGTACCTACTCATTTTCTCAGCACAAGCATTTTATGCTTTTTGAGAAATGGAAGATAAAAAACAGTGTACTAATTTAAAGTATTGTTTTATTGTATTAAAAAAAAACTTTCAGATAAAAAAGTTTTTAGGTGCTTTTGGCACAAGATGTTAGTTACGTAGATGTAGATGCTAGGTATAGCTCTAAAGGTTTTCAGTTTGCACTGGAGATGTCTCTGCGTCCTATTTTCTCACATCGTTTCCCGCCAAAGAATCGTTACAAGATGGCGACACGATCATGCGCCTTATGACCTCTGGATAAATGAGACCACTCATCGCAACATTTACCGAGTGCTGCGTAATTAAAGTTTGAAGTTGCGTGCGACACTCAGAGTTATATTATAAGGTTTCTTGTACTGACTTCCTTCCAGCGCGCAAGGGAAAAAGGAACGTAATATCAGTACGAATCGGTCGTCTATTGTATAATACCATTCAAATGGGAACATTTTGTCGGGAAGGTCCACCGTCCTGAAGGATCGATAGCGGCGTTGTAGCCAGTGGAAAGCATGCGCGCTTTCCTCGCACTTTTCATCCAAATATGATCGTTGCGTAAACGTAGGCAGACCGCTCTAACCCCGCGAAAAGCGATCCCATCGGACATGTAAAATATTATATTAGTTTGTCGCTGTATAAAATAATAACGTATCACTTCGAATATTCTGATATACTAGTGCAATAATAATTTGTGGTATTACTCGATTATACATTTGTATTTTTTAATATGTATTTTTTTACTAGCGATATTTAAAATTGAAATGGTGTCGGGAGTGCATATACCTTACCGGGCGGCAAGGCTGGGTGTGGAGTACTACGATACTCGAGAGTACTATCGCTGTACAACCTCGGACAGATAATTGAATATTAAGCCGACTTGAACTACATTTGATTTTTACTAGTGAAAATAATACAATATCGTATTTTGAGTGATCATCTCCAACAACGCATAATTTTAATTATCTCCATTACATGAAATTTTACCGCGAAACGATAGCTCAGTTAGTTTTATAGAGGAAAGCTTTGTGTTGTTATGTCACAATTAAAAAAATAATCGTTGTAGATTATGGTCGATCTGGATATGAATTTTAATATATTATATTCTTTTATTTTTCAATTTACATGACATTATACTCCGATATATTTCAATTTGACAACTGCACTATCATAGTTGGCTACCCGAGATAAATTGCATACCTAGATTTTTCAATTACATGCCAATACAAATCGAGCAACACGTATCTCTATGTATAGGTACCTACATTTACAAAAAATAACTCTTCCATTACAAATGTTGCATTTTGTATCACGTTAAAATATATTTTCATTCTCTATGTATTGTTAAATGAGTATGTGAGTAATTAATTAATATTTTTTAAAATGTATTATTTTAGGACATATTCTAATCATTTGATTGAGAAATTTACGTATTTGTTTGTTTTCCATGTAGATGTAGGTATCGTTACATCAACAGTTTTAAGTTTTAGTTAGTCACATTTATTTGTAATTGAAAATGGTTTTAAAATAAAATAAGTATGGGTGTTACTTATTATACATATTCTTCGTTCAGGTATTGATATTTCTAATTATCTACAGTATTTTATCTAAAGTTATTTGTAAATGATAAGGATGTAATCATATTTTAAGCAACAATATAGAGGAATGGTTATTTGTATAAACTATTTTTTTGGTATAAATGATCCATAAATGATTGCATTGCGAATTTTGTGAAACAGAAACCATTCGTAGATGTATTTAACTCCCATAAAACTAATTTGGGCCCGGACTAAATAAATGTTGTCTTATCAATTTATTTTGTCAATATTACTTAATGTCATTCCAACGACATCTTTTTTCAATATGTTTAGATTAATGTATCAATATTGGATAAGTTGTAAATATCTCAGTAATACCACTTAACAGACATACAAACATACACTAACTGATTCTTTACAAATTTGTATAGACAAAATATCTATATATCTATATATATACAGTGTATCTACCTACATTACTGGACGTGGATAGTGGTGAGACAATTCAGCCGAAGTAAACCCAAGAGTTGACTGTAGTGAGTGCTTAGTATGGGAGTTATTGAGTGCATCGCGAGGAGAGCGTTCGCCCCACAGTAGGGAGCTCATAGAATGGCGCAGAGGCGCATAATGCCCCTATGGGCTCACGTCGTCTTAATTCTCACGCTGCCCTTTCTGACAGCAGCCGATCAAGATGAGGACATTCCACACAACGAGTAAGTGATTTATTGTATAATTTAATAAATTATAAATCTAAGTACCTATTGTTTTATGTATTTATTTTTATTTATTTCTGTATCACACTATTTAAATCATCTTTGTTAAAAATAGATGATTGCTGTCCAACTAGGTATACCTGTTCTAGGGCTAGCAGTGTACATATTATTATATTTTACAGGTTGTAACTGTTTGCATTTTTAAAAAGTATCTAAACAATATAAACTTACCTATGTGATTTTAATATATTTTTAACTTACCCGACTGGGAATTGGAAATCTAATCCTAGAGCTAAAGCTCAGAAGTCAGATGGCAAACCAACTAATGCAACAAAGGCTGACTTTTGAATTATTTTTGAACTATTTATTGAGAGGAAAAAATGGGTAAAACAATATTTGTAATTTTTCTGTTAATGTTCCAATACTAAGTTTTCTCTTGTGAATCTCCAATATTCCAACTGTCGATTCGTTCATGAGAATTCAATTCTCTTAATGAATCGACATTATTAAGCCAAGATGCGTGTACGAAGGAAAATTTTGTATGGTGTAGTGGACTTTTTGCTTGCACCAACTAGAGGCCTCGCAGCATATATGTTCCCATACATGGATTTACTCAGAATTCGGAGTAGAACATTTTATGTGAGTTTTGTGTGTGTGTGTGTGTCTGTGTGTGTGTGGTGTGTGTGTTTGTCCCCCCCCCTTATAACTTTTGATCCGCTCAATTTACAGAGCCTTAATTTTTAGAATATATAAACAGTTATAGGCCTACAAAACTTTTATACTCAGAATTGTGAATTTTTGTTTCAGTCAGGGGTTATCAACTTTTAAAATTTTGGTTTATTTTTCCATATATCTCAGAAACCATAAAAGCTAGAACGCTGAAATTTGGTATAAACATAGACAAATACAAAATCTCAAATTAGTTTTTATAAAAAAAATCCAGGGTTTCTCAAACATTTTTTATTAAGAAAAATATTTTTTTTATGATAAATTTATGAGTTTAACTGCCTATATCTCCAAATTTTTTAAAAATATCAAAAAAAGCCGAAACACCCCAACTAGATAATTTAATTTTCTATAAAAAATATTACGATTGTATTAGCACATCTCAATTTTTTTTTAATAATTTTTATAAAAATTGAATTTAGTGACGACATTGCTTCATACAATTTTTATGGCAATCGCCTACACACAATATCTTAGAAGACTTAATTGTTTGATACTAATCTCCAAACATACATACATACCATCATTCTGTTTTCATATTCTGGGTAGGATCAAAGGACTGACCTCCATACTATCCTATCTTGACATACATACATATGTAGGTACATGTATAGAAAATCAAATATCTTAAAATATTAAATAATTTGTATTTATGAGATTATAGTTTGGTACTTATTCTTCAACTATACATACTATCGCTATCGACAGTTGGATCTCATGTGTTACATGCAACTAGTAATATTAACAGTCGCAGTGTAATTCATATATATGATAATGATAATAGCAGGTAAATACTTGATTTAATAAATTACATGCAATATGAAAAGACTAAATTAAATATGTATTATAGGACATCTAAATTTTATTTTCTAATAAATTGATAAATATGTATGTTAATATACATTTTATTCTTCTTCCACCAGTCATAAGTAGGTGACTTATTCTCTCTAAGGTACAATATACCTTCATCATTGCTATCAACTTCCAAACGTCATCATACTCTCCCCATTCTAAGATTCTTTTTTCATTCTGAAACTTTGACTTGGAATAAAACGATCCATATTTCTCTTTCCTATTTTCATAGTAATTGATGGAAAACAATTATCAGGTTCATCTATGGATGTTGACTCTTTACAGAGTTTATGAAATTTGACTAATAATTATTTTCCTTTATTATTCCAGTTATTCGTGAGGATTTCCGGGATCACGATATTTTTTGTTATAAACGAAGTTATACATCTTAGATAAACATGACACTTAAAGCTCATATACATTGATGTTTTCGTCCTTTTATCATTTTATTTGTGATCATTCCCTTGTACCCTGCACAAGTGGAGAAGATTCGTTAAAAAAACAATATAACACATTCGGCACAACAACAGCAAAATCACATTAGAAAGAAAAATGCGTAATAAAATAATAAATTTGTTAATATATTCGATTTATTTGATTTCTTCTGAATTTTTGAATATATCTAGGTTCCTACGTATTGTACGGTTAGGAGAATGACAAGACAAAACAAAAATATAGGAATGCTCGAGAAGAAAGTAATCCGTGACCCAGACAACAAACAGTTGTAGAGAGGCGCCGCTTCTTGAGGTATTATTTTTTACGATCTTGAATAATAAAATTGTCGGAAAATTTCAGAATAATGCGAGACGTCACAAGACCAGACGCCTTTACGATCTACTCGTACTATACATACATACATAGGTAGGTACTGTGTGGGACGTCAACGTCGGCGTCGACGTCGTTCTGTGCCTCGTGTTTGTTATACCTACAACAGGAATTTTCAAACTTTTCACAAATTACAACCAACAAATTAGTCATGTACTTCTAAAACCTTCAGTAATGAAATAAATAGGTATATTTTTTTATTTTTTAAGGATAAAAACAGCTTTTGAAATCAACTATGAGCTAAAAAAATGTCTACAACATGAGCATTTACAAACACAAAAAATATAAACATATGAATAACTGAAAAACAAATATACTATGGCAAATCGTAATAAATATAAAGGTGGAAGAGGAACTTTAGGAATAAAAAAGAAAGGAAATTGAGAGTTAGAACAATAAATGGTAAGTACTGTGCCAGTCAATCGCGTATTTGTTTGAATTCGCATCTAACTTGAGCTATAAATAATGTTTAAAGAATTTCTTTCTTTATATCCATTCGATTTAAAAATACCTAAAAAATCTTTATAAAACTATAAAAGATGACTGAAAAATCCAAATTACTCAATTAAATAATTCAAATGACTTCTTAACCTGAGAATCTCTGCCATAGCTCGGTGCCATTCATCAATTCAATTACAATTTTATGGGTTCAAATGACTCTCAAAAAGTCACGATATATTATTCTGTATTGTTTTATTTATTTGATTATTCGTATTAATTCTTCTGTATTTAATAACATGTAATCTTAGATCAAATTGGAGAAATACTGCCTCGGAACAAATTTGTCTAGTGAGACGGTAAATTTCCAAATATCAACAATCGAACATATTATTTTTATTATAAGTCTTTTTAATATGTTACTTTTTGTTATTGTAGTATGTAAAATAAATCTTTTCATTTAATTTCATTATAAACAAAGTTTACTTCCAAACACTCAATATTTAATTTGACAAATTGGAGATCTGCAATTTAATACCAACAACATTTTAATAATAATTAACGCTGAAGTGTTGCGAAGAGCTGGCTGGGTCACTTGATTTAAATTTATTTTCTTTGTATTAAAAATCCAAGATACAATCTTTGAGAAACACTGTTGTAGACCTTTTTATGACCAACATGGAATACGTCAATTAGAAAAAAACATGTTCGTCGTAACTGCTTTCACTAAACATTTTTTTTATTTAATGTCCGTAATTACGTTACAATTTCTTCAGGCATGTCCTTTTCCTTACTGACATTTTAAAGTTCTTCCGAGTGTGCCAGATTTTATACCCCATTTTAGATGAAGCAAACATCAGGTTACCTAAATGTTTGAAACCAGTAAGATAAAAAAAACCCGGGTCGAATCCTGTCTCGACCAATTGTTTTTCGTCTATTGTTTGAGTTACTACATTTAATTACTCATCCGATTAAAAATGAATATATACTTCAAGTTTAAATATTTGCTAAATAAAAATAAAAGTGCAATAATATGAAAAAGCGTTTCAGAGGTGTTTTATAGAATAAGATGTGAAGCAGTGTCGAGGTAGTTTTATAGGAAAATGATAAATCAAAAAGTTCAAGGAGAGAGAGCAGATAACTGTAAGACTTAACCCTCACCAACCTTTGCACTCTAAACAGGGGTTGACTATACTCATTCAGATTTTCAACGATTTATCACATAAATACAAATGTTTAAATATATCTACTCTCTTTTCATTTTGTTTAACCAAATCAACAATTTTCTTTCGATTAAAACTAAAATATAGTCACAAAAAAATCTATGAAATATTAAATAGAAATCATGGAATTAAAAATTAATCGACTAACAATGGAAGTGTTGGCATCATCTTATTTACAATATGATATTCGTAATACACGATCTAAAAATTATTTTATTGTGATATGTATATTATATACAACGAGAAACATATTATTATATCTGTGTGTTTATAGAATAACTTCCATAAAATGAGCAATGTTAAAATTTTTGCACAATAATGATGTAACTAAAAAAACAATTTCAAATAGATTTCGAGAAAAACATTCTACTCATTTAGTTTATAATATTGCGCCATACTAATAAGGTTTAAATAACTAGTTGCATGTAACACATGAGATTCAACTGTCGATGGCGATAGCGATATTGGTGATATAATGTATAGTTGAAGAATGCGTACCTAAGTATAAACACTTAAACACAAATTAATAAACATTTTAAGATATTTTGTTTTCATTATATAAACATGTAGGTATGTATATCAGGATATGATATTATGGAGGTCAGTCAGTTTTTCCTACCCAGAATATGAAAATAGTATGATGGTATGTATGTATGTTTGGAGATTGAGTTTATACCAATTTTCAGCGTTCTAGCTTTTATGGTTTATGATATATATGGAAAAATAAAGTAAAAATTAAAAAGTTGATAACCCCTGATTGAAACAAAAATTCAAAATACCGAGTATAAAAGTTTTGTAGACATATATTTTTAATATTTTCTGAAATTTTAGGCTCTGTGCATTGGGCGGATCAAAAGTTATAAGGGACACACACACACACATAGACAAACAGACTCACTGTATGTTCTACTCCGAATTCTGAGTAAATCCATATATGGAACATATAGGTATGCCGCGAAGCCTCTAAGTTGATGTTTTTTGGCTTCAAAGTTGAAAAAACCGTGAAAAATATAGACCTGGGGATAGGTCTGGTCAACCGGCGAAATCAATACCCTCACGATTACCCATATCTTGGATATAATTATTATATGGAGTTCTGTAATATCTTAAGATATTATAAAACTTCATATGATAATTGTATCCATGATATGGGTAATCACGGGGGTTTTGAGTTTTGATTTCGTCGATTGATTAAACTTGCCCCCAGGCATACAAATCACGCGTATCTTGGCTTGAAGTTTTGTTTATATGTTAACAAAAATAAATTCTCTTGAACAAATCGACAGTTGGATTACATAAATACACTAGGTACGTTCGAAATATTTCAGCGTGCCTTAAAGTAAATATTAAATTCTATAATTTAAGTATTCAATATATCCAATGACATGTAATCAAGGTATTTTGCCTTCGGATTTACCACGCAAGAAGAACTGTATTAAAAATCTTGGAAATCTGTGGTGATTGGGTATTTGAGGATAGTATTTGTTGATGCAATGGTGAAGTTGCTGGTGTTGTCAGCAAATACGAAAACATATTATCTCGTCATTATCATTAGTAGCTGGACCATGATTAAGTATGATTCTTCAGAATCATCAAACAATATACTCACAGTTTCATCAAACAATATACTCTTTTGAAAGTTTTACAAATCAGAAGACAGTTGCTTAAAAATAAAACAAATATGAAGTGCGTTTATATTGCGAAAACTGAGATGCATATCAAATCAAGCGTTTTCCTATATAATGTCACTAAAAACGTTTTTAAATGTACAATCATTCACTAAAGCAATTCTTATGTTAAGGTAAAACTTAAAAGAAATACAACCAAAATAACAATTATTACGAATTTAAATTATCAGTTAACGACAGTAAATACATACCTGCCAAATGCATTCTTACTCATATTTTCAATTTTGAATCTGAAAACCTCCCATTTGTCTTATGGAGACTGATCGCTGAACACTGAACCCACGAAGAAAATTAAAAAGTTACATTAGAACTTACAGAACTACTTTGTGGATATATATTGAGTTGATTGGGGCCATTGGCACAATAGATAAGAACCGTTCAAGTAATAAACCATGAGTTATTAGGTTCACAAAAAGCTCGACGTTAACCGAAAGTGAATATAAAAATATCATCATCATCATCAGTGGCTCCGCAGCCCAAAATGGGCCATGGCCTCCTCAAGGAACCGTCTCTATTGCACCCTACCCATGGCCTTTTCTCAATTCCGCACACCGGCTATCTGGAGGTCCCTCTCAACTCCATCCATCCATCGTAGTTAAGGCCTTCCCACACCTCTTCTTCCCTCCGGGTGTGTTGTGAGGATTTTTTTCGGTGTCTGAAAAAAAATATTACCAACTATATCAAAACTAATCTATGGTTTATTTTACAAATTTGTAAGTAAGAAAAAAACTATATTATAATTTTAACCTTTTGTATTTTTTGATATTTAGTTTCAACGACATTGTGTCGCATCGATTATCAAAAACCTCCTCTTTTAAAATGAAATAAAATGTACTGTTTTACTAATTTATAATAATTTGTCGATTAACGTGTTGACGTAAAAGCATTGTGAAATAGTTTTTTTTAAATTAATCATAAGTATGTAATAGTGTTGATGGTGTCTGGTGTATCCGTAACTCGTCCACTAGTATCGAGGGGGGTTAACATTCAAGGCACCGAATTTAATACAATATTGTATTCTGCAAAAGGATTTATATTTGTGTTGCGTGGTGGGATATTCTCCAAGTGGCGTGACTTGACTATTGTATTTCAATATCGCCTCTTCGTTCAATACAGTTACAACATCAACTAAAGATTTACAGTTTTTTTCCTCTTTAAACTCTTTACTCCCGCGTTTAACTTATGTGACACAATTCAGAAAATCGTTTGCAGGTACCTACTTTAGAATAATTTTAAAATAATTATTTTCTCTCTCGGGTTCGGAACACTATTTAATTGAATAATTTGCCATTTTTTGTAAATAAATCTCTGAACTCTGTGTAAAAAAAATAACATATATGTATAAAAAATATATTGTAACGAATAAACGAAGTACCTACTGTTGTTAATGTAGTTTTAGTATTCTTCCTCTTTCTCAGCCTATTCACGTCCACTCCTGGACGACAGCCTCTACCATTATCCAACTGTCGATTCGTTCAAGAGAATGTAATTCTCTTCGAGAATGTAATCAGCCGGCAGTTTAAAGCCAAGACGCGTGTATGAAGGAACATTTTGTATGGTGTAGTGGACTTTTTGCGTGCCAAAAACACCAAGTTAGAGGCTTCGTAGCATATATCCATCCTATCCATCCCAAACAAATTGTATATGTGCATGTGTGTGTGTGGGTGTCTGTGTGGGTGTGTGTGCATATGTATGCGTGTGCATATGTATGCATGTGTGTGTGTGGGTGTCTGTGTGGGTGTGTGTGCATATGTATGCGTGTGCATATGTATGCGTGTGCGCGCGTGTGTGTGTGTGTGTGTGTGTGTGTATGTGTGTGTGCGCGTGTAACATGAGTTATTTACAGTAATTTCTTGTTATTGATGGAAAGCTTGTTATTGGCTCTGAATTCTATGTTAAAATTTGTATTATAAAAAATGTAAATGAGCTGTTGGCTTCCCAAATAAATAAATAAATAAATAAATATATGTTCTATATATGGATTTACTCAGAATTCGGAGTAAAACATTTAGTGTGTCTGTCTGTGTGTGTGTCCGTCCTCCCCTTAGAACTTTTACAGAGCCCAAAATTGCATAATATATAGATAGTTATAGGCCTACAAAACTTTTATACTCAGACTCAATTTTTATTCCAGTCAGGGGTTATCAACTTTTGATTTTTTTCTCTATATCTCAAAAACCATATAAGCTTGAACCCTGAAAATTGGTTTAAATATAGACAGATATACATACATACATACCATCACGCCATATCCCTTACGGGGTAAGCAGAGAGAACCGAGCGCCATACTCCTCTATTTTTGCATACATTCCTAGCTTCCTTTACATCCATGCATCGTCTCATACATGCTCGTCGATTATTCAAGCTTCTTATATTTCCTTCTTTCAAAATATCATTCACATGGTCATGCCATCCCTTTCTGGACAGATATAAAATCTCAAATTTATTTCTTTCAAAAAATTTCCAGAGTTTCTCAAACATTTTTTACTAAAAAAAACATTTTTTATGATAAATTTATGTGTATATATCCAATTTTTTCAAATATATCGAAAAAAGCCGAAACACCCCAACTAGATAATTTAATTTGCTATAAAAATCTTAACACTGTAGTAGTACATCTCAAACTTTTTTTAACAATTTTTATAAAAATTGAATTTAGTGACGACATCGTTTCATACAATTTGTAAGGCAGTAAACACTACACAATATGTACTCAATAGTTTGATACCTTCTTAATCTACAAACATACATGATGCTGTTTTCATATTCTGGGTAGGAAAAACAGACTGACCTCTATACTATCCTATCCTGACATATATGCCTACATGTTAGATATAGAAGAGAGCGGTGTTAGAGAGCGGTGGAGGACAGGGACGGCTGGAGCAGGCCAGGGCCCACACAGGGCTGTAGCGCCAATGATGATGATGATGTTAGATATAGAAAAAAAATATCTTAAAATTAATTTGTGTTTAAGTGTTTATTGTTTGGTACGTATTCTTCAATTATGCATAGTATAGCCATTTAGATCTCATGTATTACATGAAATAAGTATATATTAAAATAGCAATTATTCAAAAATATAACAAATTTCATTTTTATTTAATAATCACAAAGGAACTTTTATACCTATTGTTAAACTGGTTCCGAACTCTGCCAGAAATGTTCCGAAATATAAATCCATTCCAACCACCTCACCAAATCCTTGGCCAAGTCGCGTACTGAATACTAAAATATTATCTCAGCAAAAAGATCTCAAGTTTTTTTCTGCACGATCAAGATACCAAAAGACATGGACACATTTATACTGCTGAACAGGCTAGGGATAAGTTAAACCACCGTTTGACAAGGAACTCTATGCCTGGATTATGTACTTTATATAAGTTCCGGAAACTTTACAGATTTTCATGTAACATATTTTTCTTTTTTCCTCCGTCGTTCGTCAAATTTCAGGAAAATGTATCACAGTTTATCGTTATCGGGATATAAGCAATGGTTTTAGGATTTCAAATATTTTCATTATACGTACCTTCATTTTATTTTTAATAAACCAATGTTATTTTATAACTAGTAAAACGATTATTTCATACTTAGTTCGTTGATCTATGCATACTTATTCCTTTTTATTAAATATATGTAATTTTGAGTTTTCCAACTGTCGCGACAGTCGATTCGTTCATGAGAATTCAATTCTATGAATGAATCGAAATTATCCAACTGTCGATTCGTTCATGAGAATTCAATTCTCTTAATGAATCGACATTATTAAGCCAAGATGCGTGTACGAAGGAAAATTTTGTATGGTGTAGTGGACTTTTTGCATGCTAATAACACCAACTAGAGGCTTCGCAGCATATATGTTCCCATACATGGATTTACTCAGAATTCGGAGTAGAACATTTTATGTGAGTTTTGTGTGTGTGTGTCTGTGTGTCTGTGTGTGAGTCTGTCTGTCCCCCCCCCTTATAACTTTTGATCCGCTCAATTTACAGAGCCTAAATTTTTAGAATATATAAACAGTTATAGGCCTACAAAACTTTTATACTCAGAATTGTGAATTTTCGTTTCAGTCAGGGGTTATCAACTTTTGAAATTTTGGTTTATTTTTCCATATATCTCAGAAACCATAAAAGCTAGAACGCTGAAATTTGGTATAAACATAGACAAATACAAAATCTCAAATAAGTTTTTAAAAAAAAAATCCAGGGTTTCTCAAACATTTTTTATTAAGAAAAATATTTTTTTTATGATAAATTTATGAGTTTAACTGCCTATATCTCCATTTTTTTTTAAATATCAAAAAAAGCCGAAACACCCCAACTAGATAATTTAATTTTCTATAAAAAATATAAACATTGTCAATTCTTGTCAAAAAAAAAATTGAGCACATCTCAATTTTTTTTTAACAATTTTTATAAAAATTGAATTTAGTGACCACATTGCTTGATACAATTTGTATGGCAGTCGCCTACACACAATATATAAGAAGACTTAATAGTTTGATACTAATCTCCAAACATACATACATACCATCATGCTGTTTTCATATTCTGGGTAGGATCAAATGACTGACCTCCATACTATCCTATCTTGACATACATACCTATGTAGGTAGGTACATGTGTTGTATAGAAAACCAAATATCTTAAAATATTAAATAATTTGTATTTATGGGTTTATAGTTTGGTACTTATTTTTCAACTATACATACTATCGCTATCGACATAGTAATTTATCAATAGTAATTTATAAAGCACCAATTAGGTCCGAATGCAGTCTGGCCTAAATACTAAATTCTAAATAGGTACTAACCATGTTTTCTTGCACAGTCGCTTACTTAAGTTAGGAGATCACGTGGCTTCCTAACTGGAGGATGCTACGAAGTTTTTTTGAAAATTGCATTGCAGACATATTTAAATACTTAGCGCATGCGCGTTAGCGTAAACTAAAATTTGCGAACTGTCAAAAAGTAAGGTTGAACGCGAGGAATCTAACGAGTGGTTTAATAATAAAATACAAGATGATTCGATGGATGATGATTTTAGCAACTACATAAGGTAGAGTGCTCTAAGAGTGCGCGGTCGGTAAGAGTGCGCACCATTAATATTACGCGGGCTAAATGTCATTTGTGGATAATTTCAGTTCCTATCTGTCATTTGTGATCAGAAGACACGGTACTGTATTGTGCATCGTAAATGTAGTGTTTGTAGTATCTATACAATAGATATGTAACGCTGTCTCATGTGCATAAGTAGCGATATGAAGGTTTGTCAATCGGCCAGTCGCACAGGTGACGTCGGCCGGTGAGTACGTGTGCCTCGGTATGAGCTACTTAGAGCAGTGGTGAGCCAGTGAGATCCTACATTGGCGACGAGGTTCCTTGGAAGATGTTATTTCGAACAAAATATTTAATCGACGATATGTTTGCCTACATTAAATTCCATGTAGTGTTTGCATATTTGAATTATTGTATTAATTAGTGTTTCATCGTTGTAATGTAATTGCGACTTGGTAAGATTCATTTCACAAAATCGCGAGTTATACGTACTGTTTTAATAGACACGTGAATGTGAATTGTAATACATAATGGTTCAACAAAGCGATACAGTATTATAGTGTTTGTGTATAACTTGAATGTGTTTATATTTTAATCTGTGATAATGTAACCCTCGAAAGACCGTAAGTGCATTCTTTTGACAATTTTCAATGTTTCAAAGAACTAAAAAAAATCTTCTTGCTACTTTTATCATTACTCTTCGATTCAATGTTTAGATGTTTGAACATGTATTTTAGTTAAAGTAAGCAAAGAGAGAAAGTTTAAAATGGACTATAGTCGAAATGTGTGGTATATTATTAAGAGAAAAATTATACATGTTTGACACAACAAAAAAAAAACAAAAGAGAGAAAGTAGAAGCAGAAAATAAATGCAATTTATAATATAGGTACAGATATTTGAAATAAAGTACCTACATAACAAAACGCATAATAAGTACTTAGGTACCTACATACAAGATTATTGAATATTTACATCGACAAGTACCTATTGTACGTGTTTTGTTCAAATTACGAACAGTTCAAATTGAGTGAATCATGCAATGAAGGTATAGGATCGCGGCGCTGACATAATCTGCATATAAATAAAGTAGACCTCGTAATAAAATAAATGATTATGCTTGATGGCAAACATCTTGAGTATGTCACATGGGGCTGCACGGAGCGTAAAACTGGTGTTTTGCCTGACTGGCGTATGACACTATATCTATCTACCTTTAGTGTTAAGTGCACAACACCAGGTATTTATTTGCAAGTATTTACAAGTACATGGTACTTGGATCATTGAATTAATTAATGAATCGTTGCATCAGTCGTTCACCAAGAAAATGGTAGGTTCACTATATGTGTGTTTGTTATGATATATTAATTAATTATTTATTTAATAAAAATAGTTGAATACTGGGGTTCACCACCAATTTTGAATGTGTCTGGGCGTATACGCATGTGTCCTGCTTATTTTGAGATGGTGCGCATCTCTCTCCGGTTATCTTGTAATGTCGATCCCAGGGTCCCGGGTTCGATTCCCGGTGGAGATTGTTTTTTTTCTTTTCAATCTGGATTTGGCAATTTGTTATTGGGTGCGTGTTGAATGAGTGTTTGACATAGTACATGTTGGTTGCCCGAAGTAAGATAAAATAAAAAAATGTGGGTTGTGTCGTGATGGTATGTATGTATATATAAATTCCGGAACTCTGTAAGTTAAAAACCGACTCAGTTAACAGTTAACGGACTGAAGGCTGCTAATAAAATATACATACATGCGTCGTCACACTTAAATGTTTAAAGCTGTTTGGTATCCGGAGGGGTTACCAATCAACAGTAGTTAGTAACCAGAGTGGTTACTATTAAATATATGTGGTAACCAGAGGGGTTACCAGTAAAGAGAGTTTACTATATCCCAAGTGGATATGATTTGAAATAAGAACACAAGGGCAGTGGTTGAGAGAGAAGAAGAAAGAATGGTCAAAAGTAACAATGAGTATATTGATCACAATTAATAGTTGGCTTAAAGGTAAATTTACAATTGATGAAATAACTTACAAAGGAACTTTCTCACGATGAGTAGGTATAACGAGCGAGTTAGCGGGTGTGTTCGAAGTGTCCGAATCTTCGCATGGTGAAGTACCATCGTGCTCGCGAGGTCGAGAGATGACCGGTGGTCGAGAGACGAAGTGTCGGCGAGACGGCGTGGTCGAGAACGGCGGCGTGATGTGACGAATCGAAGTGACGGAAATACGGAAATGAAGTGACGAAGTGTACAAGTGAAGACTCCCTTAAATAGTGCTGCGCTGGGGGTAGCAAGTTCAATGTCCTCGAACTTTCTAGACTTATTTATTTGAAGTGTCATACCCAGTTGAGGAGTATTGTCACTTGTTTGACGTTGCGGGCGATGAACTCGGCCTAGCGATAAACAAATGTACTTGCCGTCGCTAGGCGCGCGCTCGAAAGAAATTTCGAGATGTGGTCTGCCACATTCCTCCCCTCCAAGTGGTATCGAAGATGGCACGATACCTTGGTAGAACGTCATGGTGTGGCTGAGCTGAGGCAGTCGTTGCTGAAGATTTTTGTAGTCATTACAATTTTGGAGAGATGGTTAGACTTGTGTTAGTTGGACTGTTGCCTAGTTGCTGATGATGATTGCGACGGATCAAGATGTGATTGCTTTGGAAACAGTGTTCCCGTTCAGCCCGTTGACAATTGCAGTGTGTCGGTGAGGCTTGTTCGTACACAAAGCTGTGGAGTCCGTGGAGTCAGTGTAGTCCGTGGAGTCCGATAAACTGTGCAGTGTAATTGGCATCTAAACATTCTTGTCGAATTTGCAGAACTGTGCAGTTGGCTTGCGTTGGCGTTTTCGAAGTTTTCGTTGACTGTCGTCGTGTTGACAGCGTGTGTTGACAGTGACGTGTTGACAGCGTCGTGTTGACCGTGTCGTGTAGACGTCGTGTTGTCGTGGTTGAGCAGCTCCTTGGGTATGCGAGACAGAGTGCGAGTCGTAAGCATAACACGAAGGATGGGACAGCGTCCCAACAAAATCGTTCCTCGTTCAAAGACGTGCGTAGCGATGAGACGAGGTGAGTTTTTGTGTGCTCGAGATGTGTGCGTGCGTTCATATTTGGGTGTCCGACAGCTCTGGAGTAGTTCTCCAGCGTTGAAGTTGCGGCGTGTCTGTTGCGTTAGACAGCTTTGGAGTATGTAGTTCTCCAGTGGGGCCTGTGTGTGCATTCTTTGCTGCGCATCAAGTGAGTCTGATGTCTTTGGGAATACGTGCCAGTATAGCGAGTTGTAGCGTGTCGGTGTTGCTCTTGGTTGCTGATGAAAACCATTTGTTGCTGATGTTGTCCATCTTGATTTGGTGCCGTTGCCAATGTTGTTCATCTTGATTTGGTGCCGTTGACAATGTTTGCCATCTTGATTTATCGATGTTGATAATGTCGCTTTCCATCTTGGTTTGATGCTGATGATGATGATAACGTTGATCATCTTGCTTCTATAGTTGTACATAGTAACAGCAGTTGACAGTTGTAAATTTTAAATTTTCATAATATAAACATTTACAATTGTAGCAAGCGAATAAATAAAATATTGTTGGTTGCATGTTGCAAAAATATAATATGTACAATGATAAGTATTTGTCAATAATAATTAAGTTGATTACAATATATTTTAGAAGTGAAAATAAATTCAAGTATCTAATTAGGTATACAATGCAACAAAAAAATAATATGAATTTCAGCAAAGTCCAAAAATGTTTAAAATATTCTATTTGTAATAGGTAAATATTGAAATGTGTCTAAGTACAAAAATGCTTTGCAAGTTTCAAAGTATAAAAGGTATTTAAAGCAAAATTACAAAGTATGAAATAGGTAAGTTAAGTATTTCACGAAATTAGTACCTATTTGATATATTAAATAGTGATAATTTAATTAATTATTTGCGAGCTCTTTTGATATAAAAATATATTTCTGATTTCAATGAATTTAAATAACGTACGTAAATATCTTGTTAGCAAAAACTTAGATTGTCGCTCGGTAGATGGTGTTTATTGAAAACTTAATTTTTCTACCGCTAGTTGAAATTAAGATAGATTAGTCACGAGCTGTGTTCGCGTTGTTTACATATTAAAAATAACAAAATTGAAGTTTTATCGTTTAAAACCGAAAACTTTCCATCGATATTTGTTTTAACAGTGAAATTTATATATCTAGTTCAATTAAATGTTCTGTATCACGCGTAAATCTGTATGTAAAATATAAAATTAATAATTTTTGTCACTTCAGTATTATTGTTGTGCGTGAGAATTTTTTGTCGCGATGTATGTGAAAAATAATTTTAGTTCCGTGAATTATGTGAAAAGAATATAACTAAATTCGGAAGTGCGGTTTTGCTTATGTATATCGCAATTGTCGGAGTATTTTTTTTACTTAAAGCAGTGCCGTACAGAAAATTTTTTAAAAGTGTTTGTTTGTGTGAAATTATAAAGTGGGTACCAATATATACCTTTGTTTACAATCTCAGAATAAAATGAATGTGTACTATGCATGTGTTATTTGAATGCAACATTTATGACAAAGAATAACTAAAAACCGAGAAACGCGGGTGATTTTTAAACGCGATTGCATAGAATTAAGCGCGATTGTTTCGCGGGTGTAGTGTAGTGTACCCATCGTGAGAGATTCAAAAACCAATTCGTTCTTTTTCAAAGCTAGGAAAAGAAAAGGAGTGATCTGAGGAAAATCGGTAAGTGTTGTTTAATGTTATTGTAAGGAAAAATACCACTGTTGTGAATGCATATTTATCGTTTTTCGACCTCGGGCCGGTACTAGATAAATACCGATGTTTTGTAAATACCAGTAGCTGTGAATCTTAGCTGTTAAGCTGTTTGGTAACGATTGTGTTCATATTCACGTTTTCAGGGTCACCAATAAAGCTGTTTGGTATCCGGAGGGGTTACCAATCAACAGTAGTTAGTAACCAGAGTGGTTACTATTAAATATATGTGGTAACCAGAGGGGTTACCAGTAAAGAGAGTTTACTATATCCCAAGTGGATATGATTTGAAATAAGAACACAAGGGCAGTGGTTGAGAGAGAAGAAGAAAGAATGGTCAAAAGTAACAATGAGTATATTGATCACAATTAATAGTTGGCTTAAAGGTAAATTTACAATTGATGAAATAACTTACAAAGGAACTTTCTCACGATGAGTAGGTATAACGAGCGAGTTAGCGGGTGTGTTCGAAGTGTCCGAATCTTCGCATGGTGAAGTACCATCGTGCTCGCGAGGTCGAGAGATGACCGGTGGTCGAGAGACGAAGTGTCGGCGAGACGGCGTGGTCGAGAACGGCGGCGTGATGTGACGAATCGAAGTGACGGAAATACGGAAATGAAGTGACGAAGTGTACAAGTGTAGACTCCCTTAAATAGTGCTGCGCTGGGGGTAGCAAGTTCAATGTCCTCGAACTTTCTAGACTTATTTATTTGAAGTGTCATACCCAGTTGAGGAGTATTGTCACTTGTTTGACGTTGCGGGCGATGAACTCGGCCTAGCGATAAACAAATGTACTTGCCGTCGCTAGGCGCGCGCTCGAAAGAAATTTCGAGATGTGGTCTGCCACATGTTTAATAATTGTTGGTTAGCCGTTTCTCTGCGGGTGTCTTGGGTTCGATCCCCAGCAGAGGGTAAATTATATAAAATTGTTTTTCTCGCAATTCTGGCTTCTCTGGGCTGGAAGCGCTATATAATTGGAAGACATTGTCAAATCGCAGTGAACTTGCGCAGAGTGCAAGAAAGTGTAATAGTTATTATTATTACATTATTGGTATTGCGTCTTTTTATTTGAGTTTTCAGTAATTTCAACTTCAGAACAGTGAAGCGGATATTCCGGGCAGCACAGAACAAGGAAGAATTCTTCAGGGTTATCGCTAACGTAGAGGATTTCTGACAGGGCACCAGAAGAAGAAGCTACTCCAGGTATGTCGGTGGCAAAGGGTTTGAGCGTTGGGTTAGAAACCCAGTGGTCACCAATACGAATCCTGCCTCGACCGATTTTATTCGCCTAAAGAACAAGCAGTTTGCTTGGTTTAGGGAATGTAGATAGTAGACTTCCATTCAATTGGAGGTAGAATTCCATTAAATTGGAATTGTGAGAGTTCCATTAAATTGGAGCTATTGGACTTCCATTCAATTGGAGGTAGAATTCCATTAAATTGGAATTGTGAGACTTCCATTAAATTGGAGGTAGAATTCCATTAAATTGGAATTACGAGACCTCCATTAAATTGGAGATAGAATTCCGTTAAATTGGAATTGTGAGACTTCCATTAAATTGGAGGTGGAATTCCATTAAATTTGAATTGTAAGACTTCCATTAAATTGGAGGTAGAATTACATTAAATTGGAATTACGAGAATTCCATGAAATTGGAATTACGAGACTTCCATTAAATTGGAGGTAGAATTCCATTAAATTGGAATTGTGAGACTTCCATTAAATTGGAGGTAGAATTCCATTAAATTGGAATAACGAGACTTCCATTAAATTGGAGGTAGAATTCCATTAAATTGGAATTATGAGAGTTCCATTAAATTGGAGGTATTGGACTTCCATTCAATTGAAGGTAAGTAGTTTTCCATTACATTGAAATTATGAGACTTCCATTTAATTGGAGGTAACGGACTTCCATTAAATTAGAGGTAGAATTCCATTACATTGAAATTGTGAGAGTTCCATAAAATTGGAGCTATTGGATTTCCATTCAATTGGAGGTAGAATTCCATTAAATTGGAATTGTAAGACTTTCATTAAATTTGAGGTAGCATTCCATTAAATTGGCATTAAGAGACTTCCATTAAATTGGAGGTAGAATTCCGTTAAATTGGAATTACGAGAATTCCATTAAATTGAAATTATGAGACATCCATTAAATTGGAGTTCTTGGATTTTCATGAAATTTGAGATAGATTAAGATAATATTTGAGCGATTGGCCTTCCATTAAAATGGAGGCAGATTTACATGAAATTGCAGGAATTGGACTTTTATTCAATTTGATGTAGACTCCTATTGAATTGGAGAAATTCTATTCAGACCTTCCATTAAAATGGAGGCAGATTTACATGAAATTGCAGGAATTGGACTTTTATTCAATTTGATGTAGACTCCTATTGAATTGGAGAAATTCTATTCAGACATCCAAAAGATATCAAAATGTCAAGCTTATTACAGTCACACAATAAATTTGATCTTGAAAGAAACAACGCATCGGTGGGGTTAAGATTGCTAGATTGCTAGAATATAAGAGACCATTTTCCTATTCGCCCTGACGCCACTAATGTAATAGAGAATATTATGGCAACTTGAATGAATATTAAGATGATGTCTGTTGATTGCCTTTTCCTAAGTATAACAAGATTTTAAGTGTCCAGCAAAAGCGAAATGTGTCATAGATGATGTGGAAAATGTCAGAACAGAATAAACAAACAGAAATGTATGTATATTAATGTATTTATATATAAAACCAAGAAATTATACGGAAAGATATGGTGACGTGCAAAATCATATATAAGAAAAGAAAAGAAAATATAGAGACTTGACTGGATCGCTTTCCATCAATTAGAACTTCGCCCTGATTCATGACATATGACAACCTTTATAGCCATCAGTGGTATGTTTAAACGAATATTTTCTTAAATTATTTGAGCATCAGAACTTTTACAAAAACACTTAGAGAAAATGTTGATTCTTTAGTTCTTGAAAGAATTAAGATAAGGGACTTGGAGCAGTTTTGTGCAAATATATAAAAATGGGCATGAGAGCCCACGAAAACAGAACACTGATAAATAAAACAAACGCACTTGGCATAGACTATGTACATCAAATAGTATAACAGGCAAAACCGCATGCAACCCCTATACTAGATATTGCATGTTCAGGAAACGATACAGAAATAAAAGGTGAGAAAAGGTACTTACGATAACCAGAGGGACGAATCGATAAAGGACTATCAAGTTTTCTAAAAGAGTCAGGTATCCAAAAAAAAAAAAACTATTAAGAGGAAACAGAATTGTCATTCCTCAAAGACTCAGGAAACAAGTATTAGATACATTCCACGAAAGGCACCCTGTTATTGTCACCATGAAGTGACGATTAAGGTGCAAAGTGTAGTGGCCAAGAATGGATAAGGACGCAAAATCCTTGGTAAAGTGCTGTAAAGAGACAATAGTAAAGATATGTAGTAGCTGTAAAGAGATCTCCCTGTGATAATGAAACACTGAGAACTTTCTGCAGAACCATGGACTGATATTGCAATGAAATTATTAGGTCTATTACCTATTAGTTGTAGTCAATTACTACAGTCGATATAAGGAAATAAAAATAACAAGGACAATCACAAGTTCACAAATTATTAAAATTCTTATTGAAATTTTCAGTCGTCTGGGTTACCCAGAATCGATCACTGGTGACAATTTGTGAAGAATTTAAAGTGCTGTGAGAGATGTAACATCATGCTATTCCATATCATCCCGCATTGGTCACAAATGAATGCCAAAGTTGAACGTCAAAACTGAGACATATTAAAACACCATTAAATCTGCAAAATGGAAGAAACAGACATAAATGAAGCGCTTTGCGAATAATTATTAAAATACGAATCCGCTCCGCACTCTGTAACTGAAAATATGCCATCAGAATGTTTCATCAAAAGACAGAATGAAGACAAAATTCCTATGATAAAAGACTTGTATATTCTCATACTCGAAGTCTAATCTAAAACCCGAAAGTCAGAAATAGGGATAAAGGCAAAAAGAGAAGGAGAAGGAATACAGAGACAGAAATAGGAGAGCTCAGAACCAAAAAAAAATAGTGACAGGAGATAAGGGTTACATTATGGATATGGAGAAAACGAACGATCTGTCGACTAAATTTAGTATTTAACCACTTATAGTGGAAGATGTATCTGGTGGCAATATAAGGATAAGGAATGAGGAAACTGGGCAAAGGCTGCGCAGGAGCATTATTCATCTAACGAAAATAGAAGGGCAATGGAAGTCGGTTCAAGATGATACCGAGCTGAACAATGGTAATTTACCTAATAAAGAAACAATTATTAGCCCTACTACTGAACAGTGAGTTTATTAAAGATTGATATTAAACTGGTATTGATTAATGCGTTGAAAGCAGATGCCAGATGTAAACTGAAATCTTTATTTTATAACTCTTATAAAAATGTAAATAAGGAAGGGATGTAGTGTTTGTAGTATCTATACAATAGATATGTAACGCTGTCTCATGTGCATAAGTAGCGATATGAAGGTTTGTCAATCGGCCAGTCGCACAGGTGACGTCGGCCGGTGAGTACGTGTGCCTCGGTATGAGCTACTTAGAGCAGTGGTGAGCCAGTGAGATCCTACAGTAAATAAACAGAAAACACGGATGTCATGTAAGTTTTCTTAGTATTCAGTGTTTTGTTAAATTATTTTCACATCTTATAATTTGTACGACCTGTTTGTGTATGATAATATGAATATTTTTTTTCATAATCAATTAAGTAAATCTATGTAGAAAGTGTAACTGACAACATTTATTCCCAAATTCAAACAGAGATGGCGAAACTTGTATCAAATTTGAATAATGACCATGTTCTGTAAGAGTGCGCAGACTTTAAGTTTGTAAGATTGCGCGCGCACTCTTACAAATCTATATGCAGACCGATATCCGAATCTGATTTATTATTACTAGACCTTACTTTATTTGAGTATGTTACATTTAACTAAAAATAATACAGATAAAATTATTATTTTTAGAATGTTTTCTCGTAAAAGAAAGTCTGCTCGTAATCTGTGTCCGCAAGCAGTTTTAGATGAAGCTAGAAAGAGGATCAGCGAGGGTGAGAGTCAGAGAAAAGTCGCACTTTCCTTTGGAATGGCAGAGAGCACGTTAAGAAAATGCCTTAAGAGAGATACCGTTCCCACAAAGCTTGGTAGGTATGATCTTACATTATCCAAACAGATGGAGAAACCGAGAACATCTATCACCTTCATTGACCTTTCACCACTACTAAAGTCAGTTACACCTCGATCAAACCGCAAAAGTAAGAAATCAGAAATACTTTCAAATTCCCCTTATAAGCAACAGCTACTCGAAGAAGCCAATCGAAAAAGAAAGGTAGATTGTAACCTGAACAAAAAGGTGAAAACGAATATCAAAAAATCCAAAGCAATACCAAAGAAAAAGATGTGGAGATGCCCAGGAAGCATGGAAATCTACAAAGAACCAATATCCGAAGATTGGATTGAGTGTATATTGAGTGTATAAGTGGTGGCACGAAAAATGTACTGCCTATTCCGGAGATGGTCCGTACAAATGCGATATCTGTGACTAGGTGTCCCATGCGCACTCTTAGGTTTCCAAGTGCGCACTCTTAAGTACCTGTATATGTAAGAGTGCGCAAATGACATCGTTACATTTGAATTATTTTTACATTTAAGTGTTTAATTTTTTTATTTTTTATATGCAGGAATGCTTATGAAAGATGGTAAATATTTGTGTTATTGATATCGTAAATCATACCTTAAGTGCGCACTCTTGGAGCACTTTACCCTATTTATGTATTTGGAAATTTCGTCAAATCAAATCCCACACATTGCAGAGTATTCAGCGATCTATGCGAGATGCCGAAAATTCGCTGGAATTTCAGAAGAATAGTGACATCAAGCTGTCAGTGTTAGCTTGTTTACATGTGTTTGTGTTGTTATGACAAAAAAAAAATCAAACGATAGTTTTAGCTCATAGAAAACTATCTATATCTTTTCTTCGTACACAATAATGTGTAATTCTACGCCATCGACCTTAAATTTGGCGTAGTATTTCCAAGTAGTATTTAGTTAGTGATGTCTCTGCAACACAATTGCTAACTTAAAAATACTAAATACTCCAGTGAGGTTAGGAGTTATAGTTACCTAGGACTGTGCGTTCGGGTCTTAGTGATCGCATATTTGTGTCTTTTTGCTAGGTTGGTACTTAATATATGCGCAAGCGGCCTCCCTCCACGGCGAAAAAGCTCAATAAATTTGGTGGCATCTATACAAAATCACTCAAGTCTCTATAGCATAATTTTTAGCTCACAGAAACACCTCTTAAGTGATTTACCGAACGTGCCAATGTTCAGCAATGAGAGCAATTTATTTCACTTCAAAGGGCCTCGTTCACACTGAAACTCCGATCATAGTGAGCTGCCTTATTGACTGTCCGTTTCATTTGAAGAGATTGTTCTCTGTGATCCAGATGATCTGAATGTAAGGTGTCTTCCTGGTGGAACATTTTTTTTACACAGTTCTTGAATGTAATGTAGAGCCAAGTCATTCAGAGCCTTAAGCTAAGCTATCATGAATGTCTAATAATCTAATACCAGTGCAATTCATAAAGAAGAGGTGTTATGTGACATATTTTGTCAGCTCCACTATCAACTTCGCAGCTGAGTTGAATGCCATTTGCATAGTATATTTATTATAAAGCTGATAGGTATGTAAACTATGGATTATAAATAGTTCCACGAAACACATGAGATCCAAGACTGTCGATGGCGATAGTATGTGTATAGTGGAAGAATAAAAATAAATAAACGTACCAAACTATGAAACCTTACATTCAAATTATTATTTATATAAAAATATTTTATTTTCCTATCCTACCCCGAATAGGTAAACAGCTTAATGTTATACATATGTATGAAGATTAACAAACTATTAGCATGAGTCCCCGTAGATATTGTGCATTCTGCCATACAAATTGTATGAAACGATCAGGACGTCATTAAAAAATGTTTGAGATGTACTACTATAATGTACATATATTTATAGAAAAATTAAATTATATAAAATCTAGTTGGGTTGTTTCGGAATTTATCTCATAAAAAAAATATTTTATAAAAAAAAACTTTGAGAATCTCTGGAACTTTTTCATGAAAATTTGTTTACATCCCTATAACATGTTTCGGCAGATACATCTTCTTCTCGTCCTATACCCTACCTGTACAAGTTCTTTTTACACCATGTGACACATACACGGAGTCTATTCAATGACCATGAGTGGTAGGGTAGATGGTGTCCCGGTCCCAAAATCTCCGACAGCTTGTTTCGGCTTCCACTGTACTGTTCAATCCAGTGTTCTTGTCTTGCCTTTTCTTGCAGCACGGGGGGATTTCGTGGCCAGGAAACTTTTACTCCTTTATTTATCTCGCCATCGGAGGCATGTGACCAAACAGAGGATGCCTTGGGTCCGTTTCTTGCTTATTTTTGAAGTATAAACGACAGAACGAACAAAAGAGAATCTTAGACGAACATTAGGTAACAAATTGCAATAGTTTTCGTACAATTTTTTTTTTGACGCAACTGGAGGTTGTTCAAAACAAATATGTCGGATATGTTTTCATGAACCTATCTAGATGACTCTTCGTTCTAGTTTTATGATAAGCAAGTAAGGTAAGTGTGTATTGCTATTTAAAAAATTTGTGTCGAAAATATAATAAGAAAACGTTGGAAATTTGTTCGTATCGGGATCTATGCGATGGAGAACAAAGTTTGAAAAAGTTTTACCTCGTTACCCGAACAGAAAGTTGGAGAAAAATTGCTGGGCGAAACTTTAATTGCTTCCATGCCACAGAGTGGAATCTCTCCTTTCTTCATCACGTGGGTATTGTAGGTACATTAGCCTTGGAAGATACACATCTCATACACACAATACTAGGGGAATACGTAGGCGGATTTATTTCGCATTGCGGTTATTTCATATAAGTACAATATACCTATCTACATATATTATTACAGAATACAATACAAAAAGAAAAAAAATACTTCAATAGTTTGATTTGCCGGCAGTAATGGATTTTAGAATTCATTTTTCTCATTACTAACCTTGTATTCTCAAACTTTTTCCAAATACGAGAGACAAAATGTGCAGGTACCTACATATTTTTTTTTAAATATAAAAAAAATAAAATCATCTACATTTTTTATACTGAATCAAGATTTATCTAAATGTTTTTATTTTTATGATCTAGCAATTATTTTTTTAGAATTTTCATATTGTGTATATTTTTTTCAATTTTTATATTAAGATTGATTAAAAAGATATTCTACTTCATTTTTTCCTCTGGTCAACTTGAAAAACCAAAACAGCAAAACCAGGATAAAAACAGAAAATTTCATATATAAACCAATCAATTAATCATCAAAATAATCATTTTCAAAACATTTGAAGGTTTGCTGATTATTCAAGCAACTCAGCGAATTCAACTTGCCTAGAGCAATGAGAGAGAGGTGGAATGATGCAGACCTGGGGGGGCAAGTCTGGTCAACAGGCGAAATCAAAACCATCCATGTTTACCCATATCATGAATATAATTATCATATGGATTTCTACAACATCTTAAGATTTTATAGAACTCCGTATAATAATTCTATCCATGATATGGGTAATCGTGAGAGTTTTGATTTCGCCCATCGACCAGACTTGCCCCCCCCCCAGGTGTTAAATAAACACATTATCAAAGACCCTAACGATAGGGTCCCAGGTTATTTATTTATTTATTTGGGAAGCCAACAGCTCATTTACATTTTTTATAATACAAATTTTAACATAGACTTCAGAGCCAATAACAAGCTTTCCATCAATAACAAGAAAATACTGTAAACAACTCATGTTACACGCGCACACACACACACACACACACACACACACACACACACACACGCACACACATACACACACACACACACACACACACACACACACACACACACATGCACATATACAATTTGTTTGGGATGGATAGGAGGGTACGAGGGATGAAAATTAGGAGCGTATCACCTTCAATATCAATATATATATATATATATATATTCAGGTTATAACCTTCTCTCGAAAAGTTTGGATTCAGCAAAACAAAAATTCATACAGAACAAGGACGCTGTAATTCTCCGGAATATTACTGTGAAGCAAGCAGGCAAACTATCCAGCATCTAGTAGAGGTGTGCCCGATATGGAGGAATGAAGGAGACTAGTTGGACGAATTCAGAGGCTGTGAAGTGGCTGTCGAACAAGAACCAAGAATGTTGAAGGACAAAACTCAATGACGTAGGAAAAGCCGAAAAAGCCGCACAAAAAGTAAAATAAGTATTAAAACAGGATAAAAAGTTTAGGAAAGTCTTTTATCTTTCATTTTTTTCAAAATCTAAACTATACTAAACCAACACCATTTTAATTGAGTATCAGTTTGTAATATCAGGTAGTGAAAAGTAGGTTCTCGACAAATCCTCGAAAGCATTTTCTTTCAAATAGAGTGGTGAATACTTGGAATAAACTGCCCCAACATGTTTTGGATGCTGAAAATGTTAATATTTTCAAGAATAGACTGGATTTTTTTTGGACAAAGCAAAATAGTTACAACCAAATAATAAAATTCGACAGTGGATATAGGCACGTCAGCCTTGGCTGCCTACCTATAAATAAATAATAATAATAATATTAAAAAATCCTAAACTTTTTGCTTGTTTTAAATAATCAGTTATATTTGTTGATATGAAAATTAAATACTGAAACGAAAGCTTTTGACATTACCGTTATATGTTTATACTGTTTTACTTCCCAGTATACACAGGAAAATATTTTCAATTGAAACAAACATCCCCTCATAATACCGACGAGTTTTGAACCATGTGTTCACCCTTCATCGGTCTGCAGTGGACCTCTCAACCAAGTTGTTATTTAGGGCTTTTTATAATTAAAAAATACTTTAGCGCCGCAATGAGCGCGCGTTTAATTCTACGCTTGGAAAAGGTAGAAAAATAATATATTTTTTCTTTCTCTGTCGTTTTTTTTTATATGGGCCACGAGGGAAGGGGGGAGCATTAATTCTCGGGGGCACAAAAAATCGAGGCATTATGTCACAGCGCCTAAACATTAGGGCGGGAGGTATTGATCTAGGCGGCTGTGGGCTGGGACTAGAGGGCGCTAGTGGGCGGGTGTTGGGGTTGAGGGGTGGCAGCCTCCAAGGAACACGGCGCTTCTCCTTGAAAAGTTTACAGGAATAACGGGAAGTCCAAGGAACATAGCGCCGCGGCGGTGTCGCGTGAAATGATAACACCTCCACCTCAACTCGCACCCCACAACTCACACCACAACCATCCTACTCCCGACAACCAGCCACTTGAGACGTCTAGGTGTCTGACGGGATCATCTTCGCAATCTATCTAATTATTACTATCTCAACCCTTTCAAACAATTACAAATTTAAGTCGTCAGAAAAACGAAAATGTTAGCGCTTACAAATTTATAAATCTGTTTCAATATTAATAAAAGTGACATTGACAGTTTTAAAATGAACCAAGATGTAGACGATTATAAATAAATTCATTTCGTCAAAAGTTAAAAACACTTACTTCATTGGTTCATAAAGGATGCATCACACATATGCATGCACCTTCACATACGTACCACACACACATACACACCCTCACACACATTACACATTCACTCTCACACACATACATACTACACATATATGTAAACAGTGATACCATGAGATACGGGTATATGTACATACATTGTACATGTACCTATAGAATATTATGTTACTTATCATGATTGTATTGTAAGCTTATAATTGATGTATGGAGTGGGTATTTAGGCAAGTTATTTTATATTCTGTATTTATTTTTTACTTCGTACATTGATAGCTTCAATTTGAATAAAAATAAAAAAATAAATACTATTTTTTTTCACTTTAGGTATATATGTCCGATCCCAAACTTTTGTTACTTAACTATAAAAATATGCTCTTTACATTTTTTCTGTCTTGAAAATACAAAATAAAAGATACTTATATAGGTATGTGCCTATATTATAGGTCAACAACAGAAATATCTATGAAAACTTTTGAGTTAACGTTTTTGATAGAAAATAATTTATAATGTAAATTATAATATTTAAATTGATTAATGTTTTAATAAATAAATTTGATCATCAATGTTTTGTTTTATATTGAAGTGTATAAATGTTTGCACCCATCCAATGACAAAATAATTATGGATACTTCTTAAAGACCTTCATAAGAAACTATTTCGTAACAGAATGTTTCGTAACCAAATAGCATGAATCGTGTGATAATTTTTTGTAAATAACATCTCGCAAAGTTCAGCAATGAGTTTCACCACGCATTCTGAATGTAGTGCCTTTTTAGGCGAGACGAGACAAGTTCCTTTTACAGGGTTGTACACCTGCACACTTGTAGCTGGTTTACCCCACATTGTGGGATATGCCGTGATGGTATAAGAATCGAAGCCAGGCCACTAGCACAGAAGTCCCAAGAATGGCTTCGTGACTAATTATATTTGTTTTTACATCGATGAGTTGATTTATTTCATATCTCGTGTATCTAAAAATAATGTGCATAAACTTACATACTTTCCTTGCTTTAGAATAAATTTATTTTACTCCTTAAATTATGCAAACATTATAACAATGTCCAGCTACTGATAGCTTTTCCAACGACTTAGTATTTGATGATATATTTTATCAAAAATCAAAGGAAATCTTGAAGTGTTCCCCTTATGAGACTGAACAATACTCTAGATAGAAAGTCTATGTTTTAAAGTTACATATACGGATTGAATTTTTTCCCTGTCGGCAGTCAATAATATTTATGACATTTTTTAATATCTCGAGAGACGAAGTTAGAAAATTATAGGATAATCAAGACTTCAAGGTGCCTACAGGACTTAAGACATGTCATCGACTGGTTTACGCGAACGTTTTATGCGCTTGCTCAACGTTCAATAACCATTGGTGAACATTACGCAAACGCATAAAGTGATCACGTAAACAGTCCGATGACAGGTCGTAAGCCCTGTATCTGCCTTGAGTTCCTGGTTCTCATATATGTAATATTCCAATTTTGTCTCTATGAAAGCATTAAAATTTTTAATTTGTCATATAAATGTCAAGTAACAACAATTTTTTTATAAATAATGGTACACTTCTTAATTTTTGACAACAGCTTAATCATTGAATCAAATATATGTACGATAATTTAAAAACATCGAGTCTCAAACGCTCTACATTTGTTCTGTCATTGTACCTATAGTATTCGTTTTAAAAATTATTAAATATTATATTTCACCTACTAACAATAAATTATTATTATACCTACCAGCATACATAACGTATTATGAAAAACACAATTCATTTTAATTCATGTCGTTCCTAATGATAGCAAAATATTTATTTTGAACAGTAATTTTCCTGCCGTTACAAATCTCAAATTGTGTAAATAACATGGTAGAACACGAAAAATGTAAACAAACAATAAAAATACAAAGGAAATTAAATCTCCAAATACAATTATTGACATTGCACGGTAATAAATAAATAAAATAACCATTGTGTTTTTTTTTGATACGCAAGAAAACAGCGGAGTTATGTCAAAAGGTCAAGGGGGTAGGTATAAGAGGAATGTGAATGAGGTGTGTTTACTTCAGCCCCTTTTGAGTGAAGATAAATGGTGGGTACTTTACATCAGGGATGGGAAACCTTTTTTTGCCGTTAGATTAACTTCTTTTGCAGTCGAGGGGTATTATGACGCGTCTCTAAATACCGACAATTAATTATCAAATTAAAAGAACACACGATTGCACTGTACGTTTTTAAAATGTACAACTGTAAATTATTTTTGTTATCAACTTTTATTTTGTGTTTTGATATTTTGAACCTTTGAAAGCAATATTGTGCTTTAACTGCAGAAACAGGGTATTTTATTATTATAAATCGACTGCCGTTGGTAAGCCGATTCCTTATTGTGCGGGCGTATTGGGTTCGATCCCCAGCAGAGGAGAAATTTAATTAAAATTATTTCTCATGCTCTCATGCAATTCTATCTTCTCTGGGCAGGCAACGCTGGTTAGTTGGTAAAAATGCTAATTTATAATAAAATCAGCACTAGTATAAAGTGCTAGGATGTGTTTATTAATAACACTTAAATTCGCGAATTACTTAGTGAAACTTTGTAAATATTTTTATTTATTTTTTAAATGATTTAACCACGTTTAAAATTAAATCAATGAAAAGTTATCGGTAAACAAATTGCATTTTTACTCCTCACTACCCCAAGAGGATATAGTGGGGATTTATGAATTCATGCTGAGATTGTATTCTGAAAATTTTATCACAATGTATATATGTGTGCTATATACATGTGTACAATGTGCTATGAACTTTTTACGGCGTGTTTATTATACTTTATCGATTATAGACAAAGTACTCATTCGATTCATTTCGAAATTGGCAAATTTGTATATTTAATACTCGATTAGATTTTGAGAGATATATGAATAGTACTTCTTAATTTTTTTAAACAAAAAATATTTCAAAGTGACCTCAAGCTCAGGAAACTTTAAATTTGATATTTTTCTTTTCAAATTGCTATAAAAACATTTCACTTTCATAAAATGGCATTAAGAATTAACAAGTTTTCAAAATAAAATACTTAAATCGAAATTAATTTAACAAACTCTGGAGTAACGTGGTAGTGTTGGCCACAGCCCACTCGTTTTTAATTAGCGACTTGGACTGCGGTCATTAAATTTAATTTACTCTATATCAGAACATCTTTGACGTTCAATGAGTTATTTATAGTAAATTTATTGGGAAATATTTCTAGATAAAATCATTTGTTGATATTAATAGTTCCAATCGAGGTTTGGCATTAGTTAGGGCTGGGCCTGTCGCATGTGCTCTATACATATATTTACATTACGAAGGTTCTTTATAAGCAAAGCGCTCTGAGACTCCAATATATCGATCTCACTTGTCATCTTTTACATTAATTTTCCATAGTGAAGGGTGAAGTGAAGCCTCGCCTTCCATCAATCATTAGGGGTATGGCATCAAGATGTGCCACTAGCTATTAATACTCATCAAATCATCTACTCACATATTATTATATTGGATTAGAATGGTAAACCCAATTACCTTGTTAACACGCTAATAATAAACTTTTACAATAAAACATTGTGCATTTCGTCCACTTTTGACTATTTGACTGTCAAAAGGGTTTAATTTTTTGTCACACCGTCCAAATAAGGAATAAAAAAAATTCAATTCTCCGAGTGCGACTTGAGGGAGACCAAAAACGATTTCATAAATTCTTAAATTTTAAATAATATTTTCTATGGAATACTATTAAAAATAACGTCTTCCATTTACAGACACTTGGTTGGTGGAAACCCGCCGACATCTTAAAGTCAAATTGTCAAACACCGAGTGACAAGGGCTCACCGCGCCTATGCACTGACAGTATTCCGTAGAAAATATGAAATAAAAAAAATCACGCTTTAAAGAATACATGGATAGAGGTGTTTGGATAGCAATTGCTATCTGATATGTCAAATCCACCACGACTTGGGGTTCATAGTAGCCAATCGTTGTTATCTGCTGTGATGCACTTACGCAGAAAAAAAATAAGCCTTTATACTATAACGTGAGTCTGGCGGTCACGGGCTCTTGCACTTCCATATTTATCATGATTTGATAACATTTGAAAAATCAAAACATTTTTAAAATATAGGATGAGCTTTTTTCGTAAAATGTCAAGATAGTTCTAACCACATTCATTGATATCAATCAATCTTCACACTTTACAACAGACGCAACAGCCTTCTTTGAGAAACTATGTTCGAATACAATGTTTATAATAGTGTCGTTCAATATATTATTAGAATTACATGTTATATTTTGTCTTTTCCAAGAAAACAAAATAATCTAAAAAATATTTTATTTCCGCGAATAACATACATAATATATCTTAAAGAAAAATGAATATACGAGATATGATACGTTAAATAAACATCAACCAATATAACTGAGCAGAATATTTCTTGAGGGGGGAAATACTCGAAGCAAATTATTCCGAGTTAACTCAAACGACATTCCTCGTTGTGGCGGTAGCTCCTTAAACGTATGTAAATTATTGTAAAAAACTTCTTCTCCCGCTGCTAGATGGCGCTGGTGGAGCTGCCTAAGGGGAAACCCCACCTCCCTACCTCCTTTCCTCCTTTCCTCCTCTCCCCTACACCTCACTACCGCCCACACTGTCTCAGCAAGGGTTAGCTGGGATGTCATTCACTTTATTTTTTGCTACGTTTCACGAACATATAACTTCACGAACTTAAAATTAAGAAAAAAAAATAACCTTTACTACGAAAAAAGTTTTCAATGTTTTCATACCATACGTCGAGTTTTCATTGTCATATTTGGTGTAAAAATAAAAACTATTATACCATTATTAAAGCTATGTTTAACCATACTTTTTTTTCTCTTTCACTGAAATTTATTTATGTTTGTGACGCGACCTCTTCTGTTCGCTTTTGTTTGTTTTGAATTCGACGCCAAAATCATAAGGCAACACTGATGGAACAACATGAAAAAGTATAATAATTCGAAATTCATTTGACATAACCTCGAAATGTAATGCTTTCGCCGATAGCCTGTCCCCTTCGCCCGTCGACGACGGTCCATTCCGGCATTAAAGGTGCATTAGCACGCTCATGGCCGTGAAGAAAAGAAAATTTTATGTGGTGCGCAAGAAAACCAGAATAACAATATTTGTGACAATATATCGGCTGTGTTTTTAAAAAAATAATTTTAGTGATATTATTTTAATTAGTAACGTCCTTAATTGACTTTATTTATTTTGATTTGTGACGTCCTAATTTATTGCCAACATTATTTTATTTTGTGATAAAATAGTGTCGTCTGAATGTTGACATTTTTTTTCACGACGCTATCACAGTCAGACCACGATTGCATAATGTCATTTTCACGACGCTATCACAGTCAGACCACGATTGCATAATGTCATTTTCACGACGCTATCACAGTCAGACCACGATTGCATAATGTCATTTTCACGACGCTATCACAGTCAGACCACGATTGCATAATGTCATTTTCACGACGCTATCACAGTCAGACCACGATTGCATAATGTCATTTTCACGACGCTATCACAGTCAGACCACGATTGCATAATGTCATTTTCACGACGCTATCACAGTCAGACCACGATTGCATAATGTCATTTTCACGACGCTATCACAGTCAGACCACGATTGCATAATGTCATTTTCACGACGCTATCACAGTCAGACCACGATTGCATAATGTCATTTTCACGACGCTATCACAGTCAGACCACGATTGCATAATGTCATTTTTTTTTATAAATTTAAACTGTAACATATGAAAGTGTGCTTCGACTGCAATTGACATAAGTGAGCTCATCCTCCAAACGTCTTGGGAGGAAGGTTATCATTTGTATCTGCATATAAATAAAGTAGACCTGGTAAGATTGTCGTTCTGGATTTGCGAATGTTTGTGCACGACTATATTCATGTCAGTCTGCCCAAGGCTGCCTGTCTTCACATTCGTTTGAAATCTTTCTATGTGGAAATCGGCAATTTTACAGTAGAGTAAAAAACTTACAATATTACATTTTTATAATATTACATTTGAAACAGTATAAAAACACAAAGCCTCACAAGCTGATATGTTTTTTTTTATTATTTTCAAAATAAAGTATGTTTAAATGTTATATAATAAGAATTATAGAATGCTTTTATGCTTTACTCACCGAGTCGCCAAAATTGATTTATGTGAATTTACCCTTAAGATGACAGAAATACCAACATTCTGATATATGCGTCCCTATCGTAATTAGACCTCAAATGGCACGAAGCAATAAAATCCGACATAGGGAGAGTGAGCAATTCACGTTGAACAAATGGTCCCTTTTGCATTGTGGGTCAGATTTGCTTTCCTTGCATTGTTCCACCAATCTTTCAGCTGTCAAATATTCGAAAGATACGTTATATTTTTATCGCAATTAATATTATATTGATTTACTTTATTTTCATAATATTTTTTGATATTTTATAATAATTTTATTATATTTTATATTTATTATATTTTATTTTCTTTCAGAATCTTATTTTGGCCTATACAATTTTAAAAAATGTAAGTTGAAATTTCAATTCTCCATGAATTTAGGTAAATTTTAAACTACCATTTCTGTATGGAAAACGTATTTGTTTTAAAATATTTTCATAAATGAGTTGGTGATTATTGTATTTCGGTGTACAGGTCATCTCAACAGCGACAAACTATAGCTTCTCAGTCTTCATCTACAGAATCTCAGCATCAAGAAACACATGGTATAGCATACAGGGTAGGTGAAAGAGTAAGAATCGCACATGAAAATAACAGGTTGCGAATGGTTGCACTTAGGGCAAACGAATCCAAAGAACAGCAAGAAAGGAGACGTGAAACCAGTAGATTACGAATGGCGGCATACAGGGCATCACAATCTCAGCAGCGAGAAAGAGGATGTCCAGATTTTCAGTCTTCAAGTAATCGGATGGAGGTAGGGAGTCGTGAAAATTTAATAATAATAGATCAGATAAATATGCAAGAGGTTGTAGGAAGAATGTCTATACCCGGAGAATCAGGGTCTACTCGAGTTGAAATTATATCGTCCCAGGTATCAGAAGAACAGGTAAGTATTTCAGAAATCAACACGGCAGAAATGACTGCATCTTCGCTATTTTTAGATGAACCAAGATTACAACTTGATAACAGAAGTGGTATTGTAGCATTGAGACATGAATCCTGGAGACAAAAGGAAAACTCTGCTTTTTCCTATAGTTGCAGTATAGATTATCTTTCTGATCCAGTATTAGCTTTTGGTAGAATGTCTATAATTTGTACATATTGTGGTGCTTTGAAATGGAAGGGAGAAAACCCAGGAATGTGTTGTAACAATGGAAAAGTACACATACCTGCAATAGATGATCCTCCAGAGCCTCTTTACACATTATTGACAGGTAATTCTGTAAATGCATGCCATTTTCAAAATAATATTAGAAGATATAATGCTTGCTTTCAAATGACATCTTTTGGAACAACTAAAGAAGTAAGAGAGTCTGGTTACATGCCCACATTTAAAATTCAAGGTCAAGTTTATCATCGTATTGGAAGTTTACTTCCGTTACATAACGAAGAGCCAAAGTTTATGCAAATTTACTTCATGAGTGATGGGATTAAGCAAGCTGAACAGAGATGTAATACTGTGACTCAAACAAAAATTGATGTTGTATTGGATCTACAGCGTATGTTGCATAGAGAAAATACATATGTTCAAAGTATTAAATATGCACTGGAGAACCTCACTCCAGAATACAATATTATTATTCGTGCTGATAAAACACCAGTTGGTGAACATGAAAGGCGCTTCAATGCACCTACAACATCCGAAGTAGCAGTTATATTAGCAGGTGAACCACACAACAATCGTGATATAGTGATAACACTTAGAAATAACAGTCTTCAAAGAATCGCAGAGACTCATAGGTCTTATGATGCTCTTCAATATCCTTTAATCTTTTGGAAAGGAGATGATGGGTATCATTTTCAATTGAAATTAAGGAACCCTATAACGGGAGCATTAGTTCAAAAAAAACTATCCGCAATGGATTTTTATGCCTATAGAATAATGGTGCGACATGAAAATTTTAATCTTATTCTAAGGTACAAAGAACTATTTTATCAATTTATTGTCGATATGTATGCTAAAATTGAAGCTGAAAGATTGAGGTTTATTAGGTTGAATCAGAGAAGTTTAAGAGTTGACCATTATATAAATCTTCGGGATGCAATTAGTAGTGATGGTAATATTAGTAACGTTGGAAGGCTAACTATTTTACCATCAACCTTTACAGGTAGTCCACGGTATATGCATGAACGTACCCAAGATGCTATGACTTATGTACGCAATTATGGAAGACCAGATCTTTTTATAACATTCACATGTAATCCTGCATGGGTTGAAGTTGCTGATGAATTAATGCCAGGTCAAAAACCACATGATCGTCATGATTTATTGGCACGAGTTTTCAGGTTAAAATTAAAAACACTAATGAATCTCCTCAAAAATATGAAGATATTTGGTGCAGTTCAATGCTCAATGTACACAATAGAATGGCAGAAACGTGGTTTGCCACATTCACATATTCTGTTGTGGCTTAAGGAGAAAATTCATGCTCAAAGAGTAGATGATTTCATAAGTGCAGAGTTGCCAAATCCTGTCAGTGATCCAGTATTATTTAATATTGTTAAAACACAAATGGTACATGGACCGTGTGGTAATATCAATTGGCATTCACCATGTATGAAAGACAAAAAGTGTTCAAAGAAATGTCCACGTAAATTTTTGAAAGACACACAGACTGGTCAAGATGGATATCCACTTTATCGCCGAAGAAGTCCACAAGATGGTGGAGTGACTACAACGATGAAAGTTCATGGCGTTGAGGTGATTATTGATAATTCATGGATTGTACCATATTGTCCATTTCTTTCCTTAATATTCAATGCGCATATTAATGTAGAGTATTGTCATTCTGTGAAGTCAATAAAATATGTTTGCAAATATGTGAACAAAGGATCTGATATGGCTATATTTGGATTAACAAACAATAATGAAAACATTCATGATGAAATTCAACAGTTTGAATTGGGAAGGTATAGGCCGGCCACGCTTGACTTTAGTATGACGTCATCAAAAAACTATGCGACCCGTCGTAAGTCGTATGTTTTTACATGTAATTTGGATGCCAATACGGTGACCATCATTTTGTTTACAATGGACCCAATTTTTTTATTTAACTTTGATCATCTTTCCATTTTCACTTATTACATCATTTAAGACAATAAAGAATGTAATTATTAATTCTTACCTTACTTAACATGTCTGCGTAAGGGCAGCTATAAGGAATTAGGTCCATTCTACGCTTCCGAAGTAGTGCACTACGTAGCCTTTGGGAAGGTTTGCAATCTGATAAATTAATAATATATTTTTTCGATCTTATAATAAGAGAAGGTGAAACACAGAATTCGGTCAAGATTGTTCTATAGTAGGGCTGCTGTGTTAATGGAGGAGTCCGAGAAGCAACTGGTTCGAGTATGTTGAAGGTTTACTGTGATTTGATGTTGCAACTGAGGACTTTACACAATATAAACAATTTTTCAAAAGTAAAACAGGTCATGTTAAACACATCATATTTAATAAATAATAAAATATCAATGACAAATAAATGGTTGTGGTGTGTATGAAACAAATTTCATACATTCTATTTGTTAAAATAATGTTTTTGTTGTTTAAAAATACGCACTAGGACAAATTGTCACCCTATAGACGAAGATTTGAAATATTTCTTTAAAACGTCATTCACATTCACAAACGTCACGTGGTATCTTCGAAATAAGTGTATGATTTATAAAAGACGTACGTTTCAACATTTTATATGGGAGTTTGGTTTTTTCACTGCGACTTACTTTCATCTTCCGTCTTTGTTTTTTTATATACAGAGAATAAGAAATAGATACATTAAAAGCAGAAGTATTTTTGTTCGATCGACATATTTTTGCGATGAGTCATACCAAAGTCAAGATTGGCCAGCCTATATATAAGTACTAATGAAGCCATCTGGAGAATTTTGAACTTTCCTATTCATGAGCGGTATCCTCCAGTAACTCATCTCAGTGTCCATCTTGAAAATGGTCAAAGAGTTTATTTTACTGAGGAAAATATCCAAGAAAGAGCACAATCAATGCAGAATACAACTCTGACCAGTTTTTTCAATCTCTGTAGGACTGATAGATTTGCCCAAACACTTTTGTATAATCAAATGCCAACATATTATACGTGGAATACAAGTTCAAAAATGTGGATTCGGCGAAGAATAGGAAGAAATGTACCTGGACACTCTAATGTCAAAGCCAGTGATGCTCTTGGGCGTGTATATTCTGTACATCCAAGTAATGCTGAGTGCTTTTATCTGAGAATGCTTTTGCATGAAGTGATTGGTCCAACCTCATTTGAGTTTTTGCGCACTGTAAATGATATTATTTGCGATACATATCAACAAGCTTGCCAACTCAGAGGACTTCTCGAAGACGATTCACATTGGAATAGCACACTGCAGGAGGCTGCTGAGGTACAGTCACCAAAAATGCTCAGAATGCTATTTGCCATAATGTTGCACACCTGCGCTATGTCCAATCCGATTCAATTATGGAATAATTTCAAGGAATATTTGACTGAAGATATTTTACATCGAACACAAATAATTAATCCAAACATTGCACTGGGATATAACGATGACATGTTTAATGAATGTCTTATAATTATCGAGGACAAAATAATGTCAATGGGAGGTTTAGATCTTAAAACTATCGGGCTGCCTGAAACTCAACGTAGTTGTGTAAGAGTATCACATGAATTTTTAAGAGAAACAAACTATGACATAAATCAGCTGAATATATACATTGAAGAAAATGAACCAAAACTCAGTGAAGAGCAGAAAAAAGTTTATATGAAAATAAATGAAGTTGTTTTAAATAATATTGGAGGGATATTCTTTTTGGATGCACCTGGAGGAACTGGCAAAACATTTTTAATTAATCTCATTCTTGCGAAGATTCGACAAAGAAGTTTGATTGCACTTGCAGTAGCATCATCAGGAATCGCTGCTACTCTCTTGAGAGGTGGAAGAACAGCTCATTCCGTCTTTAAATTGCCTTTAAATCTTACCTCCGAAGATTCTCCAACGTGCAATATAAGCCGGGGAACTAGCAAAGCTAAGGTTTTACAAGAATGCAAATTAATAGTTTGGGATGAGTGTACGATGTCCCATAAATGTGCCTTGGAAGCTTTAGATAGAACATTGCAAGATATCCGACAAAATAACAATGTTATGGGAGGAGTTACATTATTACTATCTGGTGATTTTAGGCAGACCCTTCCAGTAATCCGCTCTGGAACGAGAGCTGATGAGCTACATGCTTCTCTCAAGGCTTCATATATATGGAAGCATGTACAACGTCTCAGTTTGCAGACTAATATGCGTGTGTTCCTTGCAAATGATGAACAAGCACAAGAATTTTCAGCAAATTTATTAAAATTGGGTAATGGACAATTACCTAAAAATGGAGATGGAACAATTTCATTAAATCTTATAGGAAATATAGTAACATCTGCACAGCAACTGAGGGAGTCTGTTTTTCCAAATGTCGCTGAACATTTTAGTGAACACAATTGGTTGCGTGAAAGGGCCATATTAGCACCCAGGAATGATTCTGTAAATACAATCAATTCTGAACTTTTATCATTGATTCCAGGTAATCTTCAAACATATACATCTGTGGATACTGTACAGGATCCCGGTGAAGCAGTCAATTACCCTACAGAATTCCTAAATTCTTTGGAATTAACTGGTGTACCTCCACATAATTTACAACTCAAAATCGGGTGTCCTATTATCCTACTCAGAAATTTGGACCCCCCAACACTGTGTAATGGAACTCGATTAGTTGTGAAAGAGTTAAAGCCGAATATTGTCATAGCTACAATCCTAACTGGTCACGCTTCAGGAGAAACTGTCATAATTCCACGTATCCCTATAATACCAAATGATACTCCGTTTCAATTTAAACGTCTTCAGTTTCCTCTTCGTCTCAGTTTTGCAATGACGATAAACCGCTCACAAGGACAATCACTTAAAGTTGTCGGCCTTAAGCTGGATGTACCCTGTTTTTCTCATGGTCAACTATATGTTGGATGTTCGAGAGTGGGTAATAAAAAAAATTTGTTCATTTTGTCCCCTAATGGAAAAACTTTAAATGTGGTTTATCCCGAAGCTCTTACAAATTCACCATGAATGTTACATATATGTGTCATTGAATATTAGTTCAGTTAAATTCAGTTAATTGAAAAAATTAAATCTATATTTTCAAAGGAGGAAATTTATTCACATAAAAATATACAACATTCAAATTCAACAAAACTTATTAATGTGGTTTAGTCTTCTCTAGGTCTTACTCTTTCTCTGCATCTTTAAACAAATAATGTATATCTTTGTCAAATATGTCATTGAAAAAACATATAAAACATAATATGCTGACTATTTACAAAATAATTCAATGTTGAATTAGGAATACTATACATTTATGTGCACAATATACCTATCAAACATGGTCACTGTGTGGGGGCGTACAGCGTACAGGCTCCACTCCTAACTTACATATAATGCATACTATACATACATATCGAACCGAACACCATATTTTCATATCCTGACATACAAGCATTGTCTCGATACTCGACTTACATATGTACATCGCCTCATACATGTTCATATGTTATTCAACCTACTTATATTTCATCTTTCATAATAGCAATTATTTGATAATGCCAGGACTTTCTATGACAACACCTTTCCCCCATTTTTCAGTAAAGTATATATTTTTTGTTAACCTCACATCACATTTTCATCACACATTTGTTTTATATGGGCAAACCCAAAAAATAATAATAAATCAAATATTGAATAAATTGAACTAACATTAATAAACCAAATATTTATTTAAAAATAATTGAATAAGCCTATCTAAAGTAATCTAAAGTAAATGTTGAAGAATAGTAAAATAACATTATTTAATTTCTTATTTTCAAATCATAAGTATCTGCCCACAAATCTAAAGTTTAAGTATTAAATTTAGACTAAAGTTATTAAATATATTTTTTTAATTTTTGGAAGAATAACAGCTATATATTACAATTTAACAGCCAATTAGAAGTCTCCACTGATAGGCCATACCGTCAGTTGCAAGATGAAAAATATAACATATATAATATGTTTCTCTAACAGATATAATTTCATCCTGAAACCGAAGTTAATATGTTGCATATAATATGTTTCTCTAACATATATAATTTCATCCTGCAACCGAAGTTAACATTATATTAAATAAGAAAAAAAATAATCACAGAAGAAAAATAAGAAAAATTTATTTTAGTGGTTAAAGTTGGCAAAATAAATTACATTCTATTAAAAAAATGGCACTAAGAATACATCTCGCTACTGTAATGCTAAAATGATATACATTAAATTCTGATGGATTAATTATTAGGTATATGTCCATAACCAAACTTTAGTAAATTAAATAAGTAATTTAAAGGTCATCAATATACTTCTTGAAGCATGTCTGAAAAATCATATGTTCACCAGCCGATGATAAGTCGTCAGCAGATGCTTTACTTCCCATTCCTCATGTCTATTGAGACATTGAGTCAACTACTGCCGTTTCAATGTCAACTCAAAATTAGAACACTAAAAATATATTGTTATATATCTGCTTTTTATTTAAGTGTAGATAGATATTATGTCTTCCAGTTTTCTTTACTGTTTCTTTCTGGGAGTACTAATAGAAACAGTGGATTTTGCAGCATTAACGAAAACAAATTAAATTCTCATACTTCTTTGTATTAGATTTAAAATTCCCTATATTTTCAAATAGTGAACGCAACAATGCTGGTTCGGAGAAAATGCATTCAATTATAAAGAGAGTGAGCTTAAAAAAGAATCTACCATTATTCATTACCTAATGTTTGATTAGATATGGGAAAGAAATACAATTATGTAATGTTGAGTTCTCTCTTCATATTATTTTCAAGGTTTTGATTGTGCTGTCAATATAACGATTTAATACCTATTTTAACCAGTTTTACGTTAATTATTAAATAGATAAAGGTTTTTTGTGCCAGCAACTTTTTAATAACATGAGGCAATGCGCTTTAGTGCCTGAAGTATTTGTCTAAATCGGTCTCTGCGTATGCTTGCTGAAGTAATATTAACCGAATATGTCAATATATCGAATACCCTCATTTTAGCATAAAATAATACAATATAAATACACAAAAAGAGCAAAAGGATGATCACTAATAATTAAAATTAAGTTATATAATTCAGTTTAGACTAGAAACATAAATTTATGGCCATAAATCCTTGCACTATAACCTAAATATTGTGTGTATGAAAAATATCTGTCAAAGACATTTGTCAAACGTCAACCACGGTGTTGCCAGGATTTAAATTTCTAATTATTATTGGAGATTTGCACGAAAAAATATGAATATTTATTACAATGAGTTAAAAAATATTATTTTTTAAATTTGAACTACAATGTATTATTATTCAAATTCAAATAAATATCTATAAGAATAATTATATGCCCGTGAGACACAAAGAAAAGATGCAGGTCGTTAAATTGCTGCATCGTGTCTTCCTACCGCGCTCCACGGTTCCGGTTAGGCGGACATCATTCCTCGGGGGTGCTACAGGCTGATGGAGTCAACTCTTCGTGGTCTAAGTATGGCGGTTTCTTCTCAAGGTTTCGTGGCACAAGGATTGTAGCCGACGCGGGGCGGGTCGCTGGGGCTACGCGCGGCGAAAACAAATATTTTTAGTATCTTAATAGCTTCGCTTCCTTAGATAAAGAATTCAACAACGGCCATGAACCGCCGGAGGCGGTCATTTACCGCGCAGCGGTAAAGCTGGCTGCAAGCCCTAGCTTAGAAGCTGAGCGAAGCGAAGCTTCTCAGCTAGTATTTAATAAAGTAAAATAATAGAATAAATATAATTATTAAAACTGCTTGACGCACAGAGCCTAAAACTGAATATATAGAAAATTTTAGGTCTACATAATGAATTTTGAATTTTTTTCCAGTCACAGTAATTATCAATATTTGAATTTTTATCTTACATTTCCACTAATATCAAAAATCATACAAGCTAGAACGCTTAAAATTTGTATAAGTATTTATTATACGAAATTTTCAGGTTTTCTCAAACTTTTTTGCTAAGAAAACATTTTTTTATGAAAATTTATGTGTTTAACTGCCTATATATCCAAATATTTTAAAAATATCGAAAGCCGAAACGATCAAAATTGATAAATTTATTTTGTATATAAAAACATCAACATTATAGCTTCATATCTCAAACTTTCCTTAACAATTTTTGTAAAAATTGTATTTAGTGAAGAAATCGTTTCGTTTGGCAGAACACAATATGTATGGGAACTCGTAATAGTTTTATATTAAATCTTCATACAAACAAACAGACATACTATCAAGTTCTCTAAATATATGGGGTGGGAAAAAAGGACTGACTTCCCCACTATCTTATCCTGACATAAATGTTTTGTATTGTAAAAAAACATCTAAATATATTCAATAATTTGTATTCAAGGGTTTATAGTTTGGTACGTATTTTACAACTATTCATACTACCGCCATCGACAGTTGGATGTCATGTGTTACATGCAACTAGTATTATAAAATTTATATATTCGAAAAAAAAATATGATACATAAATATCTTCTGCATTTTGAGTCACGATTATGAATGTGTACAAAAATATGATACATAAATATCTTCTGCATTTTGAGTCACGATTATGAATGTGTACAAAAATATGATACATAAATATCTTCTGCATTTTGAGTCACGATTATGAATGTGTACAAAAATATGATACATAAATATCTTCTGCATTTTGAGCCACGATTATGAATGTGTACAAAAATATGATACATAAATATCTTCTGCATTTTGAGTCACGATTATGAATGTGTACAAAAATATGATACATAAATATCTTCTGCATTTTGAGCCACGATTATGAATGTGTACAAAAATATGATACATAAATATCTTCTGCATTTTGAGTCACGATTATGAATGTGTACAAAAATATGATACATAAATATCTTCTGCATTTTGAGCCACGATTATGAATGTGTACAAAAATATGATACATAAATATCTTCTGCATTTTGAGTCACGATTATGAATGTGTACAAAAATATGATACATAAATATCTTCTGCATTTTGAGTCACGATTATGAATGTGTACTAAAAACTTTTTAAATGAAATTTCATGTGACTGCAATAAAATCGATACTTCCTTTTTTTTCATTTCTATCTGGGGGGCTAGTCCCGTCAAACGGTGGAATCAAACCCCTCATGATTACCCATATCACGAATATAATTATTTTATGTAGTTATAGAAATCCATATGATAATAATATCCATGATATGGGTAATGATGGAGGTTTTGATTCCACCGTTTGATGGCATTTGCCCCCCTGATCTATAAAATAATATTTTAACTACTATCTACCTTCTGAAGCAAAAATGGTTGGTATTTCTAATTATTTCTTCTAGCAAATATTCCCTTATTCCAGTAAGAATGAAACTAAATCCATATTTATTATATCAGTAGATACAAGAAAATTCTCGCGAAAACTCGTCGTAATTGTTCGGACCTTATTAATTTATTTAATGTGAAACATAAAGTAGGAGGTAATAAAGTCGTTGAGAGAAATGAAATTTAGGGGCAGAGACGTGTCCAAATTATGATAAGCACTCTGGCACGTGGTCTCAGCCCTTAGTCTTAACCTCACCACTTCTAAAGATACTTTCTAGAATACAGAAGTCTCACTGGAAAACACGCAATCAATGAATACATATAAGGGTTGCTTACATTTTTTTTAATATTTCGAACATTCTTTTTAAATTACTGCAATTACTTTATTCACAGAAATAAAAATAAATAAGATTTTAATTCGTCTTTTCTGATAAAACATTGAAAAAACAAGTGTTTTAATGGTTAATTACTCAAAAGATATTAAAAATAACAAAGATATCCATTTAATGTACGAGATGGAGTGCTCCTCTAGTACATGATATGGAGTGAGTCATGGTTTATCATATTGCAGTTTTCCATAAATTTCAACACTTCCCTAGTTAACTATTCTCTAAATCTTGATGAATAAATTGTTTTTTTCGAGAATAGTCTGAAATAGTCGTAATTCTCTATAAAAAAACGATGTTTTTTGCCCATCTTGTCAAAAGTCCCGTGGAAAAATTCTCACTTCGATTCATACAAAATTTGCTAACTGCGACATTTGTCTATTATATGAAAATCTATTGAAAATAATCTGTTCCATATATTTTTTAAATATATTCATTGGATAGAACCGTCAATCAAAAGTATTCTGTACACATACATTTCTTATCAACATCCGTAGTTTTGACGAAAATCGAACTTTACCACAAAAAATACATATATTAAATTTAATAAAAACACTAATTGGTGCTGATAAAAATATATTGTTTGTAAATATAATCAAACAAAATATTTTAAACAAAACACCAAATTGGTGCTGATAAAAATATATTTTTTGTAAATATTATCAAACAAAATATTTTATTTTATTTCAAATATTCAATGTTATTTTTTGAAAGCAAAAAAAACTATGTAACTTCCATAATCCCACAACAATTAGAAATCGTCATATGACTCATTTTAAAGATGCAACGACAATTAATAGAATGCGAACAATTGATCAAGGTCTGCAGTTTTTATATATTTATTTCAATATTATGTTTTTATGTATCTACTTAAATTTCCGTGGATATCATGAAGCTATTAAAACAGCGTATAGTCCCAGCTTTTCTTTTCTCCATTCTTAGGTTAGGTTTAAGTTTGTTTATAATAATAATAATAATAGCGACTCGCGAGAGCGAGTTTCTCTATAAATTATTATGTATATATTAAATTTATACATTTTTTTAATCTTCGCATTAAATATAACATTTCACAGCTAATTTGACTTAATTCTACGATACAATCAGAGAGCCAACCGGAAACTTTGACTTACTAAACAGGAAAAAGGTGATTGCGAATTGTAGACGCTAGTATTAATTCCGCTTAGTATAACCGTTCAAACAAAAATGCATTCACATGAATTCGTTAAATCTAAAGAAAGGTTAGACGAGTCATCACAAAAATTAACTGGAGTATTTCTGAATCCGTGGTAAAATAAATTCTTATTATTGGTGTTCTCCTTGACTTTATACGTTTTTCTTTAAGGTCGGTCATATAAAACATTTTACCTATGTATGTACATTATGTATGTTGAACCTACACCCTACATGAGTAAGTATATTATAATATTATGTTTTGAACAAGGTAATTCAATGATTCGACGGTTGCTGATTGAAACCTTTCCATGTCAATTCAAACATGGTATGAAGGTAGGTAGGTAGTTATATTAATATTTGATAGTCCCTGTTGTAACCCTATTATCTCCCCCCATCCTCCCCTACCAATTCCTCCGCTACACCAACATTAGGTAATGGAATAATTGATACAAATTGCCTCGCGTGATCGCCTTACTAACAACGTAGATTGAACTCGTGAGCCCTACCTTTGTACTTAGTACCTACCTACATACATAATATGTAGATCTATAGTCTTACTGTGATATTTTATTGAACTATGCAGAAATGTTTAACATTATTATTACGAACAATATTAATCAATCATTCATGTCTGGTATATTTATATTGCGTGAAAAGTGGTTAAATGGTATATAACTTAACCAATGGCGCTACAGCCCATCATGGGCCTTGGCCTCCTCAAGAACATTCCACCATTTACCCGGTCCCTTTCTACACCATCCATCCGCCTTAATTTGGGTCTTACCACGTTTCGCTTCCCATCTGGTCGTGTGTTGAAAATCTTCTTCGGGACTCTGTTCTCCTCCATGCGCTGGAGATGTCCCAATAATCTGAGACGATAAGTTTTTATGTACTTTACTATGTTGGGCTCATTGTACAAACGTTCTACCTAGTTCATGGTTGTATCTTATCCTCCATGATCTATTTTCACAGGCATGCCCGAAAATTTTTCTCAAAATCTTTCTTTCAAAGACCAAAAGCGTACTTTCGTCTCATTTACTCAGGGTATATACATGTATTAAAAATTAATTCGAATCTCATGTTATCTTCTTCTTATCGTGTCGACCAATACATCTTAATGTCCATCCGCTCCCAGAAGACCACACTCTCCTTTGTAGCGTCTTCTATAAGGTGCGCTCGTTCAGTAAGAATTTCCCGTCCACACTGGCCAGGAGTAGGGTTGCCAGATGGTATCCTAAAGGAGGACATGTCCTCCTTTTCTATTAATTGTCCTCCCTTACCTATGTACTATATGTCCTCATTTGGTCGGTGCCGGCTGGTGCCAATACACAATGTAGCAAAGAAAAGAACAGACTTAGGCTGGGTTTTTTCAATAAAAGTATAGGTAAAAGTATAGATGAAATACTTTGATTTTATAAAATTGTTCAAAAATGCGTCATTTGTCGGTATTAGATTTCAATGTAACACCAAATGTCTTGAACAATTTTATGAAATCAAAGTATTTTTTTTATACTTTTACTTTAAAATACTATAGATAAAATACTTTCATTTCATAAAATTGTGTAAGACTTTGGTCGTTTCATTGAAATCTAATGCCGTCTAACGATACAATTTTGAAAAAAAATATGAAATCAAAGTATTTTAACTTTACTATTACTGATACTTTTGTTGAAACAATCCAGCCTTAGTGTTAATTCTCCGAAAGCGCTGATTCTTACCCAATGTAATTTAAAAAATGACGTATTTTTTTTATACTTATTTGTTGAAAAAACAAGACTTACTTGAAAAATTGGTAGTTTGGTGAAATATGATGATTTAAGTAAAGTGAATTTGTAAAAAAACTTAAGTATATTATTCAGATCCTTATAACAAAACTCGATTTCAAGTTTTTTGTAGTGACTGTATGAAAGTTATAGATAAAATAAAGAAAATAATTTCATTTTCAGACGATTAAAATACTCCTATCGGTTTTTCTGTCAATAGGTGCGGTCGAATTGGTAGACGGGTGTAGGTTGTTTTTTTTGTTGCCATTTTCCTCGTTTTCGAAGGAAAGTCCTCTTTTCTGTACTGTTTGTCTTCCTTTTCCAAATTTCCATCTGGTAACCCCAGCCAAGAGCCATTGGGCATGCTAGAAGGTGCTCGGTGTCCTACGTTTGTCCACAATCGCACATCCCATCTTCAGCCCTTCCCAGTGTCTAGTAAAGTAGGTATTGTGGAATTTGAGAGGGATTACATTTTCTTAAGGGATTTTTTATTATTCAGAGCGATCTATGAATCAATAAATATACAAGTTGTTTATCAGTTACAAATTTGAGACAAATAAAATATTAATAAGATATTTTCATATGTACTGTTGATATACGAGTATAGAGAAGAGAATAAGAAAAAGGTAGGTACATCTGAAAAATTTTCTCTTGGTACTGTTTCTATCTGTGCCTATGTTTATTTCATGAAATCGGTTCTTCAGAATTTCCATACTAGACGTAGAGAGAACATGCAATTTCCCTGCATATTACTCTTTTTACACTTTGAAGTTATCGGTACGTTCTTTCAACAAACTTTTATCTCTCATCTCAATAATAGCATGCGAAATGAGACGTGAAATATATATTCCTATATAAACAACTTTCAACACATTATAACGAAATGAGCTCATCTTTTAATACAACCACTGTACAATTTTGCAAACTGCTGTCATTCGAATTATTTTTAATCAAGACCCGTGTCAGTGTATGCAGTTGATTATATATTTTTAGACAATATATTTGAATTTATGTAATTTCAAATATATTGTCTCATTGTTATTCATCTGTTTATCAGTTGGTATACTCGTATTATTTTTTTATATCTTACTTTATTTTATTTTGTGTAGTTTCACGGGCAACTAACAGGTACTACATTTGTCAAATAATTATTGAACACGCACTCAATAACAATTTGCCACATTCTGGAGACTTGGGATATTAATCGTCTCACAGATCCAGACTGAAAACACAATCAAAAACTTACATATATTTTACTTACAGCTTATAGCACTAAAACACCCGTATTCACAGTCTTTTTTCAATTCACATTGAGGAAAGCATGGATGCTAATGACATTTTTCATCATATCAATAATATAATATAATCTGTTATCGCTTGGCAACTGATAGAACATTTTGTATGAGAATTGTATGTTTCCAATATCCGCTAACTCCATATTTTCCGTATGTACCTACCTATATGTTATAAAGTACTTACAAAATCATTAATTTGTTTCCAAGAACCGATATTTCCAAAGAAAATAAATGCAAAAAAAAAATTATTTCCAAAAAGTGATAATAAGTTCAAAACTAACTGGTTTCAAAAACCTTCATGTGTGATCATTGAGATTGTCTATAGCTTAATGTGTGCGGTTCAGCTCATGACATCGCGCCATTTTGACGAATTTCAACATGGCGACCATTGTAAACACTCTATAGTTGTATGCGAGTTGTTCTCATTTATTGCATATTTTTAATGAAATAATTTGCAATTTAGAGAATAAAGTTTATATGGAATCTCATAAAAAGTAAGGAAACGTATCCAGCAACCATAATTGTGGAAACAGAGCATTCTACGCGAAAAAAGGACTGTAAATACTGGACAATTTTGTCCTTCCAGATGACGATGTAAAGCGATACATAGAACGCGACGCTCGTTAAGCAGCCCATTCACGATCGTGGCATTCGGCGTCGTTCCATATGGACCGGCTCCATTTGGAGCATTGTAAAATTTTCATCACACTCACGGGCGCGCCATCGAGCCATCAAAATAAGTATACGCAAGCGGTCGGCGCTTTCGCATTAATAAGTTCTATTTTTTTTAATTTTCAAGTAAAAATGAGTTTTATACGACTGCTATTTAGCGGTTTGTTTATATATAAATAGAAAAAAAAAACAAAGAGAAAATGTTGTATTTTCGCATTAGTGAAATGAGAATGAGAGTGTGAAACAGCTCGGCGCAATGAGATGGCGCAATGTACCGCTGGTTTTCACACTCACGAGCATGCCGTGCCGACAGGATGCGCCGCGCCGTTTTCGCGGTACTACAGAGTTTTGATCGTTTGGAATTCCATGTTGGTGTGTCAGCCCAAGGGCTGCGCGGGATTTGACATTCACGAGCGCATTTTGGAGTGATGGCAAGCCATTTGGAAGGATGGCACGATCGTGAATGGGGGCCTTTAGATGAATGAGTCACTCGTTAAGGGTAAGGTACAGATTAATTCAGGAGCATATACCCCGTAAACCATGGTTTTATAGATCAAAATTCAACAGATCGGAGATATCAATGATCTGCAGGATGCGATTTGGTCACTGCCTATCTCTATAAAATTGGAATTGTCCAGAGCCCATACTGCGAGTGCGGTCTGGACGAGAAAACACTTAACCATGTCTTCCTGGGGTGTCCTATTAGGGACGCTTACGGCACATGTCAACAAATTGCTTCTCATAAGTATGGAGTCGTTATTGAGCTCAGTTTCGGAATCTACTAAAGCGATCCTCTTGAAGACCAACATTGTAATTTGATAATTCTTATGTATTTGTAAATTATTTTTTTTTGAGTTCCATGTCTGGGTTTATTTGTTTGAGTAAATGTATTTATTTAATTCTTATGTGTTTGTATTTTTTATATGTTTATTTCAGTTCCATGTCTGAGTTTATTTGTGTGTGTTAATTTGTATTTTTAATTCTTATGTATTTATAAATTTTTATTTTTTTTATTTCAGATCAATGTCTGAGTTTATTTGTTTGTATTAATTTGCTTAATTTGTGTTTATTTGTTTACTTGGCACAAATCATCCAATAGTATGCAATGCCTTGAAAATAAAAAAAGTTGGTTGATTTGAAAATTGTATTATACATGTAACCATGGAAACGAAAACCAACATAATACGTCAGAAAAATAAATTATATGCCTCTAACTTTATTAATAATAGTTTTTTTATATCCGGTGCTGCTCAGGAAGGTAAATATGAGAAACTATTTATTTGTTATGATATAAATTGAGAAAGAGTAAAAAATATCCAACCTTAAAAATAAAAATTAAAATAAATAAGTGTTTTTTTTTTTTAAATCAGTTTCCAAATTTCATTTCGTTTCGGTGCGTTCCATTTCATTGCGTTAAATTTCGATCCGTTTCGATGCGTTCCGATTTGGTGAGTTCTATTTTGTTGCGTTCCGTTTCAATGCGTTTTGTTTCGTTACTTTCCATTTCATTGCGTTCCGTTTCGTTGCGTTTCGTTTCATTGCGTTCCATTTTGTTTCATTGCGTTCCGATTCGTTGCGTTCTTTTTCATTGCGTTCCATTTCGTTACGTTCCATTTCATTGTTTTTCATTTTGTTTCGTTCCGATCCATTACGTTCCGAAAAATACATTGTACAGCCCATTTGAAACTTTAATAAACCTTGGTGTAAGTGTTAGTGCATATCGGTGATATCGAGTGTACATATACATTGTGATTGTATTAGTACAAACGCCATTGGCCGATCGCACACACATACTTAAATTAGTACCGCTTCAGACTTCAAACTGACGAAAAGTATAGGGTGTTTTGCATAATAATATTGATTTTAATAAAAGTTCTTTTTTTAATTAAAATAATACAACACACTAAAATATTACTATGAAGATTAAATCGTTACTATGGCAACAATAATCAACATAATGAAAAGAACTTTTTTCACGAAAAAATGGCGACATAAACAAAAAGTACTTACTTTAAAATTAGGAAAAAAAAAATAAAATTAAACCAAATACTTACTATGTTTTTCACACAAATTCTAAGTTATACTTGAAAATATATTTTATTTCTGTAAATATGTACATATGGCATTTACATAAACAAATATTTGCTCATGAAAAAGACAAGTATGTTTTTTGACATTCAACAAATATTTTTATAGTGGGAATATCATATAGGGATTTATAGGAAATATAGAACTTTTCGTTCCCGGTAGATGCTGTTAGTAGTTACATAGTTCGATGTATTTGTTCTTATATAAAATGGCAAATTTCCTTATAAAAAAAATTGCATTTTTTAAATACGAAAAACATTAAAATTAAATAAAATAATCTCAATGTTTTTCACTCAAACGCTAAGTTATACTCGCAAATATATGTTATTCGTGTAAAAACGCACTTCTGACATTGAAATAAACAAATATTTGCCTACGGAAAAGTACATATTTTGACCTTTTATTCGTGACAAAATTTGTAGGAAAAATTACGAAATAATGAAAAATAACATAATAAAATATTTAAAAGTTTTTTTTTTAAATTTGCCTAGGTTACTTACTGGTCGCAAAAGAAGCGATATGCAGAGTATTTAAATTTGCCTAGGTTACTTACTGGTCGCAAAAGAAGCGATATGCAGAATATTTAAATTTGCCTAGGTTACTTACTGGTCGCAAAAGAAGCGATATGCAGAATATTTAACCTTTGTAGTTTTCTAGTTATTGATTGAAAAGATAAAAAAAAATACCCACATACATAACTACATATAACGTTCTAAAATATTACGGTGCGGATGAGCTACAGATTGATATGATATAAAAAGACTGAAATAATATATTAATGTGTTTTTTTATAATAAATACTTTTAAACATTTTATATTTATATGTTTACATGTAAATAAATACATATGTATATATTTATCAGCAAATGTTTATGTTATGTTTATATGCAAATGTTTATATTATGTAATAACATATAAACATTTTCATATTAGATTTAATACACTGTAAATTTGTAAAACGACAAATATAATTGCATGTTTTTTTCAATACATTCTTGAAATAAAATTATTTCTTATAAATGCTTATTTTTTTCATTTCAGAGTCAAAAATTGGGCTCTCAAATTTGGCGTGGATTTATGGGAGTTTGGGCGACACTTCACAAAGATGAATCAAATACAAAATGTAAGTATATTGTTTTAATTTTAAAACGCTGATGATTTTGTGGAAGCATCTTCGAGATGATCTTCTAAATGTTTGTTTTATCAAAAGAAGACAGAAATTAATTCATTGATTTAAATAAAGTTTAACCTACAATAAATTAACTAAGATCATTAAACCATTACAGAGCTAAGTTTACAACTACAACTTAATTGTTTGATTTTGATTCATAAGTATAATATCGCTATTGTAAATTTGACTTATATAAGTTTTTAATCTGTTATATTTATTAACTTACAAAAACAAAATACCTCCTTACTCATACATATATGAGATTAGCCGGATATATGTAAAACCAATTCGTTTTACATATATCCGAATTATGTACATATCTATAATACGTAATGTCGTCATCCTTAACGATTTGATAAGCTTGTGGAATTATGTGGCGCTTAATATAATAATTAGAATAGCTTATCAATTTAATGATTTCTATAGAATCTGATACCAATAAAACTCCCGTGTTAGTGTAAAAATATAATCACTAGAATATCCAGATTAAATTAAGTTACCTCAAAGATTACTTAATTATTTATAATGCCTATAAAAAGGGTTATTACTCCTCACTAACCCAAGGGGATATAGTGGGGAGTTATGTTTTCGTAATTTTTATTATTGGCCAACGGCGGGACAATAAAACTAGTTTTTAAATAAAAAAATAATTGAACAAACTCATTTCATGAAAATATTGAAAATTTTCCATACAAAATTTGAATACTTTATGGAGTGACTTGTTAGTGAAGAGTTTAGGGTTGGCCACAACACACTTGTTTTTTTAATGCATTTGGGCAATGAATTATCATTATTTGCAATTTAAGAGGGTGACTGCTGCCAACGTCCCTATTTTTTCAATTTGATATACCATCATTATTACTAAACGAATCATTTTGAAAAAAATAACCTAGTTAGTTTGGATATTAATAAAGAGAAATATACCTTAACTTTTTGATTATGTTCTGTATATATTCTTGTAGGAAAATAATAAGCATACCCCGATTTTAGACATTTATCTTAAATTTCTAAAAAATATAAGGTATAGAGCAATATTTTTTTTTATAAATTAAAGAAGAACAAAATACCTGGTGGAATATGATATGACGTTGCATTAACGCATCAGGTTAAGTAAATAAACCAAAAAAACTTTTATTACGCAATGGCGCTGAATGGAAAATAAATGTTTTTTAGGTTTATTTACTAAACCTGAAGCATTAATGCAACGTCACATCATATTTTTCTAAATATTTTTGTCTTCTTTAATTTAAAAAAATATATATTACTCTACACCTTATAGTTTATTAAAAATATATGATAAACGTTGAAAATCAGGGTATGCCATTATTTTTCTACAAGAATTATTCATACAGAACATTATCAAAAAGTTAAGGTATATTTTTGTTTATTAATATCCAAACTATCTACATAAATTATTGTTTTCAAAACGATTTGATAAGAAATAATGATGGTATATCAAATTGAAAAATAGGTACGTTGGCAGCAGTCCCCCCCTTAATTTTATTTATTTAATAACAAGTAGAATTATTTAGAGATATATTCAATTTCCGTACAAATTATATTGGGAAAAGTATTTTGTTGTTTTCTCAAAACATGATGGTTTTGAAAGTTTTTGGTATAGGCAAGTTAAGATATGTGTAATACTTTGTAGTAAATACCTGCATATATGTGTATTTTCTTTTACATTTCAACGAACCCCCATTATCAAAGTATTTTATCTGGATACGTTATTTCTCATATTGCAAAACATCTGTAACAATTGTTTGTTTTTCTTTGTGTAGTGTTATGACAGGAGCAGTAAAAATTAAGAATATATTGATTTTTCTGGTGTAGGTACGTAGAGAGAGGCGTTGGTTGGTCATTTCAGATCGTACAAAATAATATCCTAATACCATAAAATAACGTTTATTTGGTTATATTCCCAAAATGTCCTAGCAGACTGCGAAAGAAAGCAAAAATACTTACGTCTCTTTTATGTCCGCCCAATTTTTTGATAAAATCTTTTTATTATTATTATTGTACGAACAATACTGCCAATGGTTAAAGATATGTCGAAATCTTTTTCGCATCTAATATGCACACGAGAAAATAGTTGAGATTCTCATTTGATACTGAAGGATATTTTACAATTGAGTAAGGCTGGAATTACAAAAGATTTCTTAGGAAATTTCAACAAATCTTGTTCCTTTATATATACAGTTATGACGTATTAAAAAAATATATTTATTTATTTATTTATTTATTTATTTATTTATTTATTTGTTTGTTTGTTTGTTTGTTTGTTTGTTTGTTTGTTTGTTTGTTTGTTTGTTTGTTTGTTTGTTTGTTTGTTTGTTTATTTATTTATTTATTTATTTATTTATTTATTTATTTATTTATTTATTTATTTATTTATTTATTTATTTATTTATTTATTTATTTATTTATTTATTTATTTATTTATTTATTTATTTATTTATTTATTTATTTATTTATTTATTTATTTATTTATTTATTGCAAATAATATGTTGGTACATAGTTATATGATATTTCTTATAATTAATACAATTATATTATAGGTACGTATTACTCCACTGAAAGAGTAAATCTCGTGTTCAGCGGAGGAAGAGCGTAGCAATTATTTCAAGTCCATAATAGGTACATTAAAGATATTATATTAGATACATAATTGTTTGAGGTTTATTTGTGAATATAAAATTATTGTATACTTTTTTAAATTTTGCAAAATGTTTGATTTTTCTTATATCTAAAGAAAGTTTATTATAACAATTTATTCCTAGGTAAGAATAGTGATGCTGCATGGTTGATGTATTATATTTTGGAACCTTAATTTGTCCCTCTGAGCGAGGGCGGGAGCTTATTACATCTATATTATCGTTGTTATCAATAATATTTTATTGATAACAACGATATTATAATACGTTGTTATCAATAATATAATATTTATCAATAATAAGATTTCCCAGTGGAATATTTCTAATAAAATAAAAGGTCGCTTCTTTGCCAATGTTCAGCCTGACATACCAATCAAACCATGGTACTGGAAGCTTCGACTAAGTAGATCATCAATTGTAACTATTTGCCGTTTAAGAAGCAACCATTGTTGTACTGAATCTCATTTATTTAAAATACATTGTAACAGTTCTCCTATGTGTGAATGTGGTCTTGATATTGGTGATTTAAATCATATTTTCTTCAACTGTCCATTAATTAATCGTCATCAGAATTTTCTTGAAAACCTTTCCAAAAAATGTCATGTACCATTACCTACTAATATAGAAACACTTTTGTTTCATCCAAAAATTAATGTAATTAACATTATTACTGATTTTCTAAAAAAAAAAAATTAAAGTTGTAAACTGTTTTTCTTCATTATATAAGAATGTATTATTAATGAGTATCAATAATGTAAATATGTGAATATATCCGTATATATGTATACCTAGAATATAGTGTCAATATAAATGATTTTCTTTCTTTGTGATTATATTTGATCGTAATGAGAATGTTAATCTTTTAATCAATTTTATTTTATGTTATACTTGTTCTGTTATTAAGGTGTTTTTATTTAATCTATGATTACTTTTTTTTTTACTTAATGATTATTTTTTTACATTAACCTTAATTTTATGATTGATTAGTTACCTACATTTGTTTAACTTTTGGATTTATCTGTTACATTATTTTTTTTTACTATATGATAACTTTTATTTTATGATTTATTTGTTACATTATTTTTTTACTTTATGATTTATATGTTACAACATTTTTTACTTTATGATTAATTTGTAACAAGTAATTGAAATATAGAGTTTTTCGTGTGGGGGAGGAATTCTATGTTTCAATCATTTGCATTTGTGTTCTATTTAATTGTATTTTGATCTGTTTGTATTAATTTGCACCTTGTTTTTATTAAGTACCTACTTTATGTATCAATTGTATTTTCTCCTCTTGTTTTGTTATCTTTTATTGTTATTTTCACTCTTGAGACATGTAACATTCAATATTGGATGAAATGTCTTTAAATAAATAAAAAAAAAATAATATTTTTGTAAGTTTGAAATACTGCACTTCTTTTAAATATGCTATCCAGTTTTAAAACTCCAAATTCTTTATATAGTTGCTGTGTTGGGTAGTCTCTTGGTTTTTTTTTTAATAACTTTTATGATTAGATTTTGAGCAGTTTTAACAGGTTAAATGTTGGTTTTAAATGCTTCACCCCATGCTAAAATTTCATATTCTATAATTGACTGGGTAAATGCATAATACAAAGTTTTTAGAAAATTCAATGACAGTATATTCCTTAATTTTAGAAAAATGTAAATTAGTTTGCGAATTCTTTTAGTCGTAATATTTATATGTTGTTTCCATTTAATATTAGAGTCTATTGTTATTCCCAATTATTTGATAAATTCCACTCTCAGCAAATTCACGCATTTGTCATCGCAGATATTTGCTGACTAACAATTGTTGCTATGAATAATAAGTTTTGTTTGTGTGTGATTTTCGTTTGTTAGTGAGAAAATTAAGTAATGTGTTTTTTTTAAATTCAGCGAAAGTAAGTTATAGTCAAATTATTCTATCCGTACCTTACTCATAACGTTTGAACATGTTCAATAACAATATTTCTATAAATTAGCACTAGGCACTATTTCTATAAATAAGCACGAGGTCAGTAACCTATCTAGGGAGGAACATTCGAGAAACACCATGGACACTGACCCAGCATGTACTCATTTAACTACCTCCCTGATGGTATAAAAAACGAGGCAGCACTCGTCATTTCAACGTAGTTACTATTGTTGCTAACATCTACCGTGAAAGCTTACATTTCTGAATTATTAATTGTTCTTTGATTAATATGAAAGTTGATATTGCGAATAAACATATTTCTTTAATTGTGAATTGTAAATATACATATACGTAAGTAACCAAGATTTTCTCTCTCTCTCTCTCTCTCTCTGAACCCTACACTGTTTATTTTAATTAAAGTTTTAATTAACTATTTCAAATACAGGTCGAACCGAAAGCCGATTTTATTTTATCAATACACTATTAAGTACCTACTGATTTAACAAAATAACATAAGTCTAGCAGTCTTACTAATAAAAATCTACTGCACACCCGTTGACCAGTGTTTTAGTAACACACCGTCTAAAGGCCGTGCAGCGATTATTGAAAATCTTACTAATAAACGCTGTATAACGACCAAACGACTGTGTAGCTACAACAAGAGTAGAACAAAAAATAATCCGACAACGTTGTAATTTCGCACTCGCACATACGCAGAACCGCCAACCGCCATCCGCCATTATAATTTTGACGTTTGTCGTCGTTAATATTTTCATATTATGTTTTTCACATTTCAAAATAAGAATATTGAAAATATAACAAATAATTTCATCAGACGAATATCCAAACAAACGCCATTGTAGATATTATAAAAGAGCAATTTTTTGACAAATTTTCGCTCCTAAAATGCACAACTATCGAGAATATAGTAATTTGTAGAGGTTTCATCATATTATTCCAAGATATAACAATATAAACACGCATATCAAAATAAAATTTGATTTGTGATACTTATATGAAATTTGTCTTAAAACACCGCTAAACTACCTAGAACAGGCGTGCAAACGATGTGTAATATTTGTATGAGAGATACACAGTCTGATCTGCTACACAGAGTTTATTGGTAACGTTTTTACCTACACGGATGTTAGACGGTCGTGTAACTATTACAGCACGTTTATTAGAACTAGTTGCATGTAGCACATGAGATCCAACTGTCGATAGCGATAGTATGTATAGTTGAAGAATACATATCAAACTATAAACCCGTAAATCAAAATTATTGAATATTTTAGGATATTTTATTTTCTATACAACACATGTAGGTATGTATGTCAAGATATGACAGTATGGAGGTCAGTCCTTTTTTCTACCCAGAATATGAAAACAGAATGATGGTATGTATGTATGTTTGGAGATTTGAGTATCAAACTTTTAAGTCTTCTTACATATTGTGTATATGCGACTGCCATACAAATTGTATGCAGCGATGTCGTCACTAAATTAAATTTTTCACTAAATTAAAGTGTTAAAAATTTTTGAGATTTACTTCTACAATATTCATATTTTTTTATAGAAAATTAAATTATTTAGTTGGGGTGTTTCGGCTTTTTTAGATATTTTTAAAATATTTGGAAATATAGGCAGTTAAACTCATAAATTTATAATAAAAATAATATTTTTCTTAATAAAAAATGTTTGAGAAACTCTGGAATTTTTCTGAAAAAACTCATTTGAGATTTTGTATTTTCTATGTTTATACCAATTTTCAGGGTTCTAGCTTTTATGGTTTCTGAGATATATATGGAAAAATAAACCAAAAATTCAAAAGTTGATAACGCCTGACTGAAACAAAAATTCAAAATTCTAAGTATAAAAGTTTTGTAGGCCTATAACTGTTTATACGTTCTGAAATTTTGGGCTCTGTAAATTGAGCGGATCAAAAGTTATAAGGGGCGGACGGACACACAGACACACGAAATGTTCTACTCCGAACTCTGAGTAAATCCGTATATGGAACATATATGCTGCGAAGCCTCTAAATTGATTTTTTTGACTTCAAAGTTGGAAAAACTGTGAAAAAAGTAGACTCTGCATACAATTCCTTCATACACGCGTTCTGGATTTAAACTGCCTCTTCCTTCAAAAGAATTTCATTCTCTTGAACTATTCGTCAGTTGGATGACTGTTAATTGTGTAATTACTTCTAGATGGCCAATAGAATCCGATTTAAATTCGTAGAAATATTGTTATTCAACGTATGTAGGTAAGTAAAATGTGTAAATAAACGTATATTATACAAAGTTATATATTTTACTTTAGAATTAAGATACGTTATTTTGGAGAGCTGTTGCTAAACAAATAAATGCCCATAAGTATGACAAACACATACACTTTGATGATTCAACAACTAGGTCGGTCATCATAACAAAACTGCGTAAAGGCTCATAAGTTTCTATTAGCATTTACATATTAGGGCCCCCAACTCATGTGACCACATTAGGACCCTAAAATATTCCCCCGTATTCAAAAATCTTTAACACTTCATTTTTACAACTTTATACTATGTACCTCCATAACAAAGGACCCACAAGCGTTGTTAAATAATACCCCCACTGCATACAGAACTGACCTCCCACCCCCCCCCACCAGTCCTCTCCTCACACCACCCTCTATAGACGTGAGGCCATGATTGCTCTCACCTGTAAACACAACTTTCAATGGATCGACACATAAACACACTACACCCGCGATTATCTTAATATAATATACTGATTACACCTTAAGTAATCCTTAAATTACGTGCATCATAACATCAAATTTCTAATTTACAACTTGGGATATTTTTAAGGGCCGACATCATAAAATATACTCAGAATTTTCTCAATACTTAGCATGACAAAATCTATTGGTTTTTATGCCCTAAGGGTCGTATTACGCATGTTATATAAGAAAACGGTAAGATAATCTTTCCCTGTCCAAATTCTCAAGTCGTATTACAGAAGTTATTTTCTATAACAGATAATACCAAATAACTTCTGTAATACGACGTGAGAATTTGGACAGGGAAAGATTATCTTACCATTTTCTTATATAACATGCGAAATACGACCCTAAGTATCGTCTTAAATATGATGTGCTAGGTAAAATAAACACTTATCAACGGAATAATCTTTATAGAACTCTTAAATAAATATACACCTGTATTCAGTGACAAATATGAGGATTGTGGAGGCCTCAGTCCTCAATTTTTCTCTTTGTGTTAAATAACATATCATTGTTGTTTAAAAATGCAAGTAGGTACATGTAAAATATAATAATATGTACACTGCTAGCCCTAGAACAGGTATACCTAGTTGGGCAGCAATTATATTTTTTTAATTACGATTATTTAAATGGGGTGATAAAGAAATAAATAAATAAAATTGTTGTTTAATAATATATTATTTCAAATAAAAAGAAAAAAATATTGGTACCTACTGTATTTAATTAGTAAAAAAGTCAGTTTTCAGTTCTAATGTTATATTTTTTTTACAATAACCAGAATGAGTCACTGGATACTTTATACACTCTGAAGATACTATTAAGTGTCAATAATTATATCAGCAGAACTAATTGAATTATTTAACTAAAACAATTATGTATATTCTAATTAAATACAGTAACTATTATTTATATTTTCTGAGTTGATTGAAATGATTTGTTTTATTATAATTAACTTTTTCCACGATTTAGTATGACAGGTTTCGTACCAAAAAAATGTGTAGTAGGATGAAATATGATAATATTATATTACCTGCAATATATTATACAAAGTGCGTTTATCGTAGTCGGCCATTTTCAGGTTAAAACCATACAAAGTAAAGTGTTTTTCCATTAGAAAATGAAATGTGTGTATAAGTGGAGGGTTGAGCATATCAGGTTAGGTTAGGCAGAGAAGGAAAGGAGAACTGTGGGAGGACAGGGAGGGGTGTTAGAGGAATATTACCTACCGACCAGGGAAATGTGGAAAAAGTATGTCCATTAGCGAAATTATACGGCTCTTTCAACTCTACTAAATATGCTGTTAGATTTTTATTAAGAAATAATAACATTAGAATCCGATCCCGAAACACACCTTTTCTGGATTTACTCCCAAATAGTCGTGAAGACTTTTCAAATATTTATTTTATACGGCAATAAAATCGGCCGGGGAAGCCGTTACATCCTAATTGAATACAAATAACTCTTTTACAACATCCCATTTTGTACATTTAACGATATTTTAATACATCGTACATTTAATTCGACTTTCATAACAGCTAAACTATACACATTTATTTTATTTTTATTGTAATGTTTAAACAATATTAATTTGTTCGAACGAAGACTTGTTCGAGTTAAATTTGCGAGGAGTAAAATCGGCTGCATTCGGTATCTATAGATAGTAAGTGAACCACTTTTAGTTTGGGAAACTGACACAGCACAAGCTGCCATATCCATATATTGTAGGAGGAAGTGTGGTAAGTAAGAAGTTTTATTCCCAAGAAGCGACAAGTCAGAGTAGTTCTCGCTAAGTTCCTCATATATTTCTCTTCACCAGTAAAATGAAGAATACCTATAGGTTAGGCTAAATATAGGGGTGACAGGAAAATTATTCGAAAAACAATTATTCGAATGCTCAATTTTACGAAAATCAATATTATGAATGGCAATTATTCGAATCACATTTTTCGAAAAACAATTTTCCGAACACACAATTATCAGAAATTACAATTGTTCAAATTTTTATGACGTCATGTTGGTAGTATTGTGAGAGGAATAAACCATAGATTTTTATTATAATATACTAGATGTCGTAGTTAGCAAATTTTGTATGAATCGAAGTGAGGCATTTTTCCGGGGGATTTTTTACGTTTTTGTACATCGTTTTTCCATAGAGAATAACGACTAATGTGAATTATTTTCGGATTTATTTGTCGTAAAAAACACTTTGTTTATTTAGATTTAGAGAAAAGTTATTAAGGATGTGTTGAAATGTAAGGAAAACTGAAATATGTTGCCAACCAAAACGTAAAACGCGCGATATTCCATGACTCACTTTTTGCACGGAGTACTACATCTAGTATATTATTATGTATAGTAAAAATCTATGGAATAATCAACATGGCGACGCACCGCGCTGTCGGATATCCTAGGATGTACACCGATTTTTTAAACATAACCTACAAAACTTTGGTAAAAATAGGTTGGTTAGGTTTGCTTGTAGTTATAATTTGCGACTGGCGTGAGCCAGTTGCATTATATATTAAAAAAAAGTAACTATAATATTAAAATAAAATAACTAAACTGGTGTGAATACTAGATAAACTGTCTGTACATGATGTGTCAAAATCAAAAACTGGTGTACAAACTAGGCTATCCCGCGCTGTCAAACATCAGTTATTAAAAATGTGCAAACATACGTTCCCAACAAGAATACAACAAGTATTAATACTCTTCATCGAATATATTTTACTGACAACAAATATGCCAAAGGAGGCAACATAATGACACAAAAATATATTAAATTCGGTCAATTGGTTTTCCAACAAATGTTAGTTCGAATAATTTGCTTTCGGACAATTGTCATTCTGATAACTGTATTTCGAAAAATTGTTATTCGAACAATTGTGTTTCGAAGAATTTTCATGTAATCAAATATAGGTTAAATATATCTCTGGATACACCACCAACAACAGATTCATATTATAAACTATAGCCGAAATAATTTATCAACATGAAAACTGTAACGAAATACATCGTATTTTTGAGTAATAAAAGTAATATTTATTAATTAGGGAGGTTAATAATAATAACTAGTGATCGCCCAGTGGTCAAAATTCGACCGTTATTCATTAAAAAGAATATTTGGAATTAATACTATTAAATTTTGAATCTTAATGAGGTTTTTTTGTCAAAGCCATTGCGTACACCTATATTTTTTTTAAATTTTGTTATATTACGGCACCTGCAAGCGTATGCTTACAAATATTTCATTATTGCGTGTTATTTGTTTTTAATTCTCTGCAATACCTATGAAATTTATAAATTAATATAGATAGTAAACCCGCAGCAAACTTTGTATTGCTTGTATAATTAAATATGGTCCTTCATTATCACCCGTCACTTCAGACCCTTCAGTACTTACCTCCCGTCCCTTCAGTCCCACCCGTCCCTTTAGTGCCTCCCGTCCCTTCAGTCCCACCCGTCCCTTCAGTACCTTCCGTCCCTTCAGTACCACCCTTCCCTTCAGTGCCTCCCGTCCCTTCAGACCCTTCAGTACCACCCGTCCCTTCAGTACCTCCCGTTCCTTCAGTACCACCCGTCCCTTCAGTACCTTCAAGGCCGTAGTCAGGGGGGGAGATCAAGGGGGATTGATCCCCCCCCGAAATGAAAAAAAGAAGATATTTCTTTAGTGAGTAACGATGAGACTGCAGTTACATACGGTGTACCCATTTCACTCTGTTGTTACGGTGCACCCGTTTCAAAATTTTGTATGAAAAAATAATTATTGAAATATATTTAATAATTCAGCAATTTTAGCGTGACACTGCGTCAGGTATACTGGTACATGCTCGCACATATATTAGATTTTTAGATGTTCTTATTTTTCCAGGACGCGTGATACAAACACACACACTAACACAATCATTGCTTTATTACTTAAGATGACTGTGCTTTATGCTCGCTTGGTACTCGCACGGGGATACGCTTACGGGGCGACTACTTTCTACTGTTCCACTAAGCATGGAATAAAAAGAATGAATATTTCCTACCTACCTACTGTGTGTTATCGGAATATTTCTCATACTAAGTGGGTATATTAAAATAACGTTTCCCCTCTCTTCGTCGTTCTATGGTACACAATATATGGTTTGATGTGAAATATTTTTTATTTGATTTAATTTATTCATAACGCATAATATGTATTAATATTATTTTTCTGCAGTCCTCCTCCATATAAACTTTAAGTAGGTATGCCAAATCTCAAACTCGTCCGTGCGCCCATTTATCCGGAAATTGTACTTAACGTTTTCGCTTCACGTATTAATATATAGAAGATGACATTCAGTGCGCATTTAAATGTATCCGTCAAAATAATTTCATAATTTTATATACTATTTGCACTATTTAAATTTGCATTTGGTCTATTATCATTTCGATTTTCACGCGAATATAATAAATTCCTTCTTCTTCGACGCTCACTCTGACCCGTCAATGTTCCATGTCGAGGCATGATGGTGTGGTAAACAGTGTACAGTAAGTAGGTGTGAATATCTGAATGTAAAAAAACGTGTAATTTTATTTTAAGGAAGCTAATATCTCATTTACCTACACATTATTGTTCAATTTATACATGATATAATTAGAGCCAAAATAAGCATTCCATCAATATATTATTATCAATAAGTAGAAAACAGTCAGGAAGATAAGAGAGTAAAAGGATAAGATAGAGGGATATTAATTGCATAATATATGTATAATGTATTACCTTTAGGTACATGTCTACATCGGTTAAGAATAATGTGTTGTATGCGTGAGATTGTTGCATTCTTCCTGACATTCAACATGAAGTTCAGATCGGCGAACCAAAATTACTGATAAAAATTAGATAAGATTTAAATAATAAAATGTAAAAACTTATCTATACACTTTGTTGAATACCCAAAAATTTTAAATCAGTAAAAAGGGTAGATTTTTTTATAATATCTTAATAATATTGAATGTTAATTGGTTTTACAACAACTAATACGCAGCTGTTTTATACATCACATAAATAATAGAAAATTCGAATTTCAAACCGATTTTCAACCGACTTCACAAAAAGGAGGTTACTCAATTCGACAATAAATTTTATAAATTATATTATTGTTTAATGTAGGTAGGTACCTACCAGGTATTCAAATATATATTTTTCTAACATGTTCGAAATTTGAATTTCAAATCGACTTCATAAATTATATTATTGTTTAAGTAGGTACCTACCAGGTATTCAAATATGTATTTTACTAACATGTTCGAAATTCGAATTAAAACAAATGCGTCGTAAAAGTCACAATGACAGTTGAAACGTAACCAACGATATCGAAATAAATGAGATGCATACAATTTCGAATTTTGGCTTCATTATAAGCAAATATCCCATACTAATTGAGTGTATAAAAGTAGTGTATCTCTTTACTTTTGCAATCTATGGAACTCAATGAATGGTTTGATGTGAAATATCTTTTTATGTAATTTATTGTATTAATAACGCATATTATGTATAAATATTATTATTCTCCTATTCTTCTCCATACAAACTTTAATTATGCGAAACCTCAGACTCCTCCGTGCGCGCAGTTTGCTTAAAAAGGGATCTTTGGCACAGGCTTCACGTATTAATATATAAAATAATCACTACCTTGCACCCTGCGCAAGTGGTGATTTAGTTGCCATGTGTGAATTTCTTCCAACTAACCAGTGTTTCCAGCCCATAGAAGCAATATTTGCGTGAGAAATTATACTATTTTGTTATTTTGTTTTCGAAGAAATTTAATTTTAATTCAATTTTCTTATATCACGAAAGTATTTTCACAAAGTCCATATGTTACTTACACTGTACAGTTAAGTACCTACTTATTCAAAAAATATATATTCAATCGATAGGAAATGGCATTTTTAGAAGGATAGTGATATATAAACAGTCCCCAATGGAGTTTGAATAAAGGACGAATACAAAATGGCATTTCGAATTGCAAAATCACGCAATCATTATGTAAATTATATAATACCTATATGTTCTGTAATATTCTGGATGAGTATCATTTTAACTTTTTGTGTTCAGTAAAGAATTTCAACAAATAATAATTTGGTGCAATATTTTTGTGTATTTAATATAAAATGAACGTCGTCGTTCTTGGATTTCTCTGCGTTTGTAAAACACAAAGATTGCAGTTTCGCATGGGCATACATAGTAAAGGCTAAGGATAATATTGTGTACTTTCTACTATAAATATTGGGACGGAGCCGAATATGTGACCGGAAGTCATACTAACTTACAAGCTACGCCATTGATGTGTACTTACGTATACACCTACGTTATTACTAATATTAGTTACCTATGGTAATCAATATTATACACATATTAACATAAACAAACACATAAAATAGTTTAATAAGATTTTGAGGGCTGGTTTTTGAAAATTTGTTTTATATACTGTCATGTTATAGAAAATTATGTATAGGGAAAAATTAATAATTGGGAATTTATAGTTTTTTTTGTGCGAACACACTAAATTGATTTTTGTCAAGTGGCAATATTTTTTATGATTAGCAAAGCTTATGTCAAATTCTTTCTTTTTGCATACACCTATCGAAGCGGTACGGCCAGTGTAGGATAATGGCGGCCGACGTCGATTAGAATTTCTGAATTTGGGGTAAGTTTGTTTTATGTGTTCGTATGTCAAGATAGTTTTGCGAGAGATCATTTTTCAAACCAATAATCCTGTTTTTCTTTTCTATAATCTAGATGCTGATATAAATGTCAGTCATCCCAAATTCAATCCTACCCTGATATTGCGCACCCATTCTGACGAAAATAATTTTTATTTAATTCTACAAATGGATTATTCGAATGTTATTCCATTTAGTTTTCCATTGGAAATATATTTTATTTGGATATTATTTTGCAATTACCATGCTTGCATATACACGACGATGAAATGTACGACATTTAATTCTGCCTAACCTAAAATTTTATAACTGACGACAAAGGAGTCACATATAGGAAATTGTCGGAGACAATTTCTTCATTTGGATTTTTACTTGGACACAAACAAATTTCTTCACTTGGATTTTTACTTGGACACAAACAAATTTCTTCACTTGGATTTTATTGTAACATAGAGGGATCAAGATACAAATAGTCACGAGAATTTTAAAATCTAAATACATCTTCTACAACCGGATTCATTTGAAGATATTGGTCATCGAGGGGATCTCCTTATTCATGCTGCGAGTCGATATTGTTTTATAATGTTTACTCCATAGCTGTATGATGAGTTATACCTTTATGATTTTATTGTCTGAATATATGAATGTGAATCCATTATGTTTGAACCTAATATAGATTGAAATCATGATTTTGAGTATGATATGAAAGAGATTTTGTTTGGTTTGATTTTGATGTAAATTCATGTTATATATAAGTTTCAATCTTTAACATTATTTTTATAACAAATATTTAAAAATTTCACTTTTATATTCAATTTTCATTTTCCTCTTATAGGAAATAGTTGGTACTATACAAACAAAGTTTGATATTTTAGAGTCATGTATTATAATTTATTTCTACAATAAAAATGTAAATATCTCAAAGTGCGTTATCTCTCTGTCTTCCTAATGCAGTACATCATTATCTCTCATATTCAGTTGATATTTTTATTTAATTTAATTCAATTGTTTGAATTCATTTTGTCTTCATATAGGTTCACGATTAAAAACATGACCCTGAGAGTAAAATTTTCATGAGTCTCATTGCCTCTATCGCTGACTGTTGGTGGAAGGAAGTGTTGAAGCATATCAAAATCTGTTTCACTATCACACACCTTCTCATTGGCGGCCCAACGTGGAACCCCTTCTCATTAAAGTCACATCGAGGAGCTTAATTTTTAAAAATTCTTTGGCGTGGACTATTAGGCGTTCATGGATCGTGAATTTATGTGAGGACTGGCGCCCAGATTTTAAATTTTATACCTTTATTTTGTTGTACTGTGTTTGGAGGGGAGAGATTAATAGGTAGAATCTATAGAAAGTTTACGTTAGGTAGGAACTCCTATATTCCATATAAATCCCACCTTTTAACCTTCCTTAAAACTGACAAGGACACTAAGATGATCAACATGGCTTGGAGGATGACCAGGAAAGATCTGATGCTCAGTTATGTACAACATCAATACAATTTGGCTTTGAGCATATCTCACATCGTCAAAAGTTAAGTGATTGTTTTGTGTTTTTTCTATCATTTTATAACTGATCGTTGAAAGAATCTGAATTTTATTATGTCTCTTTTTATTCCAGCATACAGAAGCATTTATTTGAAGATTTTTTTTATATTTGACAAATTTTCAATGTCAAAAGAAATTTCATTACCTACATAATTTGAATTTTTTTTATATATGCAGAATGTTGTACAGAATGTATTGTTTCAGTAAAAAAAAAATTATCAATTGCCTAGTGACAAGAATTATTGTTGAGTGTATTTTTTTTTGAGGGAAATTATAATTATTGTATTATTGTAATTGCATTCTGTGGGGAGATAGATCTTTTCTAACTTTGGAAGTGAACAGTCATATTTACAAATTCAATTTTGATTATTTTTTTTGAAAGGAGAGTTCTTGTTTGAAAAGTTGATTATTAATTGGAAGAATAACTTAGTGATTTTTTTTAGAGAATATTTCAACATATTCATTTTAATTTTTTTCTTTTCTTCTTAAATATAAACAAATTAGTTTTGGTGTTTTATCAAGATTTATTTTTTTTAACTTCATTATAGTGTGGAAAGGAATTGTTAAATAATTTTCAATTAGTATTCTAGGGGGATTTATTTGTTAAAGGGGGAAGTGTGAAAATTTTTCATCGTTGTTTAACAGGTGTGATTAATTCTTTTTACAATTTTCAGATTTTGGATTTTGTTTTATTCGAGATTCACTTCTGGAAGCTTTTATATTAATACCATAATATTCAGATGATTTTAAAGGGAAAATCTCACATTTAATACAAATAAGTGGAGGTAAAAAAGTATTATTTATTTTATTGAATTTTTCATTACTACAGTTTTTTTTATACATGTTTTGGGTTTATTATGCGTTTTTCCAGTTATTTTTTAGGAAGATTAATATTCCATATTGAGGTGTGATTTTGTTTATCATTAAATATAGTATTTTATTTTTAAAAAAGAGGTCATTATTTATTATTTTAAAGGGAATCAATAATTATTTGTTCAATGAATTTTATAGAAACGAATTAACGCCACCTGTGAATAAACGGTCATACTTTTATGTGATTCAGTTATCTATTCAATATTTTCTGTATTTCGAATATCACGAGCGATTAATTGTTATATATTATAGAAATCTTCTTACCGACATAAATACGAGTTGTCATTCTGACATTGTAAATATAATGCGTTAATAATAAACGTTAAATATGGTTTAATAGGATGAATATTATCAAATTACTGTTATTCAGAATCGTTTTAAGGTCAGTCTTATGTTATTTATGGTTTTTGAACGTTTAATACAACATACTATAAAGTTAATCGTAATTTTCATATACTTGTTTGACGCAGAAATCATCTTGTCAAATTCAAAATAAAGTTTTGGTTTCATCTTTGAGATATCATAATATCTAAAGAATATTGAACAATAGTTGGGTAATCGTTGACTTTTATATTCATTTATATTCTTTTCGAGTAGTCCATTTATGTAAATCATAAATTATTATTCCGAAATCAATTTTTTTTATAAGAACCGAAGTGTCAAAAGTTCAACATTTTTTTTATTATTTGTGAAGTATTTTATTGTTTGATTATCAGTTTTAATCTAGTTCAATTTTTTATTTTTAAAACGAATAATTATGGATCTAATTCCAAAATATGCTTTTAAATCAATCGAGGAATTAAAAATACAATTAAAAATGCGTGGTTTACCATCAGCAAACACATGGAGGGATTTGAGATTACAGGCAGAAGCATGTAATGGGGCAATTAGACAAATAATAGAAGAATTGAAAAAATCAGTGGTTGACGATGATTCAATTAGAAGCTTGAAAAAATTCTATGGTATACCATATGTTGATATTGATGTTGATAATAAAGATAAAGAAATTTTAGTGGATGATTCCCCACCTCAGTTGTCTAATGGTAACGATGATATAGACTTATCAATAATTACGAATGATGAAAATTTGAAAATAACGGAAAATACTTCCATAATTTTGTCATATACGGAGTCCGAAACTACACAGTGCGTACGTGAGGTGGAAATGAATGAATTTAGTGATTCGAATTTGCTCAATGATAATAATAATTCAGATATCCATGATCCTTTAGTCGATCCTGTAAATACTGAGCAGACGTATTCGATCTCTGATAGCGAAGTTAATTACACAATGAATGAATCAGTGGACTTAATTAAGAAAAATGACACTCCTTATTTATATTGTTCGTATCTTTATTCACCTCAGGCCAACGTTGTTGAAGTTCAACATAGAAAATCCATTACGGCACTTACCACATTGGTTGATGATAATCAACGAGATGAGTATAACCATGTTGTCCCTATTCGCTCAGCGATGAATTCTTTAATTAAGATGTCAACTGGATACATCCCATATTTTACGTTGTCTAAAAAAGAATACATAATAAAAATGGAATACCATAATAAATATAATCCTGTTCGCTCCTCGTTTAATGAAGTTACGGTTGCGTCCACAAACATTTATATGAATCATGTTTCTTATTTTAAAGATGCTTTCATGAAAGTTCAAAATAATGCATTCGAGTCATATTTAAATGATACTAATGATTGTGAAAAGGCTGGAATTGAGGAAGAATATAATATAGGGGATTATTTTTATGAAAATAATTTTCCTCTATCAAAGAATATGATTTGTTTTTCCAATAAAAGGTCTCTGAGTTATTTAAAAAATAAAATAATAAATAGAAGTTCATTTCTGGTTTATATTTTTTCTAATTTGGGTAAGAATAGAGTATTAAATTCCATAGTAAAGACATTGTTATGCAGGGTTAACGATTGGATGTCAATTGTTAATCGTTTTGTTGTTTTTCGTTATGATATAATTAAGTATTTATTTTTTCAGAATTTCACTTTGAGGTGGATGGACTGTCTCAATTTCTAATGTTATTTTATTTGAGTAAGGTATTGATGAATCATTAATAATGGATTCATTTAATTTTTTATTCTTGTTTACTTATTTATATTGATTAAGGAGTTTTTTTTGTTATTAACATTCAGTATAGTAATGGGAGAAATGCATAATGAACACAAACAAAGTTAACGTTGATTATTTATTTTAGATTCAAACCATTTTAAACATAATATTTTGCATTTCAATATCATCCAACTAGTATTTAGTGATAATTGTTTCACTTTATTCAAATTTAAAGATTTAATTAAAAGTAAATAGTTTTTTTTTATTTAGAGATTTTTAGAATTTTTTTTTAGAGATTTTTAGAATCTTTTATTATGATGAATGGTAATTGTCAGAGTGGGGGTGAAATATTTATTGTAGATAGATTTGTTTTAAACATTTTATTTTTTTTTATTTTTGAATGTTTATTTTGATGTGATGTGTTAATATTGGTATCGACATAACATACAAGATTATTTTAGGTACAAATCTTATTTTTTTTTATAATGTAGACTGGGGATTTACAAATGAATATTTTACATTTTATTATGATTTTTTTTACTGTCATCAGTTAGTTACATTACTTCACAATTTATATATGATTAATTTTATTCGTAAATATTATTGGATATCTGTCGTCAGAATTACTTTGTTTCTTAGATAATGATGTAAATTCGCACATTACATCGTTATTGTTAGTTATATGGTGTTATGGTTGTGCGACCATAATATAATATAATCTTGTTACAGAACAATTTAAAGAATCTGGTAATGGAGATTGAATAGCAGAAACAAATTGTGAATTTGTTTTAAATTTCTGTGGTATTGTATATTTTTTTTGTATAAATCAGTTTTTAAGAATTTGATTCTGATATATTAAATTTTAATATTGAATTTGAAATTTTATTGTGGAGTATTACAACATTGTACAGCGCTTGAATACAAAACAATTTAAAAATCTGGTAATGGAGATCAAATAGTAGAAACAAATTGTGAATTTGTTTTAAATTTCTGTGGTATTGTATATTTTTTTTGTATAAATCAGTTTTATGAATTTGATTCTGATAGATTAAATTTTAATATTGAATTTGAGATTTTATTGTGATGGGTTACATCGTTTTGTGGGTAAAAGAAATACAAATTTCTTTAATCATTGAGTGATAGACATCAAATCACAGGAAACATGAGAAGGGTTTAAAATTAATTTTTAATAATGAATAATTTTAATATTAATTTGTAGTAATCTGTGTGAAAACATAAAATATATAGGTTCCAGAATTTATTTGTTTAAATAGTTTTAATTGAGAAGGGATCTTGTATGTGATGTCACTGCTAATTAATAATTTATTTATTTATTTTCTTTTATATACAAGATATGAAGGTGTGGTTGTTTGGTCTTGAACTGAATTTCATTCTATGGAATCTCATAGATGTGATAATTGACATTTTGTCATAATTTATTAAATGTTTTAAAATTTATTTTGAAGATTTGGGGTTTTTAATTTTTTATAATTGATGTTAGGAATAGTATTAAATAATGTTTAACCAGTTTTTGTGTTAAATGTTATATTTTTTTTTTAGGAATTATATAATATTTATATTAAGACTTTCCATCCCATATGATAGCTCCTGCATTTTTCCGGCTTATAATTGGATTTTGCATTTTGTATCTCGCTTGAGGGTATCCGATGAGCCAAGAAATCTTTGTATTTCGCTTGAGGACATCTGATTTCCCAAGAGATCATTTTTTTTTTATATCTCGCTTGAAAGTACTTTGCGACTTGAGAGATTATTCTTTATGCTAAAGCCTTTTCGGTCGTTTTAGCTAAAAAAATGAAAATGAGCGATATATGAGAGTATTTTTAGTCAAATTTTCTACTAATAATTAAAAATTTGTTAGGGGAAAAGTTTTAAATTTAAAAATTGTAGTCTTCTTGTGAGCCTTCAATTATTTTTGGGATTTAGGGTGTAAGTTTCACTTGTTATAAAGTGATACTTGTAAAAATTGATGTAATAAAAGATCATAAAGTAACTCTAAATGAGTCGTTTTAATTTTATTTTATCATTTAATTGGGTGTTATGTTATTTCATTAATTGGGATCATTTTTTTTGTTTTTGTTAGGAGTTTTCTTTTCTTACAAGCGGAACTCTGTTATGTCAAATTGTACTTAAATATTTTAAAGTTAAATTTTTTGAGATATTTGTATTTAGGAATTGGGGATACATATTAGAAGGTTATGTTCTGAAGGAATAATATTTTATATTTCAAACAGTATTCGTTTTACAGGTCAATATTTTTTAATCCGTTAACATGATTTTGTATGTTTCAGGTTATATTTTTTTGAATGGTAGATAAGTATATCGTTGTTTTACCATGTCTATTGTGTAACTGTTTCAGGATGATGATTTATGATGCAAATGATTTCCTTTTTCTTTTCATATCCTTCGGTTTGATTTATGATCTCTGGGTTGGTTTCATAATTTGCAATTTTCAGTTTTTTTTTTAAAAAAAAATTTCTATTAAATTTTTTTTTATGTGGGGTTGCGGGTATGTCATGTTATAGAAAATTATGTATAGGGAAAAATTAATAATTGGGAATTTATAGTTTTTTTTGTGCGAACACACTAAATTGATTTTTGTCAAGTGGCAATATTTTTTATGATTAGCAAAGCTTATGTCAAATTCTTTCTTTTTGCATACACCTATCGAAGCGGTACGGCCAGTGTAGGATAATGGCGGCCGACGTCGATTAGAATTTCTGAATTTGGGGTAAGTTTGTTTTATGTGTTCGTATGTCAAGATAGTTTTGCGAGAGATCATTTTTCAAACCAATAATCCTGTTTTTCTTTTCTATAATCTAGATGCTGATATAAATGTCAGTCATCCCAAATTCAATCCTACCCTGATATTGCGCACCCATTCTGACGAAAATAATTTTTATTTAATTCTACAAATGGATTATTCGAATGTTATTCCATTTAGTTTTCCATTGGAAATATATTTTATTTGGATATTATTTTGCAATTACCATGCTTGCATATACACGACGATGAAATGTACGACATTTAATTCTGCCTAACCTAAAATTTTATAACTGACGACAAAGGAGTCACATATAGGAAATTGTCGGAGACAATTTCTTCATTTGGATTTTTACTTGGACACAAACAAATTTCTTCACTTGGATTTTTACTTGGACACAAACAAATTTCTTCACTTGGATTTTATTGTAACATAGAGGGATCAAGATACAAATAGTCACGAGAATTTTAAAATCTAAATACATCTTCTACAACCGGATTCATTTGAAGATATTGGTCATCGAGGGGATCTCCTTATTCATGCTGCGAGTCGATATTGTTTTATAATGTTTACTCCATAGCTGTATGATGAGTTATACCTTTATGATTTTATTGTCTGAATATATGAATGTGAATCCATTATGTTTGAACCTAATATAGATTGAAATCATGATTTTGAGTATGATATGAAAGAGATTTTGTTTGGTTTGATTTTGATGTAAATTCATGTTATATATAAGTTTCAATCTTTAACATTATTTTTATAACAAATATTTAAAAATTTCACTTTTATATTCAATTTTCATTTTCCTCTTATAGGAAATAGTTGGTACTATACAAACAAAGTTTGATATTTTAGAGTCATGTATTATAATTTATTTCTACAATAAAAATGTAAATATCTCAAAGTGCGTTATCTCTCTGTCTTCCTAATGCAGTACATCATTATCTCTCATATTCAGTTGATATTTTTATTTAATTTAATTCAATTGTTTGAATTCATTTTGTCTTCATATAGGTTCACGATTAAAAACATGACCCTGAGAGTAAAATTTTCATGAGTCTCATTGCCTCTATCGCTGACTGTTGGTGGAAGGAAGTGTTGAAGCATATCAAAATCTGTTTCACTATCACACACCTTCTCAATACCCATAGATACCTAAAATATAGTTTACACATTTTTCTCCTGTTATAACCATCCGATGTTTTCTTCTTGCTGTGGATATCAAGACAATTTCAAGATAATTTTGGATATTTTAAATTATACTAGTTGCATGTAACACATGAGATCCAACTGTCGATAGCGATAGTACCTATGTACCTATAGTTGAAGAATAAGTACCAAACTATAAACCCATAAATACAAATTATTTAATATTTTAAGATATTTGGTTTTCTATACAACACATGTACCTAGATATGTATGTCAAGATAGGATAGTATGGCGGTCAGTCCTTTGATCCTACCCAGAATGTGAAAACAGCATGATGGTATGTATGTATGTTTGGATTTTAGTATCAAATTTTTAAGTCTTCTTAGATATTGTGTGTAAGCGACTGCCATACAAATTGCAATGTCGTCACTAAATTCAATTTTTCAAAAAAATGTTAAAAAAAAGATATGTGCTAATACAATGTTAATATTTTTTATAGAAAATTAAATTATCTAGTTGGGGTGTTTCGGCTTTTTTCGATATTTTAAAAAAAAAATTGAAATATAGGCAGTTAAACTCGTAAATTTATCATAAAAAAATATTTTTCTTAATAAAAAATGTTTGAGAAACCCTGGAATTTTTTTGAAAAAATCAATTTGAGATTTTGTATTTGTCTATATTTGTACCAATTTTCAGCGTTCTAGCTTTTATGGTTTCTGAGATATATGGAAAAATAAAGTAAAAATTCAAAAGTTGATAACCCCTGACTGAAACAAAAATTCAAAATTCTGAGTATAAAAGTTTTGTGGGCCTATAACTGTTTATATATTCTGAAATTTTGGGCTCTGTAAATTGAGCGGATCAAAAGTTATAAGGGGGACGGACACACACACACAGACACACACACACACACACACACACACACACACACACACACACACACACACACAGACACATGAAATGTTCTACTCCGAATTCTGAGTAAATCCGTGTATGGAACATATATGCTGCGAAGCCTCTAAGTTGGTGTTTTTTGACTTCAAAGTTGGAAAAGCCGTGAAAAAAGTAGACCTCTCCATACAATTCTCGCGTATTCTGGCTTGATACATTGTCGATATGTTAAGAGAACAAAGTTCTCCTGAACAAATCGACAGTTGGAATATTAATACACTAATATTGGTTTAGGATAAGGCAAATATTTTTACGTATATAGTTTAGAAATCTCTCTAAATATTTGATTTATACAAATTGTCTAATTCGAAATTTTGATTGAAAAATTTAAGGATACGGGTTTTTTTACTTCCTTTTTTTCCAATTCGATATACTTAGGTATATATAATTCAATTTATTAAATATTCTGAAATTTTCTCCAAAGAAACATTTATTTACTTTTTTTGTTTGATTTAATATTCTGAAATTTATTTTATACTTTATTTTAAAAAAAGCATAATAAAAACATAAACATAAACATCCTCATGCATTCCCTAAATTAACCATAAATGCTTGTACTATAGGTGAACGAAACCGTTCGTGGCAGGAATCGAACTCGCGACTTCTAGATTACTAACCCAACAGCTTAACCACTCGAGTCTCGACCACCACCCATCTAAGCCATTAAGCATGATTGATTTTAGTTAGGTACTATATGATTCTCATCAAAATATTAAAATTTTATATTTAGAGTGAATAAATAAAATATAATATTATCAAAATAAATATTTCACATTAAAATGTCGTATCTTTCAAAACTCAAATACCACTACTTAAATAAATTATTATTTTTGTTCCTTAAATTCCATAAATGACTGTCTTTTCGTCATCGTGTTATGAACATACTTTTTTAGTGATATTATGCATACCTATATTTTTAAATACTTAGTCCTAAAAATGTAAATAAATAAAATCTAATAAATGCGTTTACAACATAAAAAATAACAGCATACAAACGATGCAATAAATAAATGACAATTGCGACTTTGTAAATCTGGTCGAAAAATGAATAAAAGTGAAATAACGGGCAACATCCATTTAACATAAATAACTCAGTCGTTGTATTTTTATTTTAACATAACAAATCATTATTGTTATTCGTTGAATTTAGTAATACACGAGAGAATGAAACGGTTTACTCCATCAATTTATAGCGCAATATTAACAGAGACCAGAATCAAATAATTTACTAACCTGACACTATACACCTACACTACACTACACCAACACTACACTACACTTAATATGACCTAACAATTATACCTAACTTACATACAATATTTTGTGGTTCTTTACTGCTTTTACTAAATCCCTTGGTATTGCAACAGCTATTATTATGTACACACGTCCGACTATGAATAAAACAACATACAAATATTATTACATTATCTCGTTGAACAATAAAACAACATTGAACAAGCATTTATATATTTTTTTTGTAGAAGAAACTAATTTGCTCTCTCGCTAAATTTGAAATGTGAAACAATGAAAAATGTACAAAATAAACGATATTCAAAATGAATGAAATATATTCGTATCAATTGGAGTTCACCGAAAGTTTTTCGATAGTTGAACAATTTTGTTAAGTATCAATAATCACGTCTGTAAGATATTTGTTTGTAGAAGAAGGTGTGGGAAGGGAATGGAAGGGAAATATTCCCTCAAGTCCCTCCCTCGCACTAACCGTCTGCTAACTTCATTTCGTAATTGGACTTTCAATATCTTTTGAAGTGCTGGTGTTAATTACTTTTTAGAGGTATCCATGGATTTCCACAGCTTTCTCCTCCACTCACCAATTTTCAACTCAACTGTCGATGCAATATACGTATTACGTGTTATATACATACATATATTAATATTACTGTGATGGTTTACTGTTATAGTTTAAAGTGGATTGATCAATAATTTAACAAATGTAATGTTATGTAGGTTTAATCATATTTTCTTTAATTATTCCTATGTACTAACTTTATATTATGTATAAAGATAATATAAAATAAAACACTTTTTCGATACTTTATAATAGAAACTAGTGTACGATGTACCTACCTATTAACACTATTATAAGCCCTTTACAGCTATTTGAAGAGTGAATTGTTAAATTATTGTCATCATCATCATCAGCTCCACATCCCAAGGTAGGACCTGGCTTCCAAAAGAATTCTTCGCCATTCCAATCTGTCAGCGGCTCCTTGTCTCCAATTGACCACGCTCAAAGAGTCCAGGTCTCCCTGGACGCAATCCATCCATCTCAACTTGGGTCTCCCCCTACGCCTCATACCCTCTGGTCTATGGTGAAGGACTCTTCTGGTGGGCAGCTGCTCACTCATCCTCTCCACATGTCCAAGCCATCTGAGTCTCCCAATCCTTATAATTACTCCAACGTCTATATCATCATAAAGCTGGTATAACTCATGATTGTATCTGATTCTCCACACACCACCCTCACAAACAGCTCCGTAGATACGCCGCAGGATCTTTCTTTCAAAAATGCTAAGTTGGTCCTCGTCTTTTTTATAGTTAGAGTCCAGGTCTCGGAGGAATATGTCAACACTGGTCTGACAATAGTTTTATATAGTGTAAGCTTTGTCTTTCTCGACAACAACCTGCACTTCATGTGTTAGAAGCAACAATTCTTCTGTTCACTTCTTCACTGATATTATTCTTACTGGTAATTAGTGAACCGAGATACGTGAACTGCTCTACTGATTCGAAGGTTTAGCTGTCTACTGCAAGTGGTGGTGGCGGAGAAGTATGACGGACAGTAGGACGTGACAACAGGTATTCAGTTTTTTGTTCGTTGACTGTCAGACCCATACTCCTAGCAGCGGTATTGAGGGCTGTAAAGGCCTCCGCAAGAGTAGGCTTATTTCTGGATACGATATCAATGTCATGTTAAATTATTGTAAATTTATTTATTTTATTTTATTTATTTAATTAAGTTTTGGTACACAGTTAATATACAACACTTCTTCTTCTTCTTCTTATGTTAGGCCTAAGGGCCTGTTATTTGCAGAGACGTTGTTCTCCTGCGAGGTTGGGTCCCAGCTGTCCTTCCACCTCTTTGGTGGTCTGCCTGGTGGTCGTCTTCCTTCGGGTCGGGTCTACACATTTACATAATATCAAAACAAAGAAACCGTGCACACGAAAATCCCCCAAGGCAAAGCCTGTCTGTGGGTACCTATACCTATTAAAATAGACAAAATTTACATTGAGGTTTTTATTGGTTAATTAAAAAAATATATTTTACCGTTATAAATGAAAAAAAAAAACATATTTTGATCTATTATGTGTTTATAATTTAATGTTGGCATTGAAGCAATGTTCACCAAACAAATAACATTGAAGCAATGTTCACCAAACAAATAACATTGAAGCAATGTTCACCAAACAAATAACATTGAAGCAATGTTCACCAAACAAATAACATTGAGGGTTTGAAATTTATTTATTATTATTTGAATTACCTATCATTATTTTTAATGTATTTTTAACAAAGAAATGTGAAAATGTGACATCATGATTCAACACTTTTTCTTCACTCACATACTTGCATATTTAAGAAACATTAAAATATATATAATTCAATAAAATATCTTAGTTTTTAACCAGGTTGAGTATTTTGATGCCAACTAGTTTCGGAGACGTAACCGCTCCTTGACAACCTCTGCTTTCAATGATGTAAGCTCCGCCCATCAACCTTCTGATACATAATTTAGGCACACGGGTCACATGTATCTAAGTTTAATATAAGTTTGTCCGGACGAAGGAGCGGTTACGTCTCCAAAACTAGTTGGCATAAAAATACTCAACGTGGTTAAAAACAAAAATATTTTATTTAATTTAATTATATTAGTTAAAATGTGTCACAAAGAATTGGCAAAAAAGTATGAAGATATTAAAATATATGTTTATTTTCTTTTGTTCGGAAACATTCGGCTTTTATACAAAATACACCATAATACAATTACACAGTTATCAAATAAATAAGCCAATTATAATGTTTCCCTAAATTATATAAATATTTTTACATATTATTCCATGAAGCGAATATTGATCAGGTGAATGGGTTCAGGGAATGAGATTTAGGATAGGGTAAGGAAACTGGGAAATGAACTGGAAGGATGAAATAGGATAATTTCACTAACCGATGCTTTTAGTCGCATTAAGAATATGCTTTAGTGCTTGTAGAGACAGATTAAATAGATCGGGTTGAGGGTTAAGATTATTGTATTTGTGATAGCTGCGTTTAATAATGCAATTTTGGTCGTAATTTGTTTATGACAAAAGTGTGTAAAATAAGCTGTTCTGACGTTATGTTCTATACAAGCAGTTAAGAGGCATTCTTTCAACAAGATAAGGACTGTCGACCAAGTTATTTAATATATTGTAAAGAAAGAGGATGGCTATAATTTTTCTTCGTTTCTCTAAAGGAAGTAATTTGTGCTCCCTTAAGGATTTGATGTACATAAGTGTAATTGTATATTTGATTACGGAATTTAAGGGATTTGACAAACTTCTTTTAAATTTTTTCGATACGGTTTATATGTATGTTGTAGTAATGGCTTCATACAGTTGAAGCAAATTCTAGGTGACTTCTAAAAAGAATAAGGGAAATTGTGCGTTTAAATGGTTTCGTGCATTTAATCATAAATCCCAATCTCCTAAATCTCTTGCTATCAATATGTGGAATGGATGAGAGTTGACTGTCAACGATAGAACCCAAGTCCCTTGCTTGGAGTTTTCTTAATAAGGAAATATGATTGATTGGGTAGTTGTAGACAACCGGGTGTTTTTTTATACAAAAGAAATTAAAAAACATTTATTGACATTTAAATATAGTTGATTAACTTCACAGTAGAAAGTTGACAATCTTCAGATGATGGTGATGATATTGATTTAAAAAGTTTGCTGTTATCGGAATATAGAAGGACTTCCGAATCTGAGAAACAGTTTATTGTCATTTATGTAAATTAAGAAAATCAAAGGACCTAGGTGAGAACCCTGAGGTACACCAGAAGGAATAGGCTGGAAACACGATTGATAGCCCTTATCCGCTACTGCTTGAGATCTATTTGTTATATATATGAATCCATCTATACAAATCGCCGCGAAAACCAAAATATCATTTTTTATTTAGAAGAATATCGTGGCTTATTGACATGTCATAGATTATAGAGTTACAAAGTATATTATTATCTAGAAAACGATAGAATAAGTATGTTTTCAATATGATATAAATTAGTGCGTCCCTTAAGAGCCGAGAAATCGAAAATAGAAGAGACAAAGTAACATCTCACATAGTACAGCAATACCCTTTCTATATCTAGTGCCTTTAAGTAGTGACGAATCTGCTGTGTGGGGATACACGCACGTGTCGTGCTTCCTTTTATAAAGTTATGCACACCCGTACACCTGACATTGTGAAATTGTGAATTTTTCAATAAAGTATACTTAAAACCATTATATTATATGTAAAAAGAATTAATTGTCAAATGTGTTTATTCATAAAACGTGAAAGTGTTTTTTAAGGGCAAGTTGGTTGTATGTCGCTCAGTGGCGTAACGTTATCCAGAGTAGCTATGTTGGGTACTGTATTTCAGCTAGTCCTGTCCTATCAATATGGTAATTGAGTTTACTCGGACCCTAAGGGGTTATTTACCCCGGAGCGCCGCGTCTGTCAGGGTTGGGTAGAGAAGGCAGTGGGGGATAAAGGGACTGCGGGGATGGAAGGAGAAGCGGGCGGCATTCTCCCGCCATTTGACAGCGGGTGGAGGATGCTTGCAGCATTTTCAGAAATAGAGCACTAGATTTGAAGAGTAACACTTTAAAAAAGTATTTACGGTTTTTTTTATCATTAAACTAATACTTTTTTAAAGACAATCATTTTGTACCTATAATGATTTTTTTGAGAAAAAGAATTTGCGGTAAATGAATAAATACAATCATTAACTTTAGTGGTTTTTGAATTGGTTATTAGAATATTTCAAGACCGCTTCCTTAGAACACAAGTGAATCTGATAAAGGAACGGTTTGGCACAAAAACCCGTTTCGAATTTAACATGCAAAGAATAATTTTAAAAAAGGAAGACATATAAGGTAAAAGTAAATATTTTACTACTATTAGGTTACGTTTTATTATAGAAAATTGTAATTAACGGTAAGAAATATGCGACAAAATATCCATCACGATTCTTGCGTGAAAACGGTACTTGACGATGATACAAAGGGCTGTGTCGTTCCAAGGTGTATCATCCAATTCCACGGAAGTGTCCCAGTTGAGAACTAAGGGAATATCATCTTAGGGGGTAGGATAGTAGACTTTTTAACGGAGGCTGGAGGAACTCATACAAATTGAAATCAACGCTCAATATCAATAACACGGTAGGTAGGCAGGCACGTCACCATTCTCTATTAAATACATTTTCCATTGAGAGTTTCATCAAAATACGTCATTGTATATCTTCTGTCGTTCAACTCAAGACAACGCGACGTTACGATTTTGTTCACTGAATTCTAATTTAAATAATTATTTTGATTGAGAGTCATTAGGGGATCGTTTGAAACTCCATTTTGTTATTTTCGCCTTTGTCCCCTGTGATGTCTTCATCAAAAGGGTTCGCGGAAAATTTATCACGTTTATTTTTGAAATTAAATAATAATCAACTCTAATTTGAAAAATTAAATAATTTTTCGTTAAATACAAATTATATTCGTCTAATTAACTTTTAGGCACGTGTTTATTTTCGTTTAGATGTGATCACACTTTATACGTATCCATGACTACGAAGTGATGTTAAAATTTTTAGACATATAAACCTTATAGGATTTCAAAATAAACGACATCAATAATGTTAATTTTAACTGTTTTTTTTTTCATACAATTCAATAACTAATATTTGGAGTAACAACAATTTAGAACAAATAAAATTATGCATATTGACATTATTGATCACGCAAGGAGCGAAATAGACTCAACTTTATAATACTTTCAACACAAATTTACTTAAACGAAAGAATGTGGAAGACTTTTAGAACTATTGGGTGTGTCATTAATGGTAGACTTCAACCATAAAATAATAGTTAGCCTGTCATTTATTATAAGTATATTTTTTTTAACATGTCTACGTAGGGGACACCATGCAGCTATTAGGAATTGGGTCCATTTTACTCTTCCGAAGAAGCGCACTACGTAGCGTTGGGAGGGGTTTGCAATCTAGAAAAGAGTTTATTAATTCGGATTTTAAAAAGACCCGGGTTGTACGAAGGTGGAAACACAGAATTCGGAAGATCGTTCCACAGTCGGGCTGCTGTATTAATAAAGGAGTTACATTATTATATGAGTAGATAAATTATAGAAGAAAAATATAAACTATAATATTATTATTTTATTATTGAGAAGAATAGTTAATAGTAAAGAAAGATTTTAATAAGACTTAAACAACCACTTACGTATGTTTTAACGAGCGATTTGCGAAAAAAGTTTACATTATTAATATTGTCTAAGTCAACTATGAGGAATTAAAAAAAAATGAAAATCATACATTAATGTGCTTATCATATTATGATTCAAATAATTGAGGATTCATTATTTAAGTTTACTTTAAAAGAAAAAAAAACATGTCAGGATACCTACATTAAACGTGAGAAACATATTTCAGAAGTCAATTAATAAATTAATCGATTATAGTATCTGATTTATGAATGTCATTAATTAGAGTACGTAGGTAGATATACTGCCATGTATATTTCAGTTGTCTATTTGAAGTGTCATTAACAGTAATATGGACAACGATGTTCAGACATGTTTGAAACTGAAACATCTTTCTGTTGAATAAATCCTCACATGTGAGCAATTGCTGCAACAATTATTTCGTGTATTGTATAATATTAGAATATTAATATCAAGAGTAGGTACCTATATGCAATATTTGACAATATCCAACTGTCAACAAACAAAATAACTAACAAATTCATTTCTGTGGATGTCTCCCTAGATTCCATTCCTAGTGGGGTATATGTAGGTAAGTACTTATTTTTCTTCTTCTTTGCCCTTAACTCTCCTCGGCTCTCCTGATACGTAATTGCCAGGACACTCTGTCCTGGGTCATCAAGGTATCGATGCTGTCCCCCTGAAGTTCCTATTAAATGATAGACCACCAAGTTGCAACTTGATGGTGGTGGTTAGTGGGGTATATGCACGAGTACATCAAAAATCAACTAACTCTGGATCGAGAGTACCTAATGGTTTGTTGGTAGGAAGCTTTGGCGGAGTGCTTTAACTAAACAGAGTTTTTAATATTATATCACATGGGGAGATCAAGTAAAAGTAATTTATATATAATTTTCACAATTAAATATCTTTAGTTTGATACTAAAAAAATGTAAAAAGATAAAGGTTCAACTGTGTTCTACAAAAATTACACATTTGATGCTCTCTCATCTCTTATAATTTACAATATACAGATAAAGGCTAAATCTACTACATAACTTTGTATCAATAATCTACGAATATTAATAATCGAAGTCAACAATACATGTTGTCATTTTATAGAGATTTACGATATCATCTCACTGATCCAGACTGAGAAACTAATTAAAAATGTGTCTGATAAAGATATCTGTTTCTTTTTTAATTGTCAATACTGACGGTATTTAAGGTGTAGAACTACATTATACTAGGTATTTTTTAAAATTCAACTAAATTGATTTTGGTTTTACGTTATATATTGGACGAAGGTATTGGTGATGTATAATTTTTACGTGTTTCATACATTAGAAGGTATTTTTGTATGCAATGTGTGTACATCCGGCCGTATACCCAAGATATACAAGGGCCTTTACGTCTGGGAAAATTGACATGACAGAATAGATAAATTTATACTTTGATATTGAGTAAAGATTTAAAAATGATATACAACAAATGGATTAAATAAAATGCTCCAATAAACATATTGGCATCCAAGGTTTCGATACACGCGCATAAATTGAACATGATATTATTGTAAAAGTAGGCCGTGGCCACATTTTGTGATGAAAGACTAAACGATTTGGGGTCAATGTATATAGAAAAGGTCCTTCCCCCGAGGGCCGGAAGTTACCGTATGTCAATCAGAGAGGGCACCACTTAACAGACACACTACATACTAGCCTAAGGATCTTCCGTTAGGTACGTCTTTTCACCATTTAATTCATTTCATTGCCCATCCATACAGACTCACATTAACTTTAGTATACATTAAATATCTTGTTTTAAGTTACAGGACCACGAAAAAATAACGATTACGTAGAAAAAATAAACCTACATATATATTAATAAACCGTAAAACAGATATTTAACTGATTGCTGAGCCAAATGTCCCAGGTTCAATTCCAGATGGAGACAAAGTTTCATAAATATTTCAAAGATGAAAGGGAAAAATAATTTAAAAAAAAAATTAAAGTAAAAAAAAATATTAACATAAAAGGGAAAAAAGACAGAGAAATATCATAAATGAGTACATATTTATATAAGATGTTGTTTGCATGAAGTGAAAAAATAAATATACAAACAAGAAAAACAATAAGAAGGTATTCAAAAATTGGTAATATTTTTGTTTTAAATATTTTGTTTCATTCCAAATATATATTTTTTTTATTTTTGAATATGATTTTTATGATAATATTATGTATGAAATACAATATTGTTCAATTTTATTAAAATATCGAATGAAACAAGGTGGAAACATTTTAATATGTATCGGTAATACACAAATTCTAAAAGTTTCAAAGCTCTAACTGATCGGGAAGTTAAATCTAGAACCTTTGGGTGAGTATTTATACTAACTATTTCCTATAGTCCAGTTAATCTTCGTCTTATTTCCTATAGTCTAATTATTCTATTTCATCTATTATATAAACCATTGGGTCAGTTTTTTTACAAACTTATACTTCTTCTCCTTTATTTCTTTAGTTTTATTCTTTTTTTATTTAGACTTTTAGGTTAATTTAATAGTCTATTGTGCAGAAATATTATAAACGATATGCACACTAGATGAAAATACATAAAAACGAATGGGATGTGACCAACACTAGAATCTTTTCAATACTTTTGTTTAATCAAATTCAAACCATTTCTATCATACTATATTGATTAATTTTCAATACCTACATATTTGATTTCGATGAAAATATATAAAAAAGGAGGTTGTGGTTATTACTGGACTCTTCAAACTGTTTATGTTCAAATTAAATACTATTTATCATAGTTTAAGTCTTCTTCTTGAGTCTATCAGTCTAATTGTGCAAAAATATAATAAACTATATGCACGCTTGATGATGAAATATAAAAACAAATGGGATGTGACCAACTCTAGAATCTTTTCTTAAGTAGGTACCTACTTTTGTTTAATCAAATTCTAAACCATTTCCCATCATCCAAAATTACTAAATTTTCAATACACATTATTAGCTTTCGGTGACAATATTATATAAAAAGGGGGTTGTGGCCAAAACTAAACTCTTTACAACGTTGATAACCGGTCACAATTACCCATAGGTAGTCCATGCGTGCAGAAATTTTATTTACTTTATTCACACTTGATAGCAATATATAAAAACAAATGGGTTGTGGCCATCACTTGAACTTTTTACAATGCTTAAACTCAATCAAATTTCAAACCACTTTTCATATTCCGATTTGGCAAAAATTTTGTGTGAAAATATTATAAAAACGATTGCTTTTTCCTTCACTAATTTACATTCTTGGCCAACGGGGAGACATTAAAGCTAGTATTAGGTATATAAATTTTGTGTGAAAATATTATAAAAACGATTGCTTTTTCCTTCACTAATTTACATTCTTGGCCAACGGGGAGACATTAAAGCTAGTATTAGGTAGGTATATAAATTTTCAGTTTTTTTCTTCCTTTAGTAATTAACCAGTTGTTTATAATAGCTTTCAATTTGATATGTGAGTAGGTTATTATGGATGAAAAGTCAGTTGTATTAAAGAAGTTAAATATTTTAAATATTATATTATTATACTTTTTTATTTATAAATACATGCATTTAAATAGTCTTAACAAATCAGTTATAATGTATCTATATATATATATATAAAATAAGCCTGAAATCTCGAAGGTTATTTAGTTAATGTCATATAAATTTATTATCTATTACTGTAAACATGTTGTTCTTCTTACATCTCTAATATATTTAGGTATATAGTATTATACACATGGTATTATACTAAACAAATAAAATGTTCCTGAATACACGTTTCTTAATTATAAAAGTTAGTAATCCCCAAAGCGATGGTTGGGTCATGATATATTTCAGTAGATAAAGTTTTCTATTTAATCAATACCTATTATGGGGAGAAAGTTGTTTAATACTTATTAGAGTTATAATTTATGACTGCTTTAAATAAATAAAGACTCGGAGGTAACGTATGACCATTTTTAAATTTAAGTATTTTATTTTATGTAATTTTTGTTAAGAGAAGAGCCGTCCACCTCAACTCGTCGTCGTGCCCAACAATTGCACCTCTCACGCTCGTCGTTGATGAACATTATGTATAAAAACTTGCATTTACACGCTTACAAGGTTCAATTGACTCAAGAACTAAAGCCTCTTGACCATTTCAAGCGTCGTCAATGGTCAGAATGGTGGCAAGAAATGGCAACAGTGGATGATCAATTTTCGAAGAAAATCATCTTCAGTGATGAGGCACATTTTCACGTCAGTGGATTCGTCAATAAGCAGAATTGCCGCGTTTGGGCGAATGATAATCCAAGAGTGATTGTCGAAAAATCAATGCATCCACAAAGAGTGACTGTTTGGTGCGGTTTATGGGCTGGCGGCATCATCGGGCCGTATTTTTTCCAAAATGAGACCGGTCAGGCAGTGAATGGTATTCGCTATCGTGAGATGATAACGAACTTTTTATGGCCCGAATTGGAAGATATGGATGTGGACGATATGTGGTTTCAACAGGACGGTGCCACTTGCCACACAGCTAACGAAACAATGGCTCTTTTGCGCGAAAAATTTGATGGCCGAATAATCTCACTTTGCGGCAATGTCAATTGGATAACACAACTTTCATAAGTTCAAATGATTACTGAGCGACTAATTAAGTATCTAATTCTGACTTAGTTTAAATTTTAATTAATGTCAAAAACATTCCCTAGGTAGGTGCCTCTTTGCAAATATTTTCACTTGATTTGAAAACAATTACTTAATTGGCATTTAGCGAACATTCCACTTGTCATTATCGTCAGACTCTAATACTCTAGAAATTTCCTTTTCTTAAACCCTTGTGTCACATTTATTGATCTCTTGAAACATTAACTTCTTCATAATTCCATATGTACCTACTCTTAGTGTCGAACTTTCATAATTTGCTATTAAAAAGTGAGCTTTCTTGGGCGCATTCATAAAACAAAATGATTTTATATTGGTTATTTTTAAGGCTAGCGTCCATAAAGAAGGATCCGACGGAGCGCATCAGATGGATTTGTTTGACACATAGGCGCACCAATCGGATTACCGACACAACTGTCATTTGGACTAATTGACAATTTTCCACAATAAATTAATATAAATACAAAATGATTATTTTTTGATTTGGTAATCGCATGCGCGGCTCTTACACGATATTATTCAATGAAAATAAGAATGAACGTAAAAAAATTAAAATTAACGTAATTAATTAATTATGAAAAAAATAATTAACGTAATTATTAATAAACGTTAATTAATTAACTTAATTAATTATGAACGTAATTTCATCTAAAATCATTCAGCTGTTTACGCGTGATTGAGAAACAAACATCTAAACCATAGAATTTTTAAGATCTAAACATTTGTATTTATAAAATTATTATTGAGATACTTCCACTACCTAACTACGTTAAAATGATGAAATTGTTCATAAAAAAATTAAAAAAGGCGATATAACATTACTGTAGAAAAATTCACATACAAAAATTACAGAACCGATCGGATTCTTGTCTCTCCTGTGGCTATGTTCAAATACAACGCTCGACGTCGGGTGTCGAATGTACCTGAAGTTGCAGATTATGGCGTTTTTCACACATTATGGCAGATTATGGCGTCGATTCGTTCATGAGAATTCAATTCTCTGAATGAATCGATATTATTAAGCCAAGATGCGTGTACGAAGGAACATTTTGTAAGGCGTAGTGGACTTTTTGCATGCTAATGACACCCACTAGAGGCCTCGCAGCAAATATGTTCCCATACATGGATTTACTCAGAATTCGGAGTAGAACATTTTATGTGAGTTTTGTGTGTCTGTGTGTGTGTGTGTGTGTCTGTCCCCCCCCCTTATAATTTTGATCCGCTCAATTTACAGAGCCCTAAATTTCAGAATATATAAACAGTTATAGGCCTACAAAACTTTTATACTCAGAACTGTGAATTTTTGTTTCAGTCAGGGGTTATCAACTTTTGAATTTTTGTTTATTTTTCCATGTATCTCAGAAACCATAAAAGCTAAAACGCTGAAATTTGGTACAAACATAGACAAATACAAAATCTCAAATCAATTTTTTTTTCAAATTCCAGGGTATCTCAAACATTTTTTATTAAGAAAAATTTATGAGTTTAACTGCCTATATTTCCAATTTTTTTTTAAAATATCAAAAAAGCCGAAACACCCCAACTATATATAAAAATATTAACATTGTATTAGCACATCTCATTTTTTTTTAATTTTTTTATAAAAATTGAATTTAGTGACGCCATTGCTTCATACAATTTGAATGGCAGTCGCCTACACACAATATCTAAGAAGACTTAATTGTTTGATACTAATCTCCAAACATACATCATGCTGTTTTCATATTCTGGGTAGGATCAAAGGACTGACCTCCATACTATCCTATCTTGATATACATACCTAGGTAATTGGACCATAGCAGCGGGCGTCCCTCATTGGCTGCGAAGCTGTCAAAATTCGGGTCGCCACAAAATTATAATTTTAATACTTTCATACAAATTTCCACCTTAGATTTTTTTATTAAATTTACTATTTGATTTTGAACTTCTGTTCAATTTTGTATTACAGTAAAAAAATGGATGGTAAAATATGCAACCATTATAGAATGTACCTACCTATTCTCTTGTTCATTTTGTCTAACTACGATCTAATGTTTGGGATAAGAAATTTTCTTGGTGATTTTGGAGGTTCGTCCCTACTGAAATCCTCCTTACTTATCGGCTTTATGAATCTGCCTCGTCAACTCTTTTCGTATTCCTGAAGATATTATGTAAAATGTTTCTTTAAAATATTATATCGGTTGTCATTCTCCCATCTCAATCCAGATATTTATACTATATGGCAACTTGTTATTGGGTGCGTGTTAAATTAATATTTGACATAGTACATGTTGCCCGAGAAGCAATCTAAAGTAATAAAGCAATCAAAATGTGTCTCACGCCTTCTGAAAAACCAAGAGCATCTAAAAATCTAATTTATGTGCGAACATGTACCAGTATACCTGATGCAGTGTCACGCTAAAAATAATGCGATATAAGTGCTGAATTTTAAAAATATTTCAATAATTATTTTTTTCATACAAAATTTTCCAAGTCATATCTGTCAAAAAAGTGTACATTTTGCACGCAAATATCTGTTTGTTAAAGTTAGAAGTACGTTTTTACACGAATAAAATATATTTTCAAGAATAACTTAGCTTTTAAGTGAAAAACATGGTGAATATTTTGTCTAATTATAATGTTTCACTTATTTTTAAAGTAAGCGTTTTGTACAAATGTACATATTATAACCCCGCCATTTTAATATCTTTTCATACGATATTTAATTTTCCTACCGAATGAATATGTTCTTTAAAATAATATACCTTTGAAATAAATGTGATTATGAAATAATAAAATGAAACACAAGACATTACAGCAAGTTTTAAGACATATATTGTAAAAGTCTGTTAATTATAAGTAAAGATATAGGCATAATAAAATTGCATAATTTGTATATAACATTTGATATTTCGGACAATTTTCGTTTTTGTGGCTTCGAACAAACCAATGTAGGTACCTACCTACATATCCAAAAAATGTATCGAGCTCATTTGATATTAATATTGGAATGGTTACTATGGTTACGGAAAGATTCTGATATTCAAATAAAATTTGTTATGAATCGAATTTATTTAGAACATTGTTGTAGGTAGGTACCTACCTAATACTATTTACTTACAAATCAACAATATACTGATTTCCTATAGGAAAATTATTTTATTTGTTTATTTATGTATGTTTGCGATGTACTCCTAAACCGTTTGTCCGATTACAATGAAACTTTGGTGAATTGTCGAGCGTATGCCCAGGATGGTTTCTGGATTTAAACTTTTTTCTTATTCTTCTTCTTCTTCGTATATTTGGTCATTTTACCTATGAAGGGGGAGTATCCTGGGAAAAGAAGGTCCGACTGTCCTTCCATCTCTTCGCAGGTCTTCCAGGACGGTTTGTGGATTTTAACTTTTTCTTCTTCTTCATCGTGTATTTGGTCATTTTACCTATGCAGGTGGACTATTCTGTGAGAAAAAGGTCCAATTTTCTCTTCGCAGGTTTCTAGATTTAATCTTTTTTCTTCTTCTTCTTCTTCATCGTGTATTTGGTCATTTTACATATGACGTTGGAGAATTCTGGGAGAAGAAGGTCCAACTGTCCTTCCATCTCTTCACAGGTCTTCCAGAACGGGTTCTGCATATAAACTTTTTTCATCTTTTTCTTCACTGTGTATTTGGTTATTTTACCTATGAAGATGAACTATCCTGGAAGAAGAAGGTCCACTTTTCCTTCAATCTCTTCGCAGGTTTCTGGATTTAAACTTTCTTCTTCTTCGTCATCGTCGTGTATTTGGTCATTTTACCTATGATGTTGGAGTATCCTGGGAGAAGAAGGTCCAACTGTCCTTCCATCTCTTCGCAGGTTTCTGGATTAAAACTTTTTTCTTCTTCTTCTTCATCGTGTATTTGGTCATTTTACCTATGAAGGTGGACTAACCTGGGAGAAGAAGGTCCAATTGTCCTTCCATCTCTTCGTAGGTTTCTGGATTAAACTTTTTTCTTCTTCTTCTTCGTGTATTTTTTGTCATTTTACCTATGAAGTTGGAGAATCCTGGGAGAAGAAGGTCCAACTGTCCTTCCAACTCTTCGAAAGTCTTCCAAGACGATAAACTTTTTTCTTTTTCTTCTTTTTCTTCTTCATCGTGCATTTGGTCATTTTACCTATGAAGGTGGACTATTCTGGGAGAAGAAGGTCCAATCTTCCTGCCATATCTTCGCAGGTATCTGGATTTAAACTTTTTTCTTCTTCTTCTTCGTGTATTTAGTCATTTTACCTTTGAAGGTGGAGTATCCTGGGAAAAGAAGGAACTTTCATCTCTTCGCGGTTCTTCCAGGATGGTTTATGGATTTAAACTTTTCTTAACCGACTGAAGGGACGGGATGTAATGAAGGGAAGGGATGCACTAAAGGGCCTGAAGGGACGGGAGGTATAAAAGGGCCTGAAGGGACGGGAGGTACTGAAAGGCCTGATTGGAAGGGACGTAATGATGGATTGAAGGGACGGGAGGTACTGAAGGGCCTGAAGGGACGGGAGGTACTGAAGGGCCTGAAGGGACGGTAGGTACTGAAGGGCCTAAAGGGACGGGATGTTCTGAAGGGTCTGAAGCGACGTTTCATGGAGTCTAATTCTTTTTCTTCTTAATTTTATGTAGACCTTACAGTTTTTACACAAACTATTTCCTTTAGTTTTTTCTTCGTTTTCTTATTTTATGTAGAACTTTGGTGAATTTTATGCAAACTATTTCCTAAAGATTAATCTTCTTCTTCTTTTATGAAGACCTTTTAGTCAGTTTTTATACAATCTATTTCCGATAGTCTAATTCTTCTATTTCATGTATTTTTTCTTATTTTATGTAGACCATTGAGATAGTTTTTTATACAAACTATTTCTTATAGTCTTATACTTATTCTTTTCTTTTTTATTTAGACTTTTGGGTTAGTTTTAAGTCTAATAGTCTATTGTGCAGAAATATTATTAACAATATGCACACTTGATGAAAACACATATGTAAAAACGAATGGTATGTGGGATGTGACGATGTAACCTGCACTAGAATCTTTTCAATACTTTTGTTTAATCAAATTTCATCCTATTTTGAATAATTTTCAACACCTTCATATTTGATTTCGTTGACGATATTTAAAGAATGGGGTTTGTGGCCATTACTGAACTCTTCACAACGTTTATATTCAAATTAAAAACTATTTACTATAGTTTAAGTCTTCTTCTTCGTTAATGTAGACTTTTGTGTCAATTTTAAGTCTATGAGTCTCATTGTGTAAAAATATATAATACACACTTGATGAAAAAATATAAAAACGAATGGGATGTGACCAACACTAGAGTACATTATTTAATCAAATTTTAACCACATTCCAACATCCAAAATTACTAAATTTTCAATAGGTACATATTACAATTTGTTTTCGATGATAATATTTAAAAATGGAGGTTGTTGCCTAACCAATACAACGTTGATAAACAGTCATATTTAAAACTATTTCGCATAGTCCATGCGATAACCCTGATAACCCTGAACAGACTTCTGAGCATATCCTATGGGAATGCACTAACTTCTCCGTGTCAACATTCCGACGAGAACTCTACGACGATGTCCGAGGGAATTTCTTTGGACCCATTGAACATGCGGACCTTGTAGCCACGAAGAGCAACTTTAGGGCTTTCAAGACTTTCTGTCTTAAATTCGGTGCACTATTATCTTCACTATCACTGAGCAGTGAGCCAGTTGTTTCAACATGATTAGCTCTCTTTGGCACATTAAGTGCAGTGTCTGCAAGGTTTTAGAGTTCTCCGGACTCTTCGTATGTTCTTTATGTGTTCTTTCAGAGTTTTGCAAGGGGCCGTTATTAGTCCCCATAAGCAGAACGGGTGGTGGTGGGGGAAGAACAGTCCATGCGTGCAGAAATTGTAGGTATATTACTTATACTTCATTCACACTTTATATCAATATATAAAAAAGAATGGGTTGCGGCCATCACTTGAACATTTTACAATGCTTAAACTCAATCAAATTTCAAACCACTTTTCATAGTCCGATATTGCAAAATAATTGGGTGACAATATTATAAAAACGATTGCTTATTCCTTCACAATTTTACATTCTTGGCCAACGGCGGGACATAAAGGCTAGTATTAAATAAATAAATAAATGACTTACGAAAATTCTGAACTATTTTTCATTTAAATGTTTAATATACCGACCTAATGCTTTAAATATTTTAAAAACTATTTTAAAAAATTCGAGAGATAAATTAAAAAAATTAAAAAAAAAACTTTAACTCATTTAACTCTTTTTAAATCATTTAAAATATACATTTCATTTTTTATTAGATTCTCACAAACGCATGCCTATGTTTGTAAAAATAAAATTATGTTATAGAAAATGGGGTTCAATACTTTGAAACTTATTATTTTTAGCTGCAAACAATCTAATAAAAAAAGAATAAAACGCTGTGAATGTTATTGGAAAATATAATAATGTAACTATTTTATTATTTAAGTGGAAATAAATCATAGCTATAATAATAGTTTTGAATGAATTTTCACAATATCGATACCTCTATCACAGAATATAAGTTATGGGAATTAAAAAATAGATGCTGGTGTCGCAATCCTACTTATTGTGATACAGTTTAGGAAAAACATGATTCACAAGTTGAATAAGGTTTGTCGAGAAATTTCTGCGGTTAAAATGTTTATCAAAGAATGTGATTAGATTAGATGAGATGAGATTGGTGCAGATATGTGCAGAGAACGAAATCCATTAAGTGGTCTGACTGAGGGAGGTATATGTATCTAAAATGTTATAGGAATATATCCCCAGGGAACATTTCACTTAACCATCTCAAATGGCATCCAACAATTAATGTTTTCATTCTACATACAACCAGACACACTGCAATCACTTGTACCGCACAAAGCATCTATGTGAAACCTCTAAAGAAATTGAAAAGAAAACGAATATTGAATTACTGATACAATTATAATCATTAACATACAGATACTTCTAAAAGGGATTTTTAATGTTGTATTTACTTTATTTATTTATTGTATTTATTTGTTGTGTATTTACTTATACCTATATTTTTTTGGTTTTGATTTCCCGAAACTCATGTTTTTAAATTAAGATAAAATCGTTCTCGTGAGTGGTTCTTTATCTAAAGTAATAAAGCAATCAAAATTTTAGTGTGTGTGTGTGTGTTTGTCTCACGCCTTCTGAAAAACCAAGAGCATCTAAAAATCTAATTTATGTGCGAACATGTACCAGTATACCTGATGCAGTGTCACGCTAAAAAAAATGCGATAAAAGTGCTGAATTTTAAAAATATTTCAATAATTATTTTTTTCATACAAAATTTTCCAAGTCATATCTGTCAAAAAAGTGTACATTTTGCACACAAATATAAGTTAGTTTAAAAGTACGTATTTACACGAAAAAAATATATTTTCAAGTTTAATTAGCTTTTAAGTGAAAAATGTGAATATTTTGTCTAATTATAATGTTTAACTTATTTTTAAAGTAAGCGTTTTGTACATATACCCCCGCCATTTTAATATCTTTTCATACGATATTTCATTTTCCTACCGAATGAATAATATGTTCTTTAAAATAATATACCTTTGAAATAAATGTGATTATGAAATAATAAAATGAAACACAAGATATTACACCAAGTTTTAAGACATATATTGTAAAAGTCTGTTAATTATTAGTAAAGATATAGGCATAATAAAATTGCATAATTTGTATAATAATATTTGATATTTCGGACAATTGTTCATTTTCGTTTTTGTGGCTTCGAACAAACCAATGTAGGTACCTGCATATTCAAAAAATGTATCCGAACCATTTGATATTTCTTACGTGTTCGAATGGTTACTATGGTTACAGAAAGAATGTGATATTCAAATATTTTTTTTAGTGAATCGAATTTATTTAGAAGATTGTTGTAGGTAGGTACCTACCTAATACTATTTACTTACAAATCAACAATATACTGATTTCCTATCGGAAAATTATTTTATTTATTTATTTATGTATGTATGAATATATGCATGTATGTTATGTGCTTCTAAAACGTTTGTCCGATTACAATGAAACTTTGGTGAATTGTCGAGCGTATGCCCGGGATGGTTTCTGGATTCTTATTCTTCTTCTTCTTCGTGTATTTGGTCATTTTACCTATGAAGGGTGAGTATCCTGGGAAAAGAAGGTCCGACTGTCCCTCCATCTTTTCGCAGGTCTTCCAAGACGGTTTGTGGATTTAAACTAACTTTAGACTAAAATGATCATGTATTTGGTCATTACCTATGAAGGTGGACTATTCTGAGAGAAGAAGGTCCAATTTTCCTTCTATCTCTTTTCTCAGGTTTCTGGATTTAATTTTGTTTCTTCTTCTTCATCGTGTATTTGGTCATTTTACATATGAAGTTGGAGTATTCTGGGAGAAGAAGGTCCAACTGTCCTTCCATCTCTTCACAGGTCTTCCAGGACGGGTTCTGCATATAAATTTTTTTCTTCTTTTTCTTCATCGTGTATTTGGTCATCTTACCTATGAAGATGAACAATCCTGGGAGAAGAAGGTCCAATTTTCCTTCCATCTCCTCGCAGGTTTCTGGATTTAAACTTTTTTCTTCTTTTTCTTCATCGTGTATTTGGTCATCTTACCTATGAAGATGAACAATCCTGGGAGAAGAAGGTCCAATTTTCCTTCCATCTCTTCGCAGGTTTCTGGATTTAAACTTTCTTCTTCTTATTCTTCGTCGTGTATTTGGTCATTTTACCTATGAAGTTGGAGTATCCTGGGAGAAGAAGGTACAACTGTCCTTCCATCTCTTCGCAAGTTTCTGGATTTAAACTTTTTTCTTCTCCTTCTTCTTCATCGTGTATTTTTGGTCATTTTACCAAAAATACACGATTTTTTTATGTTGGAGAATCCTGGGAGAAGAAGGTCCAACTGTCCTTCCATCTCTTCGCAAGTCTTCCAAGACGGTTTCTGAATATAAACTTTCTTCTTCTTCTTCTTCTTCTTCATCGTGCATTTGGTCATTTTACCTATGAAGGTGGACTATCCTGTGAGAAGATGGTCCAATTTTCCTTCCATATCTTCGCAGGTATCTGGATTTAAACTTTTTTCTTCTTCTTCTTCGTGTATTTAGTCATTTTACCTATGAAGGAGGAGTATCCTTGGAAAAGAAGGTCCTTTCATCTCTTCACGGGTCTTCTAGGATATTTTCTGGATTTAAACTTTTCTTAACCGACTGAAGGGACGGGATGTAATGAAGGGAAGGGAGGCACCAAAGGGCCCGAAGGGACGAGAGGTATAAAAGGGCCTGAAGGGACGGGAGGTACTGAAGGGCCTAATGGGAAGGGACGTAATGAGAATTGAAGGGACGGGAGGTACTGAAGGGCCTGAAGGGACGGGAGGTAATGAAGGGTCTGAAGGGACGGGAGGTACTGAAGGGTCTGAAGCGACGGGTCCTGGAGTCTATTCTTTTCTTCTTAATTTTATGTAGACCTTTAGGACAGTTTTGATACAAACTATTTCCTATAGTCCAATTCATCTTCTTCTTCTTTTATGCATACAATTGGGTCAGTTTTTATAAAAATTATTTCCTATAGTATAATTATTCTTCTTCATTTACGTAGACATTTGGGAGAGTTTTAATACAAACTATTTCCAATAGTCTTATTCATTTTCTTCTTCTTTTATGTAGACCAAGGGTGAGTTTTTATACAAACTTTTCCTATAGTTTAATTATTATTCTTTTATATAGACCTTTGAATCAGTTTTTATATTAACTATTTCCTATAGTCTAATTCATCTTCTTTTATGTAGACCTTTTGGTCAGTTTTTATACAAACTATTTCCAATAGTCTAATTATTCTTCTTCTTCTTTTTTGTAGACCTTTGGGGAAGCTTTTATACATACTATTTCCTATTGTCTAATTCATATTTTTTATTACCTTACTTATGTAGTCAGTTTTTACACAAACTATTTCCTTTAGTCGTTTTCTTCGTTTTCTTATTTTATGTAGAACTTGGGTGAATTTTATACAAACTATTTCCTATAGTTAAATCTTCTTCTTCTTTTATGAAGACCTTTTGGTCAGTTTTTATACAATCTATTTCCAATAGTCTAATTCTTCTATTTCTTATTTTATGTAGATCATTGGGATAGTTTTTATCCAAACTATTTCTTATTTTCTTATACTTATTCTTCTCTTTTTTATTTAGACTTTTGGGTTAGTTTTATGTCTAATAGTCTATTGTGCAGAAGTATTATTAACGATATGCACACTTGATGAAAATACATATGTAAAAACGAATAGGATGTGGGATGTGACGATGTAACCTGCACTAGAATTTTTTCAGTACATTTGTTTAATCAAATTTTAACCACATCTCAACATCCAAAATTACTAAATTTTCAATAGGTACATATTATAATTTGATATCGATGATAATATTTAAAATTGGGGGTTGTGGCCAAACCAATCTCTTTACAACGTTGATAAACAGTCATATTTAAAACCATTTCGCATAGTCCATGCTTGCAGAAATTGTATATTATACTTCATTCACACTTTATAGCAATATATAAAAAAAATAATGGGTTGTGGTCATCACTCGAACATTTTGCAATGCTTAAAATCAATCAAATTTCAAACCACTTTTCATAATCCGATTTTGCAAAATAATTGGGTGACAATATTATAAAAACGATTGATTATTCCTTCACAATTTTACATTCTCGTCCAACGGCGGGACATAAAAGTTAGTTTTAAATCATTAAATAATAGGTTTACTTATTCATATTACAATTTGATTATTGTAACACGAACTATAAATTGAATTACCTGATATACGAAGAGGAATATGAAACCATAATCAAAATGATAAGTACCAACCAATTTACGAAAATTATATCTCAATACCGTTTTACATTAGAAATCAACGGAAAGGGTCAAGTTCGTACGTACATAAAATATTTATTCATTTGCATAGTTATATTTCCTGGAATAAATATTTAGCTCGATCCCTTTCTGTCTGATATCTGTACAACCTACTTTGTAAAATGTAGGTACACATATACCTATATATGAGTAATAGTTAAACAGAAGTTGCGTAAGATCTGTAGAATATCCCTTCTCAAATATTATTTTCCTATACCAGGTAGGGCCTACCTATTGGTTTGTTGGTTGGCAAATACATTATTAAGTGAGTATTAATTTGATCGACATAATTCTACGAAGGTAGATATATAATATACCTACATAATGAGATCAATCCCCTATAAGACTCCATTATTTGGCGAGTACCTATACATACAATCATATACAATTAAATTATTATACAGTAGATACCTACAAATACCTATACATCAAAATATTTGAAGGTGATGAAGTTACTAAATACGTCATATTGAATATAAAAAGGATAAAAATCAGTTGAAGGATTAGAAAGCAAGTTTCACGTGTTTACGGATAAAACAGTTAAATCTTGAAAATCAAATAAACATGTTTGTATAATATATATAATCAATAATTGTGCTTTGAATGAATCGAACTTTGTTTAACTTGACAAAAAAATTAAATCCATCGGGAAAAATCACATTGTTATAAATTAATAAAATAAATTGTCGGCCTTCGTGCCTCAGTTGATTAGGTATCTAACTGCTGATCCGATGGTCTCGGGTTCGATTCCCGGTGGAGACACAGTTTTAAATTGTATTTTCAGTCTGGATCTGTGAGACGATTGATATCGTTAGTCTCCAGAATGTAGCAACTTATTATTCGGTACCTACGTGTTAAATTTATATTTGACATAATACCTGTTAGTTGCCTGAGAAGTAATATAAAATACGCATATTTAGAACATGGGTCATCGATTGAATCATGAGTCATTGATTGAATTTTGGTCCTGTTTTAATTATATTAGGGATACCGTTATGTTTCAATTTAGAGTCGCCTCTGGCAACATTGTGTTTAATTGGAGAAATAAATACACATAAGGAGCAAACTAAGATAGTATGCAAGGAACAAAGCGAAGTAAAAACAATATGAGAGAAATAAAAACAAGAAACCATAAATCAAAGTTTACGGTTGAAAAGCAGCAAATATTATTCGACTTTGATAAATATCTTTTGAGAAAAGCACCCATGTGAAGAGGCAATCTTGCGAACAAAGTGAATCCACAGAATTATCTCGGACTCAAGAGTTGATCTTAAAAATGCAATTCGTCTGACTTCTTCCCCTACCTCCTTCATCCCTCCACAACCCCTTCCATGTCTAGAGCAATCTGTAACAACTCCTCCATTCGATTCCATTTTTTTTAAAGATATATGCTATTTTATACATGTATACCTACTCGTAAAGCTCTCCTATTTTTTACAAAGTAACTTTGAATTGAACCTACGTATATTCACAATGTTGTCTGACATAAACAAAATGGAGTAAAATGTATTTATTCATTCATTTATTAAAATTTTTGTACATAATCTAAACAAACATAATGCACACTGACGGGTTTATTGCCATTAGGCAATTTCTTCCAACCAACCAGATTACAGAGTGACAGACAAAAAATGAAAGCTAAAAAAGAACAAATAAAATTAACATAACTCCAAGATAAATAAAAAAAACATCATAGCTAAAAAAAGGATTGGGAAGGAACAATAAGAGGAAATCGAGATCAGGTGTTTAGGGATAAATATTACGTAGCAAAGGGAAGGAAGGAAAAGGAGAGGGATCAGGTATTTTCGGAGAAATATCCCTGCTTTAGTCTATATAATTAATTATTTCAAATGTGACAAAATTTATTTATATGCATTGAATTGGTTAGTTTTGACAATATCCTTTCTACCACACAATGTGTACCGGTATGTGATTGTCATACATTTTTATTTATTTATTTATTTATTTGGGACAGAAACAGCGATCAAAAAAGAGAAATATACAAAACAGTAAAAATACATGCGCCAAAACTACTATACACAAATTAAAAAATATAATCAACAATAGAATGAAATAGGTTGATGAGAAAAAAGAAAACAACATAAAACAAAAAAGATGAAGAACTTATCAAAAAAAAGTATACAATGTAAATAAATAATAAAAAAGGATTTTGATTGGAGATGAAGGGGTGAAAGATGGAGGGAAATGAGGGATGTGAAGATGTCTGCCGCATAAAGCCACCACTCAATCAACTAACTAACTAAACTTAACTTTTTATTAAACTAACGTTTTAATTATTGTTCTTTCTTTAACAAATGTTCATCGTGCACGTAAATAGATTTATTTAGTAGATGGATGGTGGCTGAGCGGTTCGCGCGCTGGTTTAGTATTCCAGTGGTCACGAGTTCGAATCCTGTCACGACCGATTTCGTTGCACAAGCATATGCTTAATTTAGGGAATGTATATGTCCTTTTTTCAAAGAATGAATATGTCCTTGTAACAAGTACATATACATCTTCATACATTCTCTACATTAAGCATAAATGCTTGGGCTATAGGTGAACGAAATCGGTCGTGGCAGCATTCGAACTCGCGACCACTGAATTACTAACCAAGTGCGCTAACCGCTCTGCCACCACCCATTTTTATTTATTTATTTATAACACTTTTTTGTACATACATAAAATTACATACTACAAATGGCGGACTTATTGCCTGGAAGCAATTTCTTCCAGTCAACCATCTGAGATCAAAAGTACATAACATAGTTTCGGCATAAACATAATAACATAATAACACAACCAGTATAAGACAGCAAAACAAATGTGAGAAATTACACAAATTCAGAAAGGAGAGGAAAATCAGAAAGGGAAGGGAGAGGATGAGGAGCGATCAAAAGGGATGGAAAGTGAAATTGGGATATATGTTCGTTATGTTATTGAGAGGAAGAGTGAGCATTTAAGACGAAATTTGAAAATTGGAAGTGATGTGGCTGTTCTTATATCTTCTTCTTCATTTAGTAGACCTAGTTGTTCTGTTCTTCAGAAACTATGCCTCCTGGGATGACGAAGTCCAGCTATCCTTCCATCTCTTGGGTGGTCTACCGGGTAGGCGGCGGCCAGAAGGAATTTCATTCGCTGCTATATAATGCAAGTCTATCACTGTCCATCCTGGCTACGTGGTCCCTCCAATGCCTTCTTCTGGATCTACTCCATCGAACGATGTCCTCTATTTCACATGTTTTCCTTATTTGAACATTGCGAACACGATCTCGGAGAGTTTTACCAGTGATTGACCTTAGGACCTTCATCTCCGTTGTCCTTAGGAGCCCCTTGGTTCTGAGTTCTAATATCAAATGCTAAATTGTTCCACAACCGGGCAGTATGAATAGTGAAGGATGATATTTTTACGATGATATATTCATGATTTTGTTATTATTATTATTATCCATGGTGAATGTTATCTCCTTATTACTAAGAAAATATATACGTTTAATTATAATATGAAACTTTAAATTAGTTGTAAAATTAAAATAACAAATTACTCATTTGTACCACCTTTTTCTTGAAAATAGTAGTAGTATTTCAATAAAGATGATAAACATTTATTTAAGGTAATTTTGGCATCAAAAAAAAAAAATATACCCATATATTGTAGGTATGGTAAGTTTGAGTGAAATTCAGGTGGGTTCATCGGCTAATTAATTAAATTCTCTATGGTTGTACATACGATCATATTAAATTTTTATAATCCCATAACCCTTCAAAATGAATCGTGGACATACATGAATTACCATCGTTATTAATTTCTTATAAATGTAATTATGTATAGGATAGATTTCTATGAAGGTTATATTTAGTCAATTATAATATTGCAACACACACTGAAAATTATATAGAAATAATTAATTGAGAAGTCGATTGAAATTTCCTTTTCTGATACACAAATCAATTCACATTTTTTATTTGAAAATAAATAAATATTTGAAACCTTTTTACTGGCGTTTGTTTATTTAAATGTTTTAAATTTGATTTATTTATTTATGTTTGTTTTTATTTCAGAAATATCACGATTGGGATTTAGAGGTTGCAAGGAAGGATGGTCTGTTACTAGTTAGGGAAATGGCAGCCGAAGTAAAAAATTTAATGGACTTCAAAATGAGCGCTGTAATGGTAAGTCGATATTTCCCCCTAACATTTCAACATAATATTATAACCGCAACCAATTTGTTTCAAAGTTTCTTCCAGATTGTCTTCTTTTATGTAAAAAAAGTAAAATTTTCATATTTCCTCTCTGAGAATGTACAAAAGTATATTCGATAAAAGTGTGCGGAATATTATTAGCATTGAGTTTGTGTGGACATATGGTGTTGGTAAGTGACATTTTTATTGCTTCGCGCCAGGAAAACTTTTTCATATGCCTGGTTTCGTCTGTGTAGGGAAATCGACTAGAAAACCGCATAATACACAGCCGTGTGTAAGAAAGTAGACTTATTCGCGAGAGCAAAAGTTAGAAGTTACTGTCGCCTTTCGTTCCTTTTGCTGTGGTGTACATATCCTATTCGGTATACGTTAAAGTTTAAGAAAACGGTTATTGAAATCAGCACTGCATTCAAATTGGATACATCAACATATAAAACTGCAAAGTTCTTCATGTTATGTTATGTTGTGTTGTGTGCGCCAGTGTTCGTTACAGGTACCTACCGAAGTTCTTCATGTTATGTATGTTGTGTTGTGTGCGCCAGTGTTCGTTACAGGTACCTACCGAAGTTCTTCATGTTATGTATGTTGTGTTGTGTGCGCCAGTGTTCGTTACAGGTACCTACCGAAGTCGATTCTATTCCATAGTGCTAATGAAATATACTAAAAGTATATTTTTTATTACCTACTATTATTTTTTATCATAATGTATTTGGAAGCACTTAAAATGATGATTTGTGGTATCGTTTTCAAATGAAATTGTTTAAAAATTAGCTATTTACCCCATTAACATAATTGACAAAACTCTAAATATTATAATTTAATCTATATTTGTTATTTTATTATTCTTCCCTCCGTGTCAAGACAATGGACTTCGGCTATTATTCTGGTATGTATTTTTCTGTCCATAGCTTACCGAAACAACTCCCCAACACTATGAACTCCGCTCCACTCTGATGTTCCTAAGTTAAGACATTAGCCTCATAGCCAGAACTACTCTGGACAGAACTACTCTGGACAGCAAAGACAGAACTACTCTGGACAGCAACACGCAAACGAAGCCATTTAATAGACACTTCCCCACTAACTTTCGAAAATTCAGATATTCTTCCTAAATCCTGTGTTAAACTTCTTGGAGTCAAAATAGATTCAAATCTAAGCTTTTCAAACCAAATTAACAGTTACTTCTTCTGCTTTCTTTCAACTAAGACGTTTAAAGTCAATCCGAAGGAGTATCCCAATTGAAGCCATGAAATCTTTGGTAAGCGCCTTTGTTGTCTCCCGTTTGGATTATTGTAACGGTATATATGCGAATTTACCAAAGAAAGAAATTAATAAAATTCAGTCAGTTTTCAATGCTGCAGCCAGACTCATCACTGGAGCCTCCAAATTTTCTCACATCTCTCACCATCTTCGCAATCTACATTGGCTTAAAGTCCCCGAAAGAATTGAATATAAGCTCTGTCTCATAATCTTTAAAGCACTTCGTGGTATGGCTCCTACTTACCTCTCCGAACTGTGCATTCCGCTTTCAATAAATGACAGACAATCATCACTTCGTTCTGCCTCTTCATCCATGGTTGGGAAATTAGTTGAAATAAACAGGGTGCTCACAACTAATTTCGGTGATCGTGCATTTGCTGTGGCAGGACCAAATGCATGGAATAAGCTCCCACACACCCTCAGACAAACCGAAAATATATCTTCGTTCAGGAAAAAACTCAAAACGCACCTTTTTCGCAAATCTTACCAGAGCCGAAATGATACAACGTAATCATTTTTTCAGCGCCCTTGAGGTGAGATATTCACAAAAACGGCGCTATATAAATTATTCAAATTTATTTTATTATAGCCATATTAAAAAAGATATGCAATTTTCATTTTAATTGTTTATATATTATTATAGATTTTTATGCATAAACTTCGATTTTTCATTAGTTGTAATGTATCTATTAACAAACAAAAGTATTACCAGTTGCGAACCCTTCAATAACACTATATTAAAGCGCTCAACAATTATTTAACATCGAAACGGCGTCACACAGTCGGTTTATGAGCAGCTTGTAAAAGTTCGCCTTAGTAAGAAATCAATTACAAAAGAACCTACCTAATTCTCAGATCTGAAACAGGAAGAGCACATTAGTCCATTTTCGTCATACAAGAGAGCAGTGAAACAGAGAAAGAGAAAGAGGATAGAATCGGTAGGAATAATGAAAGAGTGGTAGTGTAGTGAACTGTGGCTAATGTTGGGTTAAGAGTAGTGTCAGGAAAAGAAGAAGTGGGGCGGGGGTTAATGGCTTGAGGAAATTTATGGCGCCAACAAAACAAATCCCAATATTTTCCCACCCAACCCTCCCGACCAGACAATTATAGGGTTGCCATTTCATCGCTTTTATTATTATACCAACGTTGAATTTAAATTGCAATTTTATATTAATAATACAAGCACACAGCGGCCTTGGGTCTATAAGGCCAATCTATGGACCGAAGTTGGAAAAGAAAACCTGTTTAAATGAAAAAAAAATGTATATTAAAATTTTTACTTAATTTTATTCAACTTAATTTAAGGCGTTTCATAACAATTACACTTTGATTTTCTGAATACTTAACAAAGTCCACAAAGGTATTTTTAAACCACAGCTTTAAAGAATTAGTCCCATAGCATCTAATAGACAGTAGCGAGGGTTTTTATAGATGAAAGGAAAATTCAGATAAATATAAAATCTGTTTTTCGAAGAAAATATTATTTATAACGGAAATGGATGATTTTTTTAGCAATGTTGGTTACATTGAGTATGTGTTTTACCTATAAGTTTAGCCGACAGATTACGAAATTGTTTTGTATTGTGACAACCTTGTTAAGAAAAGCTTTTCTTAATAAAGGTTAACACGACCGTAAATCTAATTTACTTTAAAGACACTTTCTTACTCATTAATTTACTCACTAAATGAATTTCAGCGTAAACCAAAAATCTGAATATCTGACTTCAAAATATTTTATGTCTCAATACTTTGACTAAAATTAAATATTTATTATTTTACCGTCATAAACAATATTCAAAGAGATAGGTACTTAATTTTTTTAAGTAATCGGTGTATTTAATTATTTATAATGATCTGTTTTACATAAGCACAATGAACTCATATACAAAATACGTATTTTTTTTAGTTATTAGTACCTACTCTAGGATTTTTGTTCTCGTCCTTTCATTTTAATTGATAATACCATTTTTCTTCTTCGTGGTTACAATCCTATGTTTCTCCCTAGCCTCTTCATCACATGATAGCTGCTACAGCGTACATCAATAATAACCTGGTCCATATATCTGTCTCTAGGGTGACCTCTATAGTTTCTGCCCTCTGTTATTCCCTCGGCGGTACTAATAAGCAGACCCGGATGACCCCAAGCCAGAAAAAAGTGGATCACTGAATATGATAGAAAAAAGAATAATGATGAAAAATTCTACAACAGAGGAAGGAAAAAAGGAATATAGTATGTTGAGAAAAAAGGAATATAGTATGTAGGGAGTCCAAATGAACAGAGACATAGAGCTGAGACAAGATGTGCTATACAAGACCTGAATTGAAAACTTTTTTGAGGAGACGAAATGCTGGTGAAAAGATGGACAGAATATCTGGAAGAACTCTCTCTACAAGACCCTGATAAGACCTGTCCTTTGGTATTCGTAAGTAACATGGAGTTTAACGAAGCACATATATAATCCAGTTTGTGAAGACGGTGTCGGGAAGACACAAAACCGAACTCTATCAGCTCTACATATGGTGATATAAGCGTAATACGTGTTGTCAAGATCGCACGGCTTCGATGGCTCGGTCACGTACCTACAGCGAACGGGAGACGGGGAACAGGCAAAGATAGTAATGACTGTTAATCCAGTGGGAAGAAGACGAATGGAAAGGCCGAAAATACGCTGGCTGGATGGAGTCACAGCCGATTGAAGAGTGCTCAATGTGAACTGGAGGACTGGCAGTCTGGATAGAAGAGGGTAGCGACTGATCTTGGAGACAGCTAAGACCTTCCAATGTTTGTAAAGTTATAGAGAGTATGAATAATATCTCAAGATGTCCGCTCAAAGACAGAAATAATGAGTAGAGTTCAAAAGTTATAGAGAGTATGAATAATATCTCAAGATGTCCGCTCAAAGACAGAAATAATGAGTAGAGTTCAAAAGTTATAGAGAGTATGAATAATATCTCAAGATGTCCGCTCAAAGACAGAAATAATGATAAGAGTTCAAAAGTTATAGAGAGTATGAATAATATCTCAAGATGTCCGCTCAAAGACAGAAATAATGAGTAGAGTTCAAAAGTTATAGAGAGTATGAATAATATCTCAAGATGTCCGCTCAAAGACAGAAATAATGAGAAGAGTTCAAAAGTTATAGAGAGTATGAATAATATCTCAAGATGTCCGCTCAAAGACAGAAATAATGAGTATAGTTCAAAAGTTATAGAGAGTATGAATAATATCTCAAGATGTCCGCTCAAAGACAGAAATAATGAGAAGAGTTCAAAAGTTATAGAGAGTATGAATAATATCTCAAGATGTCCGCTCAAAGACAGAAATAATGAGAAGAGTTCAAAAGTTATAGAGAGTATGAATAATATCTCAAGATGTCCGCTCAAAGACAGAAATAATGAGTAGAGTTCAAAAGTTATAGAGAGTATGAATAATATCTCAAGATGTCCGCTCAAAGACAGAAATAATGAGAAGAGTTCAAAAGTTATAGAGAGTATGAATAATATCTCAAGATGTCCGCTCAAAGACAGAAATAATGAGTAGAGTTCAAAAGTTATAGAGAGTATGAATAATATCTCAAGATGTCCGCTCAAAGACAGAAATAATGAGAAGAGTTCAAAAGTTATAGAGAGTATGAATAATATCTCAAGATGTCCGCTCAAAGACAGAAATAATGAGAAGAATTCAAAAGTTATAGAGAGTATGAATAATATCTCAAGATGTCCGCTCAAAGACAGAAATAATGAGAAGAGTTCAAAAGTTATAGAGAGTATGAATAATATCTCAAGATGTCCGCTCAAAGACAGAAATAATGAGTAGAGTTCAAAAGTTATAGAGAGTATGAATAATATCTCAAGATGTCCGCTCAAAGACAGAAATAATGAGAAGAGTTCAAAAGTTATAGAGAGTATGAATAATATCTCAAGATGTCCGCTCAAAGACAGAAATAATGAGTAGAGTTCAAAAGTTATAGAGAGTATGAATAATATCTCAAGATGTCCGCTCAAAGACAGAAATAATGAGAAGAGTTCAAAAGTTATAGAGAGTATGAATAATATCTCAAGATGTCCGCTCAAAGACAGAAATAATGAGTAGAGTTCAAAAGTTATAGAGAGTATGAATAATATCTCAAGATGTCCGCTCAAAGACAGAAATAATGAGAAGAGTTCAAAAGTTATAGAGAGTATGAATAATATCTCAAGATGTCCGCTCAAAGACAGAAATAATGAGAAGAGTTCAAAAGTTATAGAGAGTATGAATAATATCTCAAGATGTCCGCTCAAAGACAGAAATAATGAGTAGAGTTCAAAAGTTATAGAGAGTATGAATAATATCTCAAGATGTCCGCTCAAAGACAGAAATAATGAGTAGAGTTCAAAAGTTATAGAGAGTATGAATAATATCTCAAGATGTCCGCTCAAAGACAGAAATAATGAGAAGAGTTCAAAAGTTATAGAGAGTATGAATAATATCTCAAGATGTCCGCTCAAAGACAGAAATAATGAGAAGAGTTCAAAAGTTATAGAGAGTATGAATAATATCTCAAGATGTCCGCTCAAAGACAGAAATAATGAGTAGAGTTCAAAAGTTATAGAGAGTATGAATAATATCTCAAGATGTCCGCTCAAAGACAGAAATAATGAGAAGAGTTCAAAAGTTATAGAGAGTATGAATAATATCTCAAGATGTCCGCTCAAAGACAGAAATAATGAGTAGAGTTCAAAAGTTATAGAGAGTATGAATAATATCTCAAGATGTCCGCTCAAAGACAGAAATAATGAGTAGAGTTCAAAAGTTATAGAGAGTAAGAATAATATCTCAAGATAAAATCGATGATATCTAAATCTCCTAACATTGGTGTCAATGATAGGAGAACTTGATTAAAACTCTTGTCTAGAGTGTACTGCAGGCTAAGTCTGTAAGTAGATCTCGACCGATAAAAGTCGAGATTAACTGTCAAAATATCGACTAGTCGATATTTTGACAGTTTTGGTAGTCACTAAGCAGATAACGCGTCGAATCGTTCTCGCCCACTTATTTGACGGCGAGATTGGGTCGACATGGTCGACATCGAGTCGAGAGACAAGATCTAACGCCGCCATGTTGAATAAAATGTCATTTTTTACGCGAACAATGCCGAATTTCATATTTATTTTGAGAATAATTATATAAACGGGTTAAACGACGCCGTTTATGAGATTCTTCAAACCCTTTAAATATTCCGCGTAATTCATTTATTGCTAATTACCGCGTAACAAAATTTTTATATGGTTATATATTTATTGGAAATATGCGTCCGTACTTAGATTATAACATTATAATTCTATGCGTCCGTAAATGTTTTCCGTAGGTATAGATTTGAAATAATTTTTGATTTTGAGAAAGTATTCTTGTAAGCTATTTTATCGCAAAAGAAAATTCGGCGTAGTTTTTAGGAAAAAAATAACACGCTGCTGTCATCACACTTGACAAATTGATCGAAATATTATTAAAAATAATTTTTAAAAATACTCTCAAAACATTCAATAAACACAAAAGAAGTTAATTTAATCGTATTATAACTTGCTTTCGTGCTTAAAAATATGACCATATTATATTTATTTAACAAATTTAAGTAAACAAATTTGACATTTATTCAAATCATGGGGAAAATATTGTGTATTGCCATAAATGATAATTCAAAAATGTACCGCAAGCCAGCCTAACGGCGACAAATACTAATAAGTGCATTTACGAACTCGACAGCGCTTAGTGACTACGAATTGTCGTCACGGGCGTAAACATGGCGAGAAGAGCGGCGATACGTTGTCGGATCTCGACTTTTTTACAGACTTGGCCTGCTGCTGTATGGCAGGAAAACGTGGACTATCAGCCGGAAAGAATCTGGACCCCTGGCTGCCTTCGAAATGTGGTGCTACAGGCGCATGGCTAGGATCCATTGGTCAGACAACATTCAAAATGACCTGGTACTGAGCAGAGTCGGAGAAACGAGACAACTCCTATAAAGGGTTGCCTAACAACGATTCTAATACTATCAACATACATTTATAATCAGATTAAATATGAAATGAGATGGCTAAGAAGAATCTGTAATAGAACGATGTAGGTATGACAGGGTCAGAAATTAGGACATAAGGAAAGAATGTAAGATGAAGAAAGATGTGAATACATTGAGATGGTTTGGCCACATGGGGAGAATAAATGAGGAACGCCTGACGAAGAAAATATACATAGCGGACAGGAACGGAATGAGAGGTCGGGGCCGCCCGAGAAAGGGATGGCACGTCCATGTGAACAGTATTTTGAAAGACGGAAATGTTAAAAGCGTGAGCAACAGACGAATATGTATAAGACGATGAATGTGTGTCGAGATATAAATAAGTGGCGTTCGATTATTTCTGCCTACCCCGTGAGGGACATGGCGTGATGGTATGTATGTATTAAATATTAGAAAAATGGCAATAGAATAAATTTTGGTATTATCAATGAATATATTTGTATATATGGAATAACCACAGTATTTGGTAAAATACTTGCTATTTAATTTTATATTTTTAACTAATTCCTTTAAAAATTACCTTTAGATAATTCGTAATCACATACACTCACAAATAATTGCATAAATAAATACTAATTGAATAAACACTTTAAAGTCCTTAAGCGAGTTGAGATTCAATTAAGATTACTTAATTAATAAGTCAGTTGTCCGAGTGAAGGGCAAAGAAGACTTGAGCGGAGGAGTGCTAAGTCCTCGAGGGACCTCAAGAAACTACTATTTGAATTTATCCGCAGACAACATCCAAGCCACGCCTGGACTTCGGATGTCCCAGATTAATTACTGCGTCGTATGCCGGTAATATTCAACTATAGGTAGAGGAGCTCAAGACTTGATTTAAACGGCATTCCCATGTCTGAATGTTCAGGTGTGATCTTCAAGCTAAATAAATAAATTTAACATTAATAAATAATAATTTTAAATTTTTTCTAATAGATTTTTATTTATAGATATTTAAGGAAAACCAAATTACGACTTATAAAAATTAATTCAATACGTATTTATATTATGGTTCTTTGACAAAAAAATATTGATTGAGAAAAATTTGTACTCCGTTTATAATATAATAATATTTATAAGATAATACTAAATACAATAGAATACAATAGAACTATAACCAAGTATTTTTATATTTTTATAACATATCAACGTGTAATATAATAATTTGGATGATTTATATAGATTTGTATATATCTTTAATTTTCATTTTTAATATGGAATATGGTTCGTTTTCATCATTGTCTTTACCGTGTATCATGTTGTTTAGTGTTCAGTCAAAAGTTTAAATGGTCGCAAGTTCGAATCCTGCCACGACCGATTTTGTTCACTAAGCATTAATGCTTAGTCTAGGTATTCATTCTTGTTGCAAGGACGTATTCATTCTTTAAACAAAAATAGGAAAAAAAAATCAATTTTATAAAAAATATAAAATTAGGTAGATACAAATCTTTGTGTTCATAAAACCGTATTACATGGGTTAAATCAATATCTATTTTTTTTAAAGAATGAATGTGACCTTATAACAAAGTACATATACATCCTCATACATTCAGTTGTATATTTATATTTTATAGAATGAATGTGACCTTATAACAAAGTACATATACATCCTCATACATTCAGTTGTATATTTATATTATCATTATTATTGTTGTTTTGCTTTGCTTTGTTATACTATTTTTTTTTATTTTATATTTTTTCTAATCACGATGTTTTTTATTATGAGAAATAAAGAATTCATTTATTATTTATTATTATTATTATTCCCTAAATTAATCATAAATGCTTGTGCTATAGGTGAACAAAATCGGTCGTGGTAGGATTCGAACTCGCGACCACTGATAGATTACAAAACCAGTGTGCTATCCACTATGTCACCATTCTTCTTGTACCATTGTATTTATTAGTATGTTTGATTTTTATTGGGAATGTGGCCTTCATTGAAGTAAGTACGCGTAAATTCTTAAAAAACCCTTATAATTATCATACTGATTAAATGATTAATAAAATCGACAGGATTCGAACTCACGTTAACTGGGTTGGTTATCCAGCACATCACCGGCTTCTTATTACTTCACTGAAACTATAATGGTCATAAAATCTTATTCGTATCCACGTGCACTAGTTCACAAGGAGTATTCACCACAGCTGAAAGCTTCGTGGGTAACGGATAATCCTGATGGATCCAAGTGATCATTCATTAGATTCTCTCCCACAATAGTTGGTTGGTTGGCTATCTTATACATACAAACTACACAACATTTATACACTGCAATTGACAGGATATTAATGCAGTACCAACCTACCTTCCTTTGACACTGTTATTCCAAGTGTCATAGGCGTGGTTTTACTTGATCCCTCGATTAAACATGTTACGAAACATCCCAACAGAGATAAATACTAAGTAAATATTATACAATATCACTTTAATATACATTTGACTCTTAGGTGCATATTCTGTAGTAATATAATAAACATTTTTTTAATTTTTGCAATTATGCAGAAAAAGGATATATATATATATGTTTAAAATATTACGAGGCATTTTTGATATTAATACTCTTGAAACTTGTCGTTGTCCCATATGGATGGAATATGTGAAGAAAAAAAATAATATTATGATCGCATAATAATTTTTACCTAGTAATGCCTCAGAACAAACTTTGTCTAGCGAGACAATAATTTTACCAAATGTGTGAAAAAAAATTGTAATTAGGTACCTATTAATTAAATATAAATTGTAATTTTATAGGTACCTTTGTAATTTATATACTATTGGAAATATATTATTCAGTGGCGAGTTTATTGCCGTATGGCAATTTCTTCCAACTAACTAGTGTTTCCAGCCTAGAGAAACAACATTATCGTGAGAAATGAATTTAAATAAATTTCTTCTCAGCTGGGAATCGAACCCAGGACGCCCGCACAGAAACCGAACGGCTTACCAACTGTGCCATGGCGGTCGGCCATGGCACAGTTCATTCATTCATGTTACAATATTAAGTAGGTACTTATTATATTTAAGTAATGATATTTCTTTTCAATTATATATTGTCATAATAGATATTGGTTTTCAATTTGTATGCAATTAATTAATGTTTCATAATTAATTATCAATTAATTATATAACATCGAAATTCTCTGAGCATTAAATTTGGAATTGTAATGAACACACGTCGTATCGTCTTTTTTGTTATTTCACTAATTTGAAAATATTTTTTAGCTAAAATATATATTTTGTGCTAAAAATTTACATGATTTCAGTGTGCATAATTTAATGAGTTTCCATTTTGAAATCAAGAATTTACTTTGAATATCTTGTTAAAATATATTATGTTACTTTGTGTTTTTATAATAGGTATATTGGATATAAGTAACAAAGAATGAAATTATATAGATGTATATGGAAAGATACAAATACAATTCCATGGTAATTTATTATTATTATAAAGAAATTGCCTATAAAAATGGTGAGGCACCTATTATTACATGCCATATTTTTAACCTGTCACAAAAATTACGAATAATCCCCTCGTTCAGACAAAAGTACGGAACCCTTCGCCAGTACTTACAATCCTATCTACCTCCGGACCTGCCCTGGATATGCCCTCGGAGAGAACTCTACTTTTTCTATTAAATTACTTCCGATAGAAATACGAGCAGTGGAGCTCAGCTTTTATATTTTGAACACGATTCACAATTTTATATTGCACGGAGTGGAAGATCATTTTATTGAAAGAGACATTCTGTAACACAGTTCAATCTCACACTTAACATTTTCAATTTATTTTATTTTCATTTTATTTTTTAATTCGAATAAACTATCAAATATTTACAGTTTTATTTAATAACACAATTTTCATGTTTCAATATATATCTCATTAAAAATTATGTGTATTCAAAATTGTGAAATATATTTTCTACGTACCTAAATCCTCTTAAAAATATTTATTCTATGTAAAATCATCATTATTGCCACTCAAAACAGAACAAAAGATTTTAATAAAATTATACTAAAAGACCATACGACTTCCCAGCAAGTTAATTGCTAAACCTTTTTCCATTCCCACCACTCAAAAATATACAACAAAATGGCATTAGGTACTACAAATACATAAGGATATCAGCAACTGTCATAAAAAACATGTTAACGTGTGCCGACCGCCGTGCTACAGTTGGTAAGCCGTTTAGCTTCTGTGCGGGTACCTGGGTTCGATCCCCATTAGAGGAGAAATTTTAAATATATTTTTCGGGAAACACTGGAAAGTCGGAATAAATAAATAAAAAATAAATAAACTCTCCACTTGCGCGGGGTGCAAGGAAGTGTTTATTATTATCATAGTGGCCAAAATCTGAACACGAGTTTTTCTATGAAATTTCGAAGAATAATTTAAAATCATTTGGCAGTTCATAAAATATAAGATTATATATCTAAGTACTACATACAGGGCAGACACTTTTTAAAACGAGTATTCCGGTGAGAATCGTATATCGAAGTCATCAAAATGAAATATTATTATCAACCACTATTGATTATAAAATAACGTATGCTATGGACGTTACAACTTTAATTCAAATAAATGAATTCACCAACAAACGCCCATGAACCGCCGGAGTCGGTCATTTACCGCGCAGCGGGCTGCAAGCCCTAGCTTAGAAGCTGAACGTAACTGTGCTTCTAAGCTAGGGCTTAGGGCGGGCAAGATATTAGCACTAAGGGATTTTTGCTTTTTACATACACACCATCACGCCGTGCCTCTTTCTATGATAACCGAGCGCCATACCTGCGGGATGTTTGGTTTGTATTATAAACAATTTAGGATTTTAAAAAGAACGCCTGTCTGCATTCGAGATGTGGTCTTACAGACGCATGTTGAAGATTTACCGGTCGGACCACATCCAAAATTGTGAGGTGCTGAGCAGAGCCGGGGAAACAAGGCAACTCCTCAAAAGAATCGCTCAACGACGATCCAACTGGATTGGCCATAACATGAGGCACCCGGGACTGCTCATAACCATCGCGAAGGGAATGGTAGAGGGCAGCAACTATAGAGGCCGACCAAGAAAGAGCTACATGGGCCAGGTGATCGAAGACATGTGCTGTAGTAGCTACGTGGAGATGAAGAGGCTGACAGAGGACAGGGCGGAGTGGAGTAGAAGAGAGGCAGCCATAGCTGTTGCAAACCAATCGCAGGATTGAAACTGATAAGAAGGATTTTAAGCGGCCTTTTTAAGACAACAGCGCCCTAACTTCTTGATCCGGATTGTACTACGATTTATCCGACCATGTATAAATACAAACATACATTCAATTTTTTTTAATTGATATCAATTAATTTAACAGTTATTGGTGGAAAGTCCTCGCATTTCATAGTTTATAATGGTAATATAATTACCTATATAGGTATTATAAATATTAAGAGAAGGTCAGGATTAGAATTGAAAGAAAAAGAGCTTCTATAATCAATTCAAACTACACAAAGGACATTTCCAGAATTAATCTAAGACTTCCGTATTGTGGTATGTTTGAACGTTGAAATATTAGGCCCAATTAGCGAAAAAACACCATAAGTAGGTTTAAGTGAACTCATTTTTGAGTTTTTATTTATAAAAGCACCTACATCATAAACATTGTTTTTATATAATATCAACTGACTTAAAAGCACGACTCACGAATCTACTTAATATTCCAATTTTGACATAAAATATGCGAAAATATGCTTTTGTAAAAGCGTATTTTACTTTCAATGACCTGTAATTTTGCAAATAATTTCTAATGGTTATTCTTTATTGTAATTCAAAACATTGACTGTGGATCGTTCTAATAATCGAATATTAATATTTTTCTTTTAACTGAGTTTATATGCATAAATTGGTCACACAACTATGCTATTATTTCTCTTATATCAAACATTTTAAATATGTAATTTGACAATTCTTAAAACGACTTTGAAAATTATATCGGACATACCTACGTTTGAGTGATAAGTTTGTTTAAATTCTCTCAAAAGATCCTTTTTAGTATTTTTTGATCAATATATTTAAAAATCAATGTTTTTGGTTGTTTGGGACGGGTATTTACAAAAAAATATATATTAGACAAAAGCGATTGAAAGGACGGAAGGGACTGAAGGGATTATATTAGATAAAGGAATAATAAGGAATTACATATAATTTGAGATTCTAAATAACAGCCTTAAAAAATAATCCATAAATTTCAATTATTTTTATATCTACAGAGGTAAATCATATACGAGGCAGGACAACGTCCACCGGGTTTCGCTGTATTATAATATCATTCTTGTGTATTATAATATAATTCTTGTCCTTAGGCGACAGTTACACGTAAAGGTTTTACTGTGATCCGTCAATAAATACTGATGTATCGTGGTATTTACTGAACGTGTAGTCTAGTGTATTGATAGATGTCAATATTTATTTATGGATTTAATTATTAATTTATTAATCCATCAATAAATACTGACGTTCATCAATAAATATTAAATTGGTGGATCACAGTAATTACTTTACGTGTAACTGTCGCTGAAGGCTGGATCGGTTTTGGTGAATTTTCTGTGTGTTTGAGTAGGTCTCTGGAAAGTTTTGTTTTAAAATTCGAATTAAAAATTGTACAAGTGGAAATAAAATACAAAAAACTTGTAAAAAAATGTACGCCTGGTGTTATGCAAACATTATAACTAGTGAGATATAAAATAAAATGCGAAACATGAGATACATTACCATTTTTTATATATAATTCTTCTGTGCTTAGGAGTATGTCACTGAACTCCTAAACGGTCAGACCGATTTTTATGATTTTTTTTCTATTATCATTTTCTGATGTCCCACAAGAACCGGGTAATAAAAAAAAACAGACAAAAATCTTCCATAGTTCACCGCCCATTCTTAATGTTGCCTTTTTTATGTCCACATCCTCACACCTGTCGCTGGTGACCCTACATTGTGGGATATATCACGACGGTATGGTTGTTTTTATGTTTGCTGAACCAACTTATTGCAGGCAATCCAACATTCGGGCAGGACAACATCTGTCAGGTCCGCTAGTGAATAAAAAAAATATATTGTTTAGATAACTTATGTTTGAAGTTACCGTATATTCAAAATGTTTAATTATGAACAGATTCTCATATAACCTGATCTTAGTATTTTATTTTTATTTTATTTTATTTTATTTATTAAGGAATACAAACAGTTACAGAATATATGTTAAGTCGACGTTTATCTGCAACCTTTATCGTTTAAGGTTATTTCAAATTTTTTTAAGGTTATTTTCCAATAACATCCCTACTACCAAAGAAGGCGCCATGAAATTGACTTACATTTATATATTTTATTTTTTGGTTATATGACTGATAATGGATATAATGTCAGTCTTGAAAGAAACGTGATGCTTACAAATATGAGCCATTTTGACAGGCCTTTAGCTGATTCTGGAATTGATAATATTATTGACTATGTCTTGTGGGACTTTCTTGTGCACAATTATGTAGGTACCGTACTTATATTGTTACTAATAGTAAGTGAATAAAATCTAAAAAATAGCAGAAACAAAAGTAAACCGAAACAGTATTCTTGTGGACTTGAAATTATGTAAGTATTTTTTTTCTTATTTAATTCACACAAAATACAAGCATTTTCTTTAATGTAGGAAATGTAAATCAATATATTAATTATTTAAGTAAATAAAAATATTAAATAATAATATCAAACATAAATTATTGACGTTGAATAAAATAAAGAAATGATAAAACATTTAAAACTCTCACAGTTGTATATTATAAGCTGATTAGTCTTGTTAAGAGAATATAACAGTCCCATTATAAACCTGAAACTTTATTTTCTTCTTCTGAAAATTCTCCTTTGTCAGCGAAACAAATCCTATTCAAGGACGTTAGGGACAGTTTAAGCTTCTTAAATAAAAATAATCCTTTGTATCGTTTTCACAAACGATCTGTGTAAAATTTACTCTGAAGAAGTAAATAATTACGTCACGAATACAAAACCTTTATTTTTCTTACCATCTGTCTCTTTAATTCGCCAGAACTGAAAGCTGGTGAACCAAACATATATTAAACCATATATTATTTTACTTGGTTTATAAGAAATTGCCGTGAAATAAATACAATTTTGACATGCATTATGCAGAATCAAACAAATGATATTGATACGGCATTTGTTTTCTACAATTTAATTTATATTCAAAGGTTCGGGAAAACATTTTTTTTTCTTCTTAATTTTGGCTTCTTTTCTTCTACCTCTTCTTCTTCTTCCTCTTTCGATCGATCTAACTCTTCACTTGATTTCAAAATATTATAAAGAATTAACTAGTTGAGTCCAGTATTTAGATTTTTGTATATATTTTTTTCAGTTTATTAAACTTTGTTAATAATATTTCGCTTAGTAAAAACTTCACTAATATACTTTTATTTCGTGTAATTTTAATGATGAAATCAAATAAATTACAAAAGCCACCATGATTTTATTATTCCCTTCGCCTTAGTTTTTTAGTACCTACATAAATAAATATGTTCACACTAATTTCCACAAAACTTAAATTGTATTTTGACATCAATCCAATTAACATAGGTAGGTACATTAAATTTTATCAGATTTTGCATTCATTCTATGTATTATAGCGTGCTTAGCATTTAATCAATTTTGTTGTTTAGCACGTCAACGTATTATTTGATACTTTATTATTTTCACACTTAAAACTAGTTTTTTTTTTATCTCATTAATCGATCCAGATAGCTACTACATCTTCTTCTTCGTCTTCTTCCTCAGCTTAATATTGCCGTCCTGGAGGCCTCCCCTATTTGCCTCCATGTCGTCCTATCCTGCGCATAAATAATACTCTTAATTATATAATAATTGTACCTAAATTTTAAATAATATTTTTTTCATTGCTAGAAATAAATAAATATATCGCCGTGGTAATTATTTTTAACTTGTTTTTTTTTTATTTAAACACAACAGAAAACACAGACACCCTCAATATGTACCAAAAAATAACTATAACTTATATTCAAAAATAACATATACATAGACAGATCCAAAAATAGTTCGAAGAGGTTCGTCTGATGTGGACAATGTCCTTTAAATCAACCGAGGTGCCTAGTATAAATTACAGTGGACAAATGTAGAGTAAAAAGAATAGTCAGTGATATGGCGGCTTATATTTTTTGTACCGACTGTTTCCGTTTGAAAAGGGTTCGAATAATATACGACCGAGAAAAAGAGCTAATTGATCAACATGTGGAAAAAGAGAAAAGAGGTTTTCATCCAAGTTTCCGTACTAACACAAAAAATTGGCATTGACCCCGCTCAAAATATATAGCGACAATCATCAAACTTTCCTTAAATTAAGTCAAAGGTTTCTTTATAAAAATTCGACCCTCAACGTAGAGCGTAGATTGCTCTGGAATATTTTCGTACTAAAATATATACCTATTTAAAAGATTATATGCAGAAAAGTTGTTTATAATAGCTATTGGTAGTAAGGAAAAAATCGACTGTATTTTTATATAAAAAATTATATAATTTCACTCGAGATTTGATAACTGTGAGGTACCAGCTGAAAATTGTGCTTCCACTCGTATAATATTATCATAGTTTTCGTAAGAGCCGATTAATCGAAAATACATCAAGCAAATTAACATCTCACAAAATTCAGCAATGAGGTTCACCACCCATTCTGAATGTTACCTCTTTATGTGAGACGAGACTATTAAATGGCATCGCATGTGTCGTACGTACTTACTTCATTTTATAAATTTATGCACATTTGCACACCTGCATGTATGGATTAATGAGTTATGATAAAATTATTTTTCATTTGGAACATTAACTACCAATGTACATAAATCAAATAATATACTATTTAATACTTTACTTATGTAATTGCTAAATGAACACATTTTTTTTTTCTTTTTTTTTTAAATGAATATGTCCTTGTTAAACAAGTACATATATATCTTCCTACGTTCCCTAAAATAAGCAAATAAATGCTTGCATAAATGATTACATTTATCTGATAATACCTGATTTCTTCTTCCTATATTTTCGGGCTTTAAGATCCAGCCTACCCATAGTACCCATATTCCATGCTTGGCTTATTATCGCCACGCTGAAACCAGACGTCGCCCACCGCCGCCCAGAGAAGAAAGTAACTACCCACAATTCGGAATCTTCATTTCAATAATTCAAATAATTCGGAACATTTTCAAAAAAGGAACATTCATTTGTTTTTAGTTATTAGTTGCGATTTTTCACTAGTGTCAGACACGTTGTTAATTCGCCTTTCATATTTTCTAAAAAAACTTTAACATATCCCACTAAGTGTTGTGTACCATTTTAAGAAGAATTAAGAAGTTCTGGTCGAGAAAAGCGGAAGGCAACATCCGGTGCATCGCCGAGAACCTGGGTAAGTCGATCTCAGTTCCTGGTGATAAATTTGTCTTGTCCTATCCCAACCCGTTCAATTCTTCCAAAATATATTCTACTAGTTTCAAGTAAATAAAACCGAATTTATTTATAATTTACCAAATTTTCATTTCAACAGGGCCACAACACTCTCTATTCATCTCCTTATCCTTTTGTTTTCCTATCATTGCTATTCTCTTTATCCTTTTTTATTCTTATCATTATATTCTCCTTATCCTTTTGTTTTCCAATCATCGCTATTCTCCTTATCCTTTTGTTTTCCTATTTATGTATTTTTTTTACTTCTGTAATCTTCAATAAAAATGTCAAAATAATTATTAAATATGAATCGTATACGTTTAATTTCACAAAACCATTTAATTAATTTGAGGTAGTAAGAGTAAATGTTACGATACAAATTCTATATTTTTAGGTTAAAATTCGTTAAAATGTAAAATTTTAAACACCACACAGCCACTGAATAATTGCTAATTGTATAAAATAATACTAAAACGTGAAGGGTATGCTCTTTAAATAAAACAAATTGGATAATAAATACTATTTGAATAAGTACCTACCTACCTATATACGGAATCCTGAAAGTTAAATTAAAAGAAAGGTCAATACAGAAAAGTTCATGGGTCATATTGTATCTACCTTTATTTGTAGCTGAAAATCCTCGTGCAAAAGGGACAAAATATTTAAGCCAGCCTGAATTCCAAATTAAAAATAGTGGAAGAGAATAATCTAATTCTGCCGCTCTGTTTTATCATTTTATTAATTTAGGTAGACTTACAATTTATTATCACTTATCTGCCGGTTTCCTCTGAAGTCACAAACGAATGGTATCTAATTGAGCTTCCAACTATTCGAAATTCTAACTATTAGAATATCGTATCGTCAGTAAATATACTATTCGAATATTTGAAAGGAAAATTAATTATTTTACAGCCCAAACTATAAGAACAATCAAGATAATCCATCTGTCAAATTCTTCAAGAGAATTTATTTCTCTTAACATATCGAAAAAGTATCAAGCCAAGATAAGCGATATTTGTATGAACAGGTCTATATTATTCATGGCTTTAACAACTTTGAAGTCAAAAAACACAAACTTAGAGACTTCCTAGCATATATGTTTTGCATATGGATTTTATCAGAATTCGGAGTGGAGTAAGGGGTTATAAACTTTTTAATTTTTACTTTATTTTCCATATATCTCAAAAACTGCTAGAACGCTGAAAATTGGGATAAACATAGAAAAATACAAAATCTCAAATTTGTTTTGTAAAGAGTTTCTCAAATATTTTTACTGTAATTATTTTTATATATTTAAGTGCTTATATTGCCATTTTTTTAAATATCAAAACACCCGACTAGATAATTTAATTTTCTACAAAAAATATATAAGTATACATTATAATAGTACCTACTACTCGAACTTTTTTTGCGCATTTTTTTATAAAAATTTAATTTAGTGACGACATCGTTTCATACAATTTATATGGCAGTATACACTACATAGGCCCGAGATATCAGTTGGCCCTTAAATCGTTGGATTTAGTAATCCAAGTTAAATGTTTAGGGAAGATTAAATTTCATTCGCGTATTTCAGTGCAAAATGAAACGTCAGTTACGTAATCTTCAACTATAGATATATTTTACGTTTTCTATGGTTATTGTCTATAACGCATCTGTCAAATTCAAGTCAAATTGTAATAACCTTAAATGATACGTGACGCGAAGCTGTGACTAATATTATTTTATTGTTATAACAACACATTATTTTATTTGTTTCATTACACAGCATGTTACTTTTTCAATTTATTATACAGATCGATGTTTTTTTTAATTAAAATCAAACATTGTAGTGAAAAAATGTGATGTACTACGTACGTAGTACTTCAATGCAAAATGTATGTACATTTTACAGATAGATATGGAACTAAGTGACAATGGTAAAATAGTGTCTTATGTAGAAAATTTAAAAATACAGATTATATATATAGAAACAGGATGGATCAATTTTAAAAGTGGGATGAAAAAACATCGCAAAAATAAAGTTGCGTGCCTGACGTTTCATTATGGCTGACAGTTTATTTCGTTTGTTGTCAGGCAATACAATATAATTATGTAAAAAAGAAAATAAATATTAAATACATGAACCACTTCTATATCAAGTCTTTTATTTTAACATCAAAAATAAATCATGATTATAATTATTATGCATAGTTATTTGTAGTACAGAGAATGCCACCACAGCGAATACCAAAGAAAGTTCTGTGTGGACACCCAGGTGGAAGACGAAAGGTTGGAAGACCGCGGCTGCGATGGGAGGACGAAGTTGGAAGGGATGTTTCCCAACTACTGCAAGTGCCGGGCAGTTGGAAAGTTGCTGCAGAAGATAGGAGAAGCTGGAGGCGAAGACTGACGGAGGCCAAGGCTCGATATGGGCTGTAGCGCCATTGAAGAAGAAGAAGAAGAAGAAGTTATTTGTAGTATAAAATGAAATAAAACATTAAAGCGTGCGGCGATTAGTACGCCACCTGGCGAAAAAGACTAGAAACAATACTTAACTCAAGATTAAGACACGCAATCCGCCAGAAACGTTGAGATAAATATTTGTGGTTTAGTGACGTATTTGAGGGAAGATTAGGTACTGAAATACGCAATATTTTTGTTAAACTTGAGTTAAACTCCTAAGGGCCGACTGAAATACTGGGCCATGATATCTACGGGGACTGTCAATAGTTTGATACTTACTCTTTAAACATACATACATACATACATACTATCATGCTGTTTTCATATTCTGGGTAGGAAAAAAGTACTGACCTCCGTACTATCCTATCTTGACATAGGTTCATAACTGTACATATTTTGTATTGACAACAAAATATCTTAAAATATTCAATAATTTGGATTTATAGGTTAATAGTTTGGTACGTATTCTTCAACTATACATACTATCCCTATCGACAGTTTGATCTCATGTATTGCATGCAACTAGTATTAAAATCATCATAATGCTATGTATCATAAAAAAGAGCTAGCAAATTATGCATAGAAAATGGTAAATTTCTCTTCAATATCTAACCAACCCATATATTATACAATATGGCGCACGGACTTACATTATGATATATTGAATTTTTAACTATTGTTTAAAATGTATATAATAAAAACAAGCCTCAATAAATACATAAGATTCTTCTTAAAAATGGTTTGCAATTTGAATGCCATAGAACTCCATATGATAATCATATCCATGATATGGGTTTTGATTTCGCCGGGTAGACCAGACTTGCCCCCCGGATTAGCATCATTTATGAAATGTTCGCCTACTTATAAATTGGAGAGTTTAGTGCTGACTATAATTAGTAAATTAAATGTCAAAATGATATAATAGGACAGAGATATATATCACAATACATTTTTGGGAAATTCTGGCAGCAATTTTGATATTTATACCTATTTTGGTATTAAGCGTCAAATTCAAAGAGAGTTCTATATTTTCAAATAAAATAATTACTAATATAATTAAATATGCTAATCGTAATATTGTATCGAAATATTGTACCATCTTATGTTTTGTATGAAAATGAAATTTTAAATCAATTTTCCGCAAGAGGGATTATGATCGTTTTTAATATGGAAATTCAAATATAGACTCGCGTTTATAATACTACGCTTCAATTTCAAATACGCATAGGTTTATATATTTTTATTTATGAACACTTCCTTGCACCCTGTACAAATGGCGAGTATATTGCCAAATGGCAATTTCTAGTATTTCAAATAATTTAAATAAGTTTCTTGCCTGCTAAAAATCGAACCCAGAAAGCCAGCACATAAGTCAAAGAACTCGAGACTTTCCCACGGCGGAGGTCAGCATTTTATAATTTTGAAATGCTTGCAAATAAATCTATCCGATATCTCATATTGCCTATTTTGTTTATTTCAGTGACAATTCTAGTTATGTGACTTGTCATATTACCAAGGGGTCTAGTAGATATGAGCGAATTGTGATGACTTGTCACAAAACGAGTGGGTTGTGGCCAACACTAAACTCTCCACACCACAAATATTGTCAATGAAATATTTTATTCATTCTAAATTTTACTACCAGGAATATAAATTTTCTAACGATAGTATATTTTCATGTTAAGATAGACAAACTATTAATGCAGTATGGTGAAGAATTCTAATGTTGTATGAAATATTTTAATAAAAGCAGATAAATTTTGTTTTAAAGGACGTTAGAGCATTTTGACAATTTTGACACGTGATATCATATGAAGAAATTTTTGTTATTTATGGAAAGCTAATCAGTTCGATGTTCAAGCTCTTTACATTATAACATGAAATCAAATTACTGAACTTTTCCATACATAAGAAATTTATCTTATTATATACATTTTTATTCATACTAAATTTTACTACCAGGAAAATAAATTTTCTATCGATAGTATATTTTTATGTTAAGATAGACAAACTATTATTGCAGTATGGTGTAGAATGCTTATGTTGTATGAAATATTTTAATAAAAGCAGATAAATTTTGTTTTGAGGACGCGAAAGCATTTTCAAAATTTTGACACGTGATATCATATGAAGAAATTTTTTGTTATTTATGGAAAGCTAATCAGTTCTATGTTCAAACTCTTTACATTATAACATGAAATCAAATAACTGAACTTTTCCATACATAGAAATTTATCTAACTAGTTGCATGTAACACATGAGATCCAACTTTCGATAGCGATAGTATGTATAGTTGAAGAATATGTACCAAACTATAAACCCATAGATACAAATTATTGAATATTTTCAGATATTTTGTTTTCTATACAACATATGTAGGTATGTATGTCAAGATAGGATAGTATGGAGGAAGATCCTTTTTCCTACCCAGAATATGCAAATAGCATGATGGTATGTATGTATGTTTGGAGATGAAGTATCAAACTATTAAGTCTTCTTACATATTGTCTATAGGCGACTGCCATACAAAATGTATGAAGCGATGTCGTCACTAAATTCAATTTTTAAAAAAATTGTTAAAAAAAAATTGAGATCTTCTACTACAATGTTAATATTTTTTATAGGAAATTAAATTATCTAGTTGGGGTGTTTCGGCTTTTTTCGATAATTGTAAAAGTTTTGGAAATATAGGCAGTTAAACTCATAAATTTATCATAAAAAAAATATTTTTCTTAATAAAAAATGTTTGAGAAACCCTGGAATTTTTTTGAAAAAACTGATTTGAGATTTTGTATTTGTCTATGTTTGTACCAATTTTCAGCGCTCTAGCATTTATGGTTTCTGAGATATATGGAAAAATAAAATAAAAATTCAAAAGTTGATAACCCCTGACTGAAACAAAAATTCAAAATTCCGAGTATAAAAGTTTTGTAGGCCTGTAACTGTTTATATATTCTGAAATTTTAGGCTCTGTAAATTGAGCGGATCAAAAGTTATAAGGGGGGGACGGACACACACACAGACACACAGACACACACACACACACAGACACACGAAATGTTCTACTCCAAATTCTGAGTAAATCCGTGTATGGAACATATATGCTGCGAAGCCTCTAAGTTGGTGTTTTTTGACCTCAAAGTTGGAAAAGCCGTGAAAAAAGTAGACCTCTCCATACAATTCTCGCGTATTCTGGCTTGATACATTGTCGATATGTTAAGAGAACAAAGTTCTCCTGAACAAATCGACAGTTGGAATATGAAATCAATGAACAACATTGCCAAATATAAAAAAATTCTCTTGTTACATATAAGTTTCATACAAATATCCATTAAATAAAATATAATTTTTGAAACCGTTGAATATTTTTCTTTTAACATTGACCAACTTTGAATAAAATTTTATGAAGATTCTTGGTGTTGTATAAATAGTTGAAACCAAATTAAAATATCTCTAATTTCCAGGTCGTGAGAGCATTTTTTCAGTTTTAATAGATGAAATCATAAAGAAAAATTGGGAAAAAATGAACCGTTGTCTATGGAAAACTAATCAGCTCTAAGTTTATGGACTTAACACATGTGATATCAATATGAAGTCAATCGGACTTATAGTTTGGGCTGCAGAGAGGACACAAAAAAAAAAACATTGTAAATGATGAATTCATAGAGAAGAAATCAAAAGTTGTCTATGGAAAACTAATCAGCTCTAGGTCTTTGCACTTTACACATATGATGTTAATATGAAGTCGATCAGACTTATATTTTGGGCTGTAGAGAGGACACAAAAAAGATAAATGCTACGGCGTACAGCGTATACGCCATACACACAAACACATCACGACGAAACTCATAGTGTGCATTCTCTACATGATACCCATTGAGAAATTGATGTAAAAAAAATACGCTTTAATTTTGCGAAATCATGACTCTCCCCTATTCCATAGTGTGGAGAGTAAAAATGTAAAATCCTATAACTTATTATATGGCACGTCATTCTTGTTATTATTGCTAGATTTTTTTGCCAAAGATATATTGATGCGATGTAGTGAGATACGATGTTTATAACAGATAAAATAATGTTGACGATATTCTCGTAGACTTATAAAGTATATGAAAATATTAATTTACAAATGAAAAATGTTGGAATGTTCGAAGGAGTGGATTAAGAAGAGGACGACTAAAGAGGGGACGACGAAGAGGATGAAATGGGTGGTGAAGCAACATCCCAACAGGGATCCGCATATCTTGACAAACAATTCGGGGACAAATTGTTTTGATTTGCATCGAGTTGTTTGTGACAACATCCACCACTAGACTGAGAATGGAGGAAAGGGATACATTCTACAATCAAAACTATACTAAAATCAATTATTTACCTACATAGATATATAAATACAAAAATTACAAACTCAAATTTAATAAAATAGCCGCGTCAACTTGATAACAAATGAAATAAAAATACCAGCTGAATAAGGCCTGATAAACCAAAATGTTTGATGGTTGAAAATAAAATCCATTTGAAATTATTATACATAATTAATTAAGAAAATCTACATTTTGAAAGTCGATCGAAGACTGCAGATAAATAAATCTATTCTAGATACAAATTGATTTTCAGCACAGATTTCTTCTCAATTTATACTTTCATACATCGTTCGATATCGTTATTACATTCCGACTAATTATCAAGTTACAAGTATTGTATTTTAAAGTATCATTATACTGTTTATTTAACATTAAATATCTGTTGGTTCCTACACTGAAAAATACCATTATATGATTAGAAATGGGTCATTTTTCAAACTCTGAGCATAATGATATTAAAATACTACGGGGACCCAAAAAAAAAAATAGATTTACTAACTTTTTTACAAAATTCTTTCAGCCACTAATACTGTACATTAGATGCGATGCGATGTCAAGTTTTTTTCCCCACTGTTTGAAGCATCTCTGAAGCTTATCTACTTTGATATCGTTCAGTGTCCTTGTAAGTTGGTTAAGTTGTAACAGAAGACACCAAATTGTCAAAAATACAAACACATCAAGAAGAATACTCATTTTACACAAAATGATAGCCATTGAGCATTGAAGTAACCATACATAGTTAAATAGAAGAGAAGATTTGAGAATAGAGAATTAAGTACATGTGTAACCTTTACGCTTGAAATTCCTTACACTTCGTATACCGCACGATTCATATAGAACAAACAATAGTATTTATTTTAACAAAAGTATCCAAAGAACCCAAATAATATCGTTGGAATTTCACATGACAACATTCTTTCAATGTGGAATGTGTGTTATGTATGTAAATATTAGGTTAAAATTGGAGTAGATACAATGTATTATGAAGTATAAGACTCTCTGAGGAGGTAACCACTTCGGTGCTGTGTGGAGCCTCAGGCATAACGGTATGTATGTGTTATGAAGCAGAGAGAAAGGATGAACGATAGAAGTGAGGTGGTGGGGGTGTATGATATAATTTGATCCGCTTCCTTGTAACATTTCCATATTAGAAATGAGAAATCTAATTTAATTATTAATAGCAGACACTGTTCCCACACGGAATAACATCCCCGTTATCAAATGGGGGCGGACGACAACGCAATGCAACCGTGCCGAGATGACTGCCGACATCTCTGACTTTAATCTACCGCCGCTCGACAGGATCCCTCGGCTCGGTTTGGCAACAGGCAAAAGAAGGAAAATTTTCGCAATCGTCATAGGAAATTAACTCGGGCCACTGCTGTAAATTTCAGGTAGCCCTAAAACAATCCATAAACATCGATTGCATTTCTTGTACAATCTTAAACCTTCTTACAATTTTTCATTTTATAGGTACCTAACAGATACAGATAATTTTTCTTCGTCCTCTCCTTTTAGGCCTGTACGCCTGTCAAAGTCTTGCGCCAGTTTCTCTCCTGTGAGCAAGATTGCCAACTGTCCTTCCATCTCTTGGTAGAACGTCCTGGAAGTTTGCTTTCCTAAGGAACATTATTCCTGGTTCTTGACCAAGGATAATGTTCGGTTCTTAAATCTGTCATTGTCGACATGTGTTTATTCCAGAAACTTCTTCTCTGCAATAATAATCTTTGGGGTCGACAGAGATCATAATTTCCTAAATAAATTATTTGCTATTGGTCTTTTTTGACCTCAAAAATATTTTGGTAGAAATAGTGGAGTTACAATTTAAAAGATGTGAATTAAGACTAGTTCCAAATCCAAAACTTCTTTTATTAGTTAAAACTCGTTAAATTTTTGAAAGAGCAACTGTTTATACCTTCCAAGTTGTATTTCAAAAGCGAGGACTTCCATAATATTTATATATATAATTCTTCTGTACGTGTGTATGTCACTGAACTCTTCCTAAACGGCTGAACCGATTTTGATGAAATTTTTTATGTGTATTTGTATGAGTCCCTGAATGGTTTAGATTCACAAAATGGAAATTTAAACATTAATATAATAAAAGGATAATATAATATATGATTTATATACATGTGCATTGAATTTAATTTTTGTTTTATGTGTCGTTATTATTCATATTTCAATTCGTTCGTTTCCGTGTCTAGACCATGGCCCTGAGTCAAATTGAAAACGCTGTTCGTTATCGCCAAGCGCTATTTTTTTTGTATGTGATTTGACGTTTGTTGTAGAATTTTTTTCTACAATAACAAACAACAAACGTCAAATCCCATACAAAAAAAATTAGCGCTTGGCGATAACGAACAGCGTTTTCAATTTGACTTGGGGGCCATATGCTGTATTGTAATTATATACGAAATGACAATCAATCTAACCTCAAAGTGTTTAGCGGCTCATCGAACAAGAAAATGTAAGTTTACTTAGCGAATAATAATATCCACATGTTTCAAATATATGTAACATTGTTTATATATATACAAATATATGTTTTTTTGTTTCACAAATAGTTCGGGCAGGACAACGTCTGTCGGGTTCGCTAGTAAACAATTTAATATAATAGATGTGACATTTTATTTTTATATCAATGGAACATAAAAACATCACAAGGGAAGGCGAAAAATCAAGAAAAGGTTCTCTTTTACTCTCGGATTCATGCTTTTTTGACAAAAAATAATAAATTATAAAATATTCTCCTTTGAAGTGACTCGCGATAATGTAATGGAACCTTCTTTATCAAAAATATGTGCGTGTTTCATTCGCCATTTTAGGTTTAGTAGATACTCAATATCCAACAGTGTTGATTCTTCGCATTTACTTAGAAAATACTTCAAATTACAATTATTTTATGCGGTTATGGAATTATATTTACAAGTATCTCAGTTGCCCTCGGACATGGTCCACTTTAACAACAACAACCCTTAAAGTCGTACCTCAGAAAGTACCATCAAACTTAATAAACGAATCAAATTCACAACCCGCATTAATGAAGACTCAAGTACCATTTAAGTTATCGTTCCTCCTCATATTTAGTCCATACCTAGGCTTGTATTAACTCCATAATCTTGTATAGTTTCTTGTTTCTACGTCAGTTTTAGTGATGAGCAAACGAAAAATTCGACCAAAACAATCTTGGTCATTTTAATGCACCACAAATATTGTTGTTGTCATGGTCTTGATTTCGCTGTAAGAGTCTTGAATGTATTCATATTTAACAAAAAAGTCATTAAACTATTTATTTTGATATAAAAAGTCAGTAATTAAAATGAAACTTACGTGATAAATAATTTTATACACTTATATTTATACCTTATAATTGAAAAATCAATTTGAAATTTAAAATGACTAATTTGACTTGTTATTGAATCTATGTGGGCAAAAAAAAATATTACACAACGTGTATATAATAAATAATCTTATGCAAGAACGTAAACTTCTTGCATTTAAGTCTTGCGAGACTTTTGATTAATCAGGCTTTGTCTAAGTTATGGATTTGGTTTATTTTGGTTTTATAAGTAACTCTTTCGAGTTACTTATTGGCGATCCTCAATATTTCCTAATAATAATCGCGTTTCCTTGTTTCCTGATACAATTATCTCTTCGGCAAAATTATATTTATTAAACTTAATTCTCACGATTTTGATTATCTTCCCACTTACTTGTCTATCATGTTTTTAAAGACGGTATCTTTGTACTTATATAAAATGTCGAGCAAGATTCGTTATCAAGTCAAGTCAAAACATGTATTTCAATATTTTCGTAATAATATACTTTAACCTTTCTCCAAACGATGTATATCTTCTCGAACCATATTTTCTTTCTCCAGCTCGGAGTGCATTTTGATTTTCCAACTGTTGATTTATTGAGAATTTATTATCTTGACATATCGACTTAGTTTCGAGCCAAGATCCGCGATATTGTTATCAGGTCTATATTTTGCATGTTATTTCAACTTTGTAGTCAAAAAACACTAATTTAGAGGTTTCGTAGCCATAATATGGATGAATTCAAAATTCGAAGTAGAAAATTTCATGTGTGTGTATGTATCTCTGTGTGCGTGTGTGTGAAAACCAGGATTTCTCAAAAACATATTAAGTAAAATATTATTTATGACAAATTTTGGTGTTATACTACCTGTATTTCCATTTTTTTTTGAAGATATTTATTTTTTAATTAAAAAATAATACAATTTCAATTTCCCGCCAAACTGCAAAGCAGTTTTTACTTGTTGCATGTACCTAATACAGAAGATCCAAGTGTCGATGGCGATAGTATGTTTAATTGAAGAATACGTACCAAACTATAAACACATAAACACAAATTAATAAATATTTTTTTGAACTTATTAAAAAAAATGGGATTTTGTATTTTTCTATATTTATACCAATTTTCAGTGTTCTTTATATTATGGTTTATGAGATATTTTGAAAAATAAAGTAAAAATTCAATAGTTGATAACCCCTGACTGCAACAAATATTTAGAATTCTGATTATAAAAGTTTTGAGGGCCTATAATTATCTATATATACAGAAATTTTAGGTTGTATGCATTGAGCGGATCAAAAGTTATAAGAGGGGGGGAGAGCCTCTAAGTTGGTGTTTTTTTTACTTCAAAGTTGAAAAAAACGTGAAAAATATAGACCTGGCATACAAACCCCGCGAATCTTGGCTTGAAACTTGTCGATATGTTAAGAGAAATAAATTCTCTTTAACAAATCGACAGTTGGGATATCGAAAAATGCCGAAACAACCCAACTACATATATAATTTAATTTTCTATACAAAATAATATATTATGTACATTATAGGTACATCTCAAACTTTTCTTTACAATTTGTATGGCTGCTACGGACTCTCAATAGTTTATTACTTCATACATACATAATAAGAATTTAAAAAGCGCTGTTTATATAAAGTGATACAAGATCACTCCATTAGCGCTAACCATACATGTATAACACTTTTTTTCCTACCCCTGTTCGAGGTAGGAAAAAGGACTGAACTCCACACTATTCTATCCTGACATACATGTTTTCTGTAAAAACAAAATATTTTAATGTGTACTCAATAATTTGGATTTAAGGTTTTATAGTTTGGTTCGTCACTCTAAAAATGACATTCATTTAAGACTACAACCTACAGTAGGCCTTAAAATAAATAGTGGAATAATTAAAAATGTTTTTTATTTTTAAAATTGAAATGGAATTCCACCAAAAAATTAAATTTAAGTTATTGTGAAAAATTCAGTTGCTCTGTCACAAAACGATTAAAAGGCAAAAAAAAAACTGTAAATGATAAAAAGGTCGAAGTTAGAAGTTTTCCAATTATTCGACAACAATGTGGTGTGTATAATAATGAAAACAAGTAACTATATATTATATTATGATGGCGTGAATCCACCTCCCTTTATTTCCTTCCTGAATGACACTTTAATTTTCTTTCAACTATTTCAATTGTGGTCTTCACCCAACTTCTTCAATGCCATCACCAACTTCCTCGATAAACTCCATACCCAAGTACTGTTAATTTCTTGGTGTTGACTTTAAAATATTTATACTGAATTTACAAAGTAATCGCACGGAACAGAAGAATTTTTATTACTTTTGAATACCTTGTCGAGCACATTGCTGTATTTTAATTATTTACTAGTTAATATTCTTTATTGGCGAAACCAACATATAGGTACACCTTCACGCCATGTCTTTTGTGGGTTAGGCAGAGAATCACTTTTTTAGCACACATCCATTGCCTTATCAACATTCATTTACTGTCTCAATACGTGTTCGTCTATTGCTCAAACTTCTTTTCTCACTTTCAGGATATCGTTCACATATGGTCGTGCCATTCATTTATGTAGGTTAGTAGGTTTTCTTCGTTAGACGTTCTTCTTTCATTCTTCCTAACTGGACAAACCATCTCAGCGTGTTCGTTTTCATTTTATCAATAACATATCCCTTTATCTTACATTCTTTACTTGTGTCCTCGTTGCTTACCAATGCAAAAAGTAACGTTTGAAACTTTAACTTATTTTATTTTATGTGGGTACTTTTTTTATTACTATGTCAATAAAAATGCATACCAATCACCATCTCAATCAATCATATGGGATATTAAAAAAATGTATATAGAATCTAGTGTCACACGTAGGTATTTTAAAGGAGTGGGTTATGGCCAATGCTATACTCCTCACTACCATAAATTATTTAAATTTTGAATGAATAATTATCGGCATTTTCGTGAAATGAGTGTGTTAAATTATTTTTGATTTTAATATTTTATTATTAAAACTTGACAATCCTTCAATACCATTTTTGAAAGTGATATTTACCTTTTTAGCAATTTGAAAATAAAAATATCAAATTCAAAGTTTCCTGAGCTTGGAATCACTTTGAAATGTTTGACAGTTAAAAAAATTGAGAATTTTTTTTTCAAATATTTGATTATAATCGATAAAATAGAATATTATAGTGCATAGTACACAGCATACACACTGCAGATACATTGAGATTAAATTTTCAGTATACAATCTCAGCATGATACTAGTTGATAATCTGCAATAAAAATATAATCTTAAAATTACGAATTAATTACTCCTCTTGGCGCAGGTGAGGAGTAAAAATTGTTACATTGTACCTATAAGATATTTTATAGTAAAAATTAAAATATCTGTTTCATGTTAATAACCGATACTTATAATTTATTTATTTATTTACTTATTTATAAAAATTAACAATATCATTTTACATATTATTATATATCCACCTCACTAGGCTTTGCCTGTACCGAGGTGGAATATTTCACAATCACATAATACATCTATATACAATATTTCCATCATATTTCGTACAGTTTACATGAAAATGCGTATTTTATATAGTAACATGTCATGACTTATATGTATCCAAACAAAAATATATCAAACAATAAATAAAATAACTAAACAAAACTAGTTATAAGGCCTATTTTGCACACACACCAACATGCACACCCACACACACACACACACACACACACACATACACACACACTCACAAACACATCATGTTCATGTGTACTAGGAAGGGATCTAGGTAAGCATCTTTTCAATTAGGGCCCGGATTAAGATGTAAATACATATTTTTAATTTACACTATTTTCGGTCTCTTATGTGTTCTCTACCTAGATTATCATAATATATAGATTGTGAAAAACTAATTTTTATTTTCCATATTTTTCCATATTTCATGGTTAAGTCCATATTTTACAAAAAATATCACAATCATCCATATTTTCGATTTTTATATCATAAAACATGAGTTAGTTCACAGAAATTAATATAATTTTACGTGTTTGCATTCTCGCCACCACACGGCCGCGCGCGTTTCATTTCTCTCTCGCATTATTCGTCGTAATTTCATTTTTGATTCTTTAAATTCATTTATTCCACTTTGTCTGACCCCGCGCCCACCCGCGCCGCCGCGCCGCGCCGCGGCAAACAAAAACTGAAGTATAGACAAAAATAAAGGATATAATACCCTAAAAACAATTAATAAAGTTTTGAGCGGAAGCTTTGAGGGTACTGCAGACGTAGGTACCTATTACATCATGTGATGTGGAAAGATCTTTCAGCCAATATAAGGCTATATTTATACCAAATCGACAATGTTTTAATTTCGATAATTTTAAAGTGTGTGATTGTGTACTGCAATCAATTTAATAAGACAGATTTAGAGGAAGATGAATGAAACTTTGTTTTTTTTATTTGAATCACCTGAACATTTCACTATATTTATATATATATTTTTAATGTAACTGTTACTGTACAGTAATTTTTCACAATAAACAATGTATAATATGAAAGATATTCTCATTTTACACTCCATATTTTTTCCATATTTTACATTTTTTAGTCCAAATTATATGTACATATTTTGATTTTTTTAATACATATTTATCCGTGCCCTACGTTACAATACATCATTGATTTTAACTATCAATATAATATATCATATCCCACCAATACAATTTTATTTACAATACCTAGTAAGGTTGTATACTTTCTTCACTATACATAAGTCAATTGATTATTCCTATCATCTCCGCATTTTAATGTTTGACTTCCTGTGACGAAGTCGGTGAACCAATACTAGGGGTTTCCCTACGGCGACCCTCTTGGAATTTTGATTGGACAAATAATATGTAGGTGGGTATCTGGCAATGTTTGACTGGGCACTAGGAACAAGTCACTGTATACACAACACAGTCCCTGGAGTGGGGAATCATGTGAATCAACTTTTCTCGACCCAATAAAACGTGACCCAACAAAGTTGCCTTGAATTGGTCCTTCGCTCGGTCGATCACACCAATCAGAAGGATTTAGCATAAACTAATGAGGAAACTTGGGTTAAGGATGCCGGGCAAGGTGAATAGTCGGTCATCTTGTGTTTCAACAATTTCGGAATAATAATTGATCCATCGTAAGTAGGTACAAAATTCCGAGGGCTTATCTTGCGTTATAGCATGATCTAAATTTTGCGAATACCATAAACGACAAAAAAATATTTATTTCACGACAAGCTCACCAGCATAATAATAAGTACGAGTTAAGCTTTTAACAGTTAATAGAATTCAGCGATTGGCAAATGACTTTGGTTTTTGACTGACCCTCTCTTTTATTCTTTTAAGGACCATAAATATACTTTATTAAAACATTTTCAAAAACATACCCCCAAATGATTGTGTAGTCACTTGTTTACATTTTTATATATTTTTGTACATTTAATTTTTATTTAATTTAATTCAATAATGTAATATATTATCACATCTGGCAGCATTCACTGACTCAGTGCGGCTGAGTATGTAGTTACATAGTTATTCACACCATTCGTTCTTATATTATTCAGTCAGTAATATTTTTATGTTCATGCTATGTAATTACTTTATTTTATTTGAGTTTTTTTTTTTATTTTTTCTTTGGTTCTTAATGTATGTATTTTCGTGTTTAATTTACCTTTCTTGTATGTTTTTATTTTTTTATATATCCTCTGCTAACGTTGATGTTTCTAGATGTTATGAATGTTTATAAATTGTATTTCTTTGGTTAAGTTTATCTAATATTTTGTTTTGTAAAGGGTTTTGAGCCGTGAATGCCTCAATAAATAAATAAATAAAAAATATATATATATATTTCAATAATGATAATAAAAAATTTCAGTCTAAAAGTTGATATTAACATTTTTTATGGTTAAATGTTAAGGGAGGTTAAGATTATATAATGATTAAGGATATATTAGAACGTATTAAGTGCACTTTACAAGAACACTATTTTCAACGGGTTTCAGGTTTTAGACGGGATTTTCAACGCGATGGGCAAAAAAATAGAGCATGTTCTATTTTCAACGCGATTTTCATCCTTTTTGGTAAAACAGAAATCTTTAAAATTATTCGCTGTCGTCGTTACCGACGAGTCTACATGGCTGCCTTTTGCGTTGACTTTTACGTGTGACATTCGCTCGCGATGGATTTTGTTTATATGGAATGCGTCGAAATTTTCGATATACATTTATATTATGTTAAACATTTGTTATATAATTTTTCGATATACATTTATTTATATTATATTACACATTTGCACATATAATTGTGTAAACTGTGTAAAGTACTGTAAAGCAATGCTCAGAGTAACCCCTATTTTGGATGGTGTTTTAAGCGTTGCGTGTAAAGCGATGTTTGGACTAACCTGTATTTTGGATGCTATTTTAAGCGTTGGAAACCGGGTCGCGTTGAAAATAGTGTCCGTGTAAAGTGCACTTTAGGCACATTTCATGAGTAGCCCCCTGTTCATGGTTTAATAAGTGTCCCCTTGGAACATTTTGTCAGTGCCAGCATATTACAATATTTCTATGTTTTATAATAAATTGTACTAGTGTTGCACTTTTGCGTTATTGTCCTGTATTGTTTATGTAAAAAAGTAAAAATAAATCAATTAATTAAATAATCCGTGTGTGTTTTGTTTGTAAACTATACCGAATTTGATTTTCACTAAAAATAAAGAATTATATTAACCTATTTGTTTCCAATTATCAAAATTGTACAAATTACCCTTCATAGGGTAGGTTTTCTCAAATATATTTTTTTAAATATACAAATATGAGATCTATGAAAGTGTGAGTGCAAGCGAGACAGCATGAGTGACTGGGACTATATAAGAAAGGTATGTTGAGCGATCCATCTTCAGTACTAAAATCTCCAAACCACCCAGTCAAGTAACGTCAGATGAAGGAGCAAGGAGTCCTAGACTCGGTACTCTGATGTACAGTAATGACCAATGACCGACAGCCATCTTTATTCTTACGACTGTCAACAAGTTCACCATATTGTAGGTATATTGTCCATATTGTCGTGTATCATTGTATTTATTTTTCTGTTGATATAATAATATGTATATTGAAGAAGACAGAGTTATTTATCGTCTCTTCTACAACTCCAACAAAGGGATAGTTTTTTACAGTAGCGAAATTGCTTATAGAAGCCGAAAATCTTGGCTTGCCTATGAATGTTATGTTAAGAAATTGAAGAACAAATACTTTTTGTGTTTTATTGAAACCATTCTACAAGATTAGAAAATTGAATAGTTTGTAGATACGATGCTTGACAAATGTAAATATTATTTTGGCATGTAATTTTAAAATATTTTTATGGCCACTCAAAGAAACAACGATGCTAAAAAAATATTAAAATTTCGACATTTGCCAATTTTCTTTCAGGGTTCTAGGCACGATCCTGGATAGTATACTGGCGCAGTCGGTAGGATGTCATTTCATGATTTTGTTGATTGAATATTTTTTGTTCCTATAATTCTTTAGACCAAGGATATCTCTTACATTCACCAGACTCACACTGTTGTAATGAAAATCCTATTGGATTTTTTTAATATTATTTGATATATAAAATCTAAAAATAAATATAATTTCCCAACACCACACATTAGTCTAGTTGGTATTTAAAAAAAATGTTGTTGCGGGGAAAGCTGTTCACTGTCCGCATGTCCATGGGACTGTCTGGAAAAGTTTTGTAATAAACATTTTGTCGATAATGGGAAACAATAAAAGCCATTTTTATGGGATCAGAACGATTTCGGCGCTTTGCCAATTGCAGAAAAAACTTTGGTTGAATGATTTAATAGGATTTAGTAAATGTCGGGTATGTGCCCATCGTCTCTTGGCGCCTCAGCGTGATTTTCCAAACAGATTATTTTTTTCATTTATTTTCATCATTTAAAGTCTTGTTAAAAAAAATAATCATTTATTTTCCCAAAATGCATACACGTTACAATTAAACGTTCATATATGTATTTAACATTAACCGACTTCAAAAAAGGAGTATCCACCGAGAATCGATCGTGGAATCTTTGGCTGAGGAATCAGATATCTGACAAAATGAGCCACGAAAGCCGATTTCCACATTAAAAAATGTCTATTTATTTAGGTAGGTACCTACTTAGAAATGTTTATGGCGATATCTTCGATATTTTAATTGATATTGAGATTTTATTTTGATATATAAAAATTTAGTGTCACGATGTTAGTACCTACACGCTAATACACCCAATTTAGTGTCACGATGTTAGTACCTACACGCTAATACACCCAATTTAGTGTCACGATGTTAGTACCTACACGCTAATACACCCAACCGATTTCAATTACATTTTATAAATTTGTATGATTGGTTCCTAATTGATAGATTGGGTAGTTATAAACCCGACAGTTGGCGCTGTTATCGTAATTAAATTTATTTTTTTTCATTTTTTCAAGAATTTTTTTAGATTTCTTATCCAAAAATATATATATAAACACAAATTTTAATTAGCCTACCCCCTCCCCCTATCCAAATAAAAATTATAGGAAAAAAAGTCGTTATTCATTTTTAAGTTGTGTAGTCTTAATATAGATGGCGGTGTGAACAAAACTATTGACTAAACTATTAAAATGCGATCAACATAGAATGCGATATATGGCAGAACAATACATAAAATGAGGTCTATATAAAATGCGATCTACATAGAAAGCGATATATGGCAGAACAATACATAAAATGAGGTCTATATAAAATGCGATCTACATAGAAAGCGATATATGGCAGAACAATACATAAAATGAGGTCTATATAAAATGCGATCTACATAGAAAGCGATATATGGCAGAACAATACATAAAATGAGGTCTATATAAAATACGATCTACATAGAAAGCGGTATATGGCAAAACAATACATAAAATGTGGTCTATACAAAATGCGATCTGTGGCAGAACAACATCAGCCCGGGCCCGTTAGTACGCTATTTAACTTCGGTGCGTGCTATGTCTATTGAGATGATATGTAAACTTACAAACTAGAATAAATAAATAAATGTCACACACGATTTGAAAAAAAAACATTTTATTCCTGATAGTGTTTTTATAAGTATAAAATAATACAATTTAGTTTTATGAATGAAGTATAATGTCCATCGCGCAGACTTTACGGGTTTACTTAAATTACGGGAAAATATGAACACTAATTACTTATAATTAATTGAAATATTATGTTTTCATAATGTATAAAAAAAGATGTAAGTATATATATAAATGAAAATACTAACACGAATTAGCGGTTAATCAATACAAACACAATTTTATTATTAAATATCATATACATATTACGTATTTTTAGAAGCTATAAAAGTAATGTAAATACAAACATATTGCGTCAAAGGGAATTCCAGTATGAAAATGGTATTTATATGTTTATTTCGTGTTACCAATATTTTCATATTAATCCTTAATTATAAAAGCCGTTCTTCAACACTGCCGTGAGAAATATTAAGCTTTTAATGTTTAGCATGTGGGAATTTGAATTTAATAAACATGATGGTTTTTCCTAAACACACCGCGAAATTTCGATATTTTGGTCATGGAAAATAAGGAAAATTTTCCCGAGATTCGTTAAACAAACATTATTAATATTATTAAACGATTTGCAAACTTTGTAAAGCCGAACATTTTTCAGCGAATCGAAAAGTTTTTAATCGGTCAATGTTTTGACCATAACATTACTCGTATTATTCAAATCCCAGAAGTATTCTTAAACATACTATGACATTTTATTCGATACGTGTGAAAACGAATATTACACCGACTTTTTTCATTCATTTATGTGTATTTATTAAATATAGTACTTTTAATTTCTTGTTTTTTATTTTTTTATTTGTTGTTATTTTAATGTTTATTGTTATATGATACCTTATGATAATTTCATTGAATCCACTTAGTAGCTTCTCTATCATGCACTTACTCTTTATATATGTATATTTATTGTAATTTTATAGAAGCTATTGGTTTTTCTTTAATAAATAAAATAAAATAAAATTTTGTAGTTTCTCGAAAAAATGAAAATATCGTATCTCTTGAAAGATGTTTTGTTGAAATATACCTAATATTTTATTTAATTTATGTGTTAAATATTGTGATAAGTAGAATGAAATATTTATAAAAAAATGAATTCGTTTCTTTTTATTACATCCTTTTCATTAACTTCACAGCCTGTCTGTACTGGAATTTTTCAAAGGAATTTTAACTAACTTCCCAACCAGTTAGTGCTCTGAAACTATCAGAATTTAAGAATTCCCGATGACAATACGTGTTAAAAACTAGTTTGGGATATGTCTTTATTGATTAATTTAAATCATTATTTATATTAAGTGCGTGATCAAAATATTTACTATCAAATATCGTGTTTTTAACGTTGTGGTACATTTTAACAAAAATTAACTAAATCTTTACTTTGTTTACACCACGTATCGATACGTGGTGTAAAGTTAAAGTTGAAGTTAAAAATATAGTTAAAATATTTATTATTTAAACATCTACCTCCAAATATCACATTACTAAAATCAGTCAGTACAAAATAGATTCTAAAATTAAATTGATGAAGGGTTTCAAATAAAAGATTACTTACACTATCAACATTATATTATAATGAACATATGTAAATATAATTAAACTAATCTAATAAAAATTCAGCTGTTCGTGATGTTATGAGTCGGAACAAACAAAACTACGAATAAAATTACGATAAACACCCCACTGTATTCAGTTAGACGGCTGACTCATGAATAGTACCTAGGTACTTGATTCGTTTGCACGAACAGCGATGGAGTGGAGTTCGTTAATCTTCGAGAACTGTCGAGGCTATGCACATTGCAGTTATTATTCAGGAGCGCAGCTACACTTGCTTGATTCATTTGATACTTTGATAAAATTGAACAATTTTGTATTTCTTACGAAGTAAACAATATTTTATGAAACCAAGGATATCTTTATTTTTTTTATTTAATCGTGTCTGATGTGTTTGATTTCAAACACACCATACATTGATTTATTTATTCGTTTAGAGAATATTTATTTTTGACAAAGTAGGCAATTTGGTTTTCCTAATGCGTTATATTATGCCCTCTTAGCGAAATATGAGTAAGGATCGTATATATGTATTTCCCGGAATAGAGGAGTTTCCCGATAATAAAAAAGAGAGTTGTAATTTAGCAAAGGGAGTAGTACGAAGGTACCTATTTCTGCGAGGAAGTGATCCTTGCAGATGCAGGTGTTCTCAGCAACACGTCGTGTCGGTAGACAGGCGGAACATTGAGCGGTACCTACATACAATCCTTTGTCTAATCTCAGATCAATTGGAAATCTATTTTTTGTTGTAAAGTACCTAAAATTTTGCTTCTTCGTATATACTTTTCTGTTGGAGCTCCCATGTTTAATGTAAGGTAGTTTTGAGAGAGACGAAGAAGCATCTTGTCGAAAAATCATTTTATACAACTGACAAAATACTTAATGAAAGAGATTTAAATTAGCATGGATTATTTTCCTTTGTTTTTTATTTATAATCTGTGACGATTCCGAGTGCTCTGGGAGCTTATTGAGATAAGCCAATACAAATACAAATAAGCATATGAACAGTAAATATATTAATATAGGTACGTTATATTCGTAGATTTTTATTATAGTATACTAGATGTCGTAGTTTATTATAATATACTAGGTACTTTTTATTATAATATACTAGGTTCGAATCCGGGCGGGGCACGCACATCTGGATTTTTAAAAAATCTATGTGCGGATTTATATCCCTAGCTTTGTGTAGCCATCATCCAATTTGTCTGGTTCCCCTTTCTAAGGGTTACGAAGGTCAGATGGCAGTCGCTTCAATGTAATAATCAGACTCGCCAATTCCAGGATCATGGTCAAAGCGTACCCCGATAGAAACGGGACAAAAGCGCTAAGGGGAAAGAAGAAGAAGACTAGATGTCGTAGTTATCAAATTTTGTATAAATCGAAGTGAGTCATTTTTCCGGGGTATTTTTGACGTTTTGGTGGGCAGACCACATCGTTTTTCTATAGAGAATAACGACTAATATGAATTATTTTCGGATTTACTTGTCGAAAAAATCACTTTGTTTATGTTAATATGTTATAAAAAAATATAAAAATACTTGGTTATAGTTCTATTGTTTTTATTAGATTATTGACGCGTTTCGTGCAAAGCACATCGTCAAAATAATGCTCTACAAGACTGAGACTAGTGGTTATATACAAAATTACATGACAGGTGTATAAAAATGTTGGTTTTTGAACGGTTGAAAAGAATCGAATATTTTTATTATTGCATATGCGCAAACATTGGATTTTTTCCCTGTCGGGAGTCAAAGATATTTTTTAACAGATTTTAATTATCTCAATAGAGACGAAGTTGGAATATTTATTGTAGGAGAACCGGGAAATCAAGGCACCTACAGTGCTTACGACCTGCGATGACAGGTCGTAAGCCCTGTAGGTGCCTTGATTTCCCGGTTCTCCTACAATAAATATTCCAACTTCGTCTCTATTGAGATAATTAAAATCTGTTGAAAAGAAGTTATATAATGCAAATGAATCTATACAAATCTACGTTTTAATACAGTGAAGGTAGTTGGGTCACTGGTTGTAGTCCCCTGTGTCCATTAGGTCTGTAACAAAAGAAACGACAGCAGTAAAATTCAAAAGGTAAATAATATTGTATTTATTGGTTTATTGTTATCTTTTAAGTGTGGTTAAAACCAATGTATTTCATAGCTATTTGGTAGTTATAATTATGAACTGCTTAATTTTAATCTTAATGCATTTAACAACAAAGGAAGGTATATGTCTGTCTAACCCATTGGTTTCAGTAATGGTGAATATATATGATCAATTTGTTTATTGATGAGTAATTTTTGTGGATCCTTTTTAACTCTGTTTATTTCTAATATTTCTAGTCGGTCAAGTTTTCTCCCTTTTATTCCCCGATGTATTATATTTATATTATGGTCACTATTAAATTGGTGGTTGTTTTCATTTATATGTTCTGCAAAATTTGAGTGTCTTTCTTTAATCTAATGCATGCCATGTGTTCTTTACAATTTAGTTCATAAATTCCGCTGTTATCCAACTGTTCAACCTTGTCTTTATTATTTATTAACAATTTACCTACACTTTGTTTATTAAGATTTAGAGAACAGTTATCTAGGATGTGTTGAAATGTAAGGAATACTGAAATATGTTACCAATCAAAACGTCAAACGCGCGATATTCCATGACTCACTTTTTTGTACGGAGTACTACGTCTAGTATATAATAATAAAAATCTATGGTTATATTTTATGATATTATTTACGATATTCTTTGAAAAGAATGAGTCACAAAACGCATCCTGTAATGTTTGGGCGTTTAAGATCCAGCAGCCTATCCATATTCCATCCTTGGATTATTATCACCACGCTGAGACTAGACATCGCCCACCGCCGCCCAGAGAAGAAAGTACCTACCTACCTATCATTCGGAATCTACATTTGAATGATTCGGAACACATTAAAAAAATAACATTCATTTATTTTAGTTAGTTGCAATTTTTTACACATTACAAATTCGTCATTCATATTTTCAAGAAACTTTTACGTTCCCCCTAAGTGTTGTGTACCATTTCAAGAAAATTACGAAGCTATGGTCGAGAAAAATGGAAGGCAACATCCAGTGCATCGCCGAGATCCTGGGTAAGTCGATCTCAGTTCCTGATAATAAATTTCTCTTGTCCTACCCCAACCCGACCGATTCCTTCAAAATATACAGTCCACTTAAACGAGTCAGGCAGTATCGTCCAGAGCCAATATTACCTATTTTCATTTCGCCCGAGTCTCAACATGCAATATCACTCTGTGCGCAAAAATAGATATTTAGGATTAACAAGGCAGAGATTGATGGTTGAATGCTTGTGATGACTAGGAGGCCGCTGCTTCTGATATGAAGACGTGGAAATTAATTTTTTAGTAGACTAAAGCTCTACCGGAGTTGTGCGGCCATCGTACTTAAGTTGTCAGCCATTTGTCGTTAATTTAAGGCCCTTATTTAGGCTGGGTTTACGGATGTACACAAAAATGCACGCTAAATTACCTTCTAATGCATGAAAAACGAAAAAATATTGTATATCGCCTAATATGTGATATACAACATTTTTTCGTGAAGAAAAGGTAAATTTAGAGGTTTTATTTAAATAGCAAGAATAGTTATTAAAATATTATGATAATAAAAAACTCAGCCGGTAGATTTTCATATTCTCTTTCGATTAAAGTAAAAATATACTTCATAGGCGTTGTAGCTTTTTAGTTACAATAAAAAAATATAAAAGGGTTTTACTAAAATTAATTTTACAAGAAAATTTTTAAATATATTCAAATTAAAAAAAATAACTCATGTAATAGTATAAAGATGTAAATACAAACTGTTATTTATTTCAATGACTTATATTTTGAGGGTACTGGGAATTTTTTTTTCAAACTATACTAAATTGCCTTCTATAGCCTCTTAACTAACGGTTTCTGATCTACAACTTGATTCGTTTGTAAAGTCGTAAACATCTCAGACTGAACAAGTTTAAAATCTGGCAACTTTTTTCATTAACATTTGGTATTTGGTAAAAAACGAAATTTTATTGAAATATTCACAATTATATTCATAATTTTATTCTGTTTTCTTATAAGTTTAAACGAACCAAGATTTGCAATAGAAAAAATTGTATTAAAACTCTCTATTACAGAATGAAAATAATGAAAAACATAGTACAGTACTTTCAGTACAATCCCATCACGTGAAACTGACGTAAAGATTCTGGAATAGGGGTAATTATCCAAGAGGGTACCTATATATATATATATATATATATATATATATATATATATATATATATATATATATATATATATATATATATATATATATATATATATATATATATATATATATATATATATATATATATATATATATATATATATATATATATATATATATATATATATATATATATATATATATATATATATATATATATATATATATATATATATATATATATATATATATATATATATATATATATATATATATATATATATATATATATATATATATGTTATATTTGATGTTTTCACGGGTGAAATATGTTATAATATTTTTATCTCGGTTTTCCCGTGTCAGTAGGTCTTGACTAAGACCATTTGTCTTCCGACGTTTCGCCTGAATATCACCAGGCATTTTCAAGGACTTAACGAAAAGCACGCGCGCGACACACGTCTACTCACACTGAAAGCTCACCGTCAAGTGACTCGTAGCGTACAAGATGGCCGCTTATGTCAAATATTGTTAGCGCGACGTGATTGGCTCCTTGTGACACGCCCACCTGCTGTCGTGTTCGTTGGTAATAATATTTTATCATTATTTTTGTGTTGTGATTTATTGTTAATTTTAGTTGTGACATTAATATTATTATTGTTGTGTTTCGGGGTTATTTTCGCTATGGTATTATTAATATTATTATTGTATTGTTTGTCATATAAAATGTTCTTCCAGGTACTAGGCAAACGAACTCCGTCGTCCCGATTGTTCATTATATCCCTTCTCTTATATATTTCTATAGCTTCCCTGTAAATTCTGAGAGGTTCACTGTTTAAACTTGCTATTATTTTTGAATGGTCAAAATCTATTGTATGTCCTTCTGTGAGCGAGTGTTGTACAAGTGAGGATGTAAGTTTTTTGTTTCTCATGTCGACTCTGTGCTCCGCTATTCGTGCTTCAACTTTTCGATTGGTTCTTCCTACATAAGTCTTATTGCACGATCCGCACGGTATTTCATATACTCCATGAGCTTCAAGTGGAATGATGTCTTTCGGGTTTCTTAGAAAGGTTGATATTTTATTTGTTGTGCTGAAAACGGTACGTATGTTATTTTTGTTTAATAGACGGCTGATTTTATCGGTGACGCCTTTGATATATGGTAGTCGGGCTGTTGATAATGGTGTTTCATTGGATTTTTCTTTCACTGTTTTTGGACTCTTTAATGCTTTGTTTATTATATAGTCTGAGAAACCATTACAACGTAGAGCATTTTTCGTGTATTTTCGGCCATCTTGTACGCTACGAGTCACTTGACGGTGAGCTTTCAGTGTGAGTAGACGTGTGTCGCGCGCGTGCTTTTCGTTAAGTCCTTGAAAATGCCTGGTGATATTCAGGCGAAACGTCGGAAGACAAATGGTCTTAGTCAAGACCTACTGACACGGGAAAACCGAGATAAAAATATTATAACATATATATATATATATATAAATATATATATATATATATATATATATATATATATATATATATATATATATATATATATATATATATATATATATATATATATATATATATATATATATATATATATATATATATATATATATATATATATATATATATATATATATATATATATATATATATATATATATATATATATATATATATATAATATATATATATATATATATATAATATATAATATATATTATATATATATATATATATATATATATATATATATATATATATATATATATATAATATATATATATATATATATATATATATATATATATATATATATATATATATATATATATATATATATATATATATATATATATATATATATATATATATATATATACATATGTTATGTCTCTTTCTATCCTTTCTACTTCAATCATTATTTTCTCCTCTATCGCCTTGCCACAGCTCCCCATCTCGGAGTGCATCTTGATTTTTTTTTTAATAAATTATATAAAGGCGTCTGTGGAGGCGATGTTCTATTTCCAGTTAATTTACCCGAGACAGATTTGAAAAGAAAACGTCAAAAGAGTGTTTTCAAATCGAATACCCAATTATTTGCCGAACTTCTTTTATAAAAAGAATAAACGAAAGTATATATTATTATTAATAGAATAAAATGCATAAATTAATTTTGTAAAATTTTTACCTAAATCAATTTCAATAAATATTGAATATTATTTATATTGAATATATACGTATGTTTTTGTTGAAAATTATTATAACAAAATTAATTTTCGATTTTCGTATTCACTGAACCCTACATATGTTTTGTAGTGTTATTATAAATTTGGAATTAACAAATAATTAAGACAGTAAAGTTTCAATGGAATTACGTATTTTTCTACGCCTTCAGATATGTTAATTTTGTTAAATATTTTAATATAAAATAAAATAAACCACCAACAACAAATAAATTATAACTATTGTTAGTGTATTCCAACTGTCGATTATTTCAAGAGAATTTATTCCTCTTAACATATCGACAGTTTTAAGCCTAAACGCGGGTACTAGGAAGTAGCATTTTGTATGGCGTAGTGGACTTTTTGCTTGCAAATAAGAGCCACAATTCAGAATATATAGACTAGTTGCATGTTACACATGGAATCCAACTGTCAATGGCTATAGTATGCATAATTGAAGAATACGTACCAAACTATGAACACTTAATAAATATTGTGAGATATTTTGTTTTCTATATAAAAAATGTAGGTATATACATATGTCAGGATAGGATGTATGAAACGATGTCGTCACTAAATTCAAATTTTAAAATTGTTAATAAATTTTGAGAAGTACCTACTACTACAATGTTCATATTTTTTATAGAAAATTAAATTATCTAATTGCTGTATTTCGGCTTTTTCGATATTTTTATAAACTTTGGAAAAATAGGCAGTTAAACACATAAATTTACCATAGAAAAAATGTATTTCTTAATAAAAAATGTTTGATAAACTCAGGAATTTTAATAAAAAAATAAATTTGAGAATTTGTATTTGTCTGTATTTATTCCAATTTTCAGCGTTCTATCTTTTATGGTTTCTGAGATATATTGAAAAATAAAGTAAAAATTCAAAAGTTGTTCAAAAATTCAAAGCTTGAACGCTGGAAATTTATATAAGTATGGAAAAGAACAATATCTCAAATTTGTTTTTATGAAAAAGTTCCAAAATTTCTCTAACATTAAACTTTTTACTATGACAAATTTATGTGTTTAACTTCCTACCTTTAACTGTTTAACTTTAAGTGTTTAACATTTTTACCATGACAAATTTATGTATTTAACTGCCTATATCCACATTTTTTAAAAAATATCAAAATACGCCTAACACACCAACTAGATAATTTAATTTTCTATAAAAAAAACACGCGCATTGAAGCAGTAGGTACATCTTAAACTTCTTTATCATTTTTTGTAAAATACAATTTCATTTCATACAATTTGTATGGCAGAATACACAATATCTATGGGGATTCTCAATAATTTGATATTTAATCTTCATGCATAACATCAAGCGAAGCTATTTACATATTCAGGGTGGGAAAAAAGGATTGAACTCCACACTATCCTTTCCTGACATATATTTTTGTATAGGAAAACAGAATATTTTAATAAATTCAATAATTTAGTATTAAGGTGTTATAGTTTGATACATACATGACTTTTACGTATACTTACACTATACACATACTATCGCCATCGACAGTTGAATCTCATGTGTTACATGCAAACTAGTTATTAACCAAATATAAATATGAACTAGACCTCACTACCCCAAGGGAGTATAGTGGGGATTTATGTATACGCAACCTTTAAGGTTATTTTTTAACAGATTATGGGGGCAAGTCTGGTTCAATCGGCGAAAATAAAACCACCGTGATTACCCATATCATGGATATAATTATTATATGGAGTTTTACAATATCTTTAGATGTCATAGAACTCCATACTATAATTATATCCATGATATGGGTAATCACTGGGGTTTTGATTTCGGTGGTCGAACCAGACTTGCCCCCTACAAACAGTTTCGTAAGTGCCTATGTAGAAAGGTACCCATGTTCAAACTGCTTATATCCATTCCAGTTTTCGTTTATGAAATATCCCCACTTTGAGGTTTTTAATGCTACGAGGGAGTTGAAATTTATTAAAATAAAATAAATGAAATAAGATAATGAGTCATAATGCTTTACCGCGGGAGAAAAGTCATAACGCATTTTATAATTAATGGGATGTTACGTACTATACATTTTAAAATCCACTTTTCAAATCTCGTTGAATTATGTGGCTATATATATTATACTAGTGTGGCTAAATGTATTAGGTGTACGGAGAGAGAAATGGGAGGCTGTGTGGGTAATTACACCCAACTGAGTATAGGTACCACATACCACTCAACAGCACCGAATTATATTTACCTACCTAAGCGTACATATTGAAACTTTTAATACAACATAAATTAAATCAAATCGAAATTTTAAAAAATACAGGAATTTTATTTATTAGAGAGTGTATGCTTATATTGCGATTTTTTCTTCGTTTTATATAGACATGTTATTGTGATCTATATTATAAATTTCAATGTTTGTATGTATCATGTATCTATGTACATATGTATGTGTGTATGCTATGCGTTCCTAAACCATTCAGCAGATTGCAATGAAACTTCGGTGAATTGTCTGGCGATTAAAACATTTTTCTTCTTCTTCTTCTTCTTCTATGAAGGTGGACCAACCTGGGAGAAGAAGGTCCAACTGTCCTTCCATCTCTTCGCAGGTCTTCCAGGACGGTTTCTGGATTTAAACTTTTTTCTTTTTGAACTGGAGGTACTGAAGTTCCTGAAGGGACGGGTGTTACTGAAGGGCCTGAAGGGACGAGAGGTATTGAAGGGCCTGAAGGGTCGGGTGGTACTGAAGGGTCTGAAGCGACGAGTGGAAATGAAGGAACATTTTTAATTATACAGGCAATAAGAAGTTTGCCGGGGATTCGCTAGTCTCTATACATATATTAACGAAGCAATTATTTTTTATCTTAAAATGTTATCTATTCAATTTCATTCCTCATTTTTTAATAATGCCACTTACACTAGCGGATTATTAATGCACTATGAAATGCGAAGTTTTAAAAAACAACTATTTATCAATACAGAAACATTAACATAGTCAATTAGATTTATTTTATTGTAAATAATACACACTCTAATTAGTGGAATATCGAATATTTTAAATAAGTGAAAATCATTGTTATAAAATTTCACTATGACCTTTATTGAAAAGCATAGATAACGAAATGAATATAGGTATAGAAGCTAATGAATATAGGTATTAAAGCTAATGAATATAGGTATTGAAGCTAAATAACCAAAAAAAAAAACAAGTGAGTTGTGGCCAACGCTGTACGCCTCACTTCCAAGTCACTCTACAAAGTATTTAAATTTTGTATGCAAAATTTTAAACATATCCATGAAATGATTTTGTCAAATAATTTTTATGTTTAAATATTTCATTATGAAATGCCATTTTATGACAGTCTTTTTAGGAATATGAAAATAAAAATATCGAATTTTCGGTTTCCTGACCTTGGGGTCACATTGAATTATTTGACAGTTAAAAAATTGAGAAACACTGATCAGATATCATTCAATATCTAATGGGGTCTAAGCGAGTATTATATATACAATTTTGCAAAATTTGAAAAGAATCTAATAAGTTCTTTATTCGATAATCGATTTAGTAGTTCTAGAATTAACACGCCGCGCCGTAAATAGCATATATTACACAGCGCATACAAACATATATTACACAGCGCACACAAACATATATTACACAGCGCACACAAACATATATTACATAGCGCACACAAACATATATTACACAGCGCACACAAACATATATTACACAGCGCACACAAACATATATTACACAGCGCACACAAACATATATTACACAGCGCACACAAACATATATTACACAGCGCACACAAACATATATTACACAGCGCACACAAACATATATTACACAGCGCACACAAACATATATTAAACAGAGCACACAAATAGATACATTATAATGAAAATTTCAGGATACAATCTCAGCGTGATACGAGATGATAATCTGCAATAAAAAATAACCTTAAAAATTTCGAATTCATTGGGGTAGTGAGGAGTGAAATATTGAATTTTTATGAAAAAAATTACATTTGTGTTTATAATATTATGTTTGTAAAAGTTTAGGATATACATACTTACTCCGGTAGGCATGGATTTACCTATTTTATTTTAATTTTATTAGGTACCTACATATTTTATAAATATAGTGTGAATAAAATTCAATAAATTAATTATTAAAATAAATTATTTATCGCATGTTGGTTGTTATTTAATTTTGTTCTTGCGTTTCGTTTAATTCTGTTGTTGCGTTATGTACGCAGGTTTAATGATATAATTAATTATAATTATTTTGGAAACAGTGCTTTCCAAAGTGGGTGTGATTGCCCCCTTAGGAGCAATATTTAGAAAGAAGGCACAACAGACAGTATATAGTATGAAGGTACACCTTCAATTGGGACATGAGGCAGGTCTAAACATTTAAAGAACCAATTTCAAAATTGAATTGTGAACATAGTAAAATACAGTGAAAATTCATAATTATAAATAAAAACAAAAAAAATAAAACATAGATTTTATCCACAAAGAGTATGAATTTTTTTATAGAACGCATTCGCTTGATACAGCTAGCATTAGCAAAAAAAGCGTATCTTCTAAAACAAAAGTTGTGGATTTTTGCGCATTAATAATAAAGAATATTTTTTTTCTTTAATTAGTTACACATTTAGTATTAGCTTAAGAGGGCAAGAGGGCATATAACGCTAAATTTATTTATTTATTAAACTTTATGTACAATACTGTGTACAATGGCGGGTTTAGTAAACAAGGCAATTTCTTCCAACCAACCAAAGCAACGTGAGGTCATAAATAGTAAATTGGTATGTACATTAAATTTATAACAAACGAAATGAATGTTAAGAGTAAATTCACAGCAACAAAGGAAGGTAGTAAATAGAGGTTGAGGGAGGGGAGGGGAGGGGAGGGATGATGGATATGGGGTGTCAGTTAAGAATTATTAGATAGATAAAACAGCTTTAGTTTCTTTTTAAAAAGTTGAATCGATTGAGACGTCGTAGTCTCATTACTTAAGGTGTTTCATAGTCTTGCTGATTGTACTTCAAAAGAGGAACTGAGAAATTCAGTAGAATGAATGGGAATAGCTAGTGTGATACGTTCAGCAGATCGAAGAGGCAGACCGTGATTTGACAAGAAAATAACCTTATTCTTGAGATATTGTGGTGAATTTGTGTTGTTAATTAAATTATAGGTACAGTAGAGAAAGTAAATAAATATTACGACGTTGAAATTTACGAATTTAAATTAAGTGACAAAACATGATATATAAAAACCGCCCAATGCACTATGAATCTACGTGTTAGTAAGGGTAATTATCGCGTGCGTTAAAAAAGGTTTATTCGTGATTTAAATTAGCGGAAACTCAAAATTTGTTGAATTTTTGTATTTTAAGAACAAACCTTACTTGAGATTAAAAAAACTTTATCGGTCATTCACTTGAATTTTATACATGCTTTGAGCATGTAAAATATTTATTTCTCTTAGACGTATAGTTATGGAGTAATTTTAAAAAAATGCTGTAATAAAGGAAATTTTTTTGGGGAATTTAAGCTGTGTTTTAAAATTGTATGACGAACATTCACCTGAGAAATGTTTAAAATACTTTTTGTATTTTTTTAGAAACACAATGTTTAACATAATTGAGGAAATTGATTTGAAATTGGGGTGTTTAGGTTTATATGCCCCCTTAAGCCTAGCGTCCACATAGGCTCAGTGTACGGATCGTATTTTTCTCTCATTGCGAAGATGTCGCGGTATTGCAGACGATCCGATGCACGCATTATGATTTCCTATACAAAGAATAATAAAATCCGACTGATGATCTGCGTCCGATCCACCCGCTGTGCTTATGTGAACGCTAACCCCGTATATATTTTTATATTTTTTGAGTAGGTATATTTCCTATTATCCCATTCCACTAAAATAAGACAATCGTAAATAATGTTAACTTATTGTCATCTTTCTTATCTTCTCAATAGCAATATCTCGGAGTTGCTAATTTGAACAATGTGGTATAATGGCTGTAGGTAAATGTTTTAATGTTCTCGTGTCCCATCCCTAGTGAACGTGTGGGTGAAAATGAATCACTTAACGATGAATCAGGTTATAATTTTCACTGTGGGGTTATTAATAAGACGGAGAGCTATCCATTGCTATAGGAATATCAGTGTGAAGATGTAGAGGAAACAGCAAAGGGACCGGTACCGATAATAAAGAATAGTAAAGAGCTACTTAATATTCGAATTCAAATTAGTTTACTCTTCGAATAATTTGAATAGGTATTTCGAATTATTCATGTAAGTAAATTTTCCATTTAAAAAGTAAAATTTACAATTAACTTCACTGAAAGGAAATTATAAATAGTAATAATAAATGAAAACAAATAAAAATAATAAAAATTAAAATAATTCAAATTTAAAAACATTATTATTTTAATAAATTTAAAATGATCCATCTACAAATGGTCGTTTCGAAACATTCCCTTCCTGAATTATAGTCTCAAATCAGACTTTTGACAAATTCCTTTGAAAAAAAACAAAATAATTGTATTTTTTTATTATACGAGTATTTTAGGAAATGTTTGAATATTTGAGGAAATATTCGAATATTGAATACTTCGAAAATGTGCAAATAATTCGAATACCATATATTCGATTTTGAATCTCTCTGGCGATGGAGTGGTAGAGCGCAGCGGCTGGGGTAAGAACCTCACATTATGTCTCATGACAAAGGCCAGAAGTTTTGCGACTGAGAAAAATATTTTGATTTAAGACCCGGCTCCGAAAACAATAAGGGTTCATTCGGGACGCGGGTGAGGGGTGGGGTGCGGGATGGTCGGGTTATTGATTCGTGGTCTTAGACGCTCACTGCGGTTGCTCTATCCTTTTCCGACTCGCTCCTGTTTGCCCGTGGGAGAAGGATGCCACTGCTCCTGATACGATAGTACCCAAAGAGTGGTACGGAAAAAGATTGACAAATTCGAATGCATATCGTAGATTAGCGGATTGGACGGTGTAATGCATAACTATTAATATACTTAATGGCATCGACATCTAAGAAAAATTGATGAAATATTTTCTTTTAAAAATGTCATTCATTGTTTATGACATCCATATTACGTTTAATATTGAATCGTTAGTTTTTTTTTTTTCGGCCGTACTTTTGAACTTAAAATTTATGTTAAATTTATCTTTACCAGCATACACGGTGAATTCGTAATGAGATTTCAATGAAATTCATGTTCCTTTTTTTTTTACGCGGCGCTGGCCGATTTACTAATGATATTAATAACAATTAAGCACTACAAATAATAACACTCAATTATTATTATTACCATTATACACTTCCTCAAAAGAATTAGCAGATCAATGCGTAAATTGTAATTTATTTAAAAGAGCAAAATAAAATGCAACAAACGCACCATCAAGCTTTCAATTGGGAATAGTTCACCCATCCAGATACTTAACATATCAAAGGATTAGGCTCTGAGGAGGTCTCTATACTACCTAACAACCCTACTGATTCCCGAATATTAACGTTTAAAAAATCTTTAACGATTCTACATGTATTCATAATTACCGTTTTTTGCATTTTTATTATTAAATTTTTCGATAAATCTATAATTTCTAAATTACGGATTAACGATTTTGGAATAATGCCAGTGGCTGAAATAATGAACGGTAATATTATTATTTTACGAGAATGCCAAAGTCTTTTAATCTCGTTACCTAAAGCAGTGTATTTTCTAATTTTTTCATCAAAAGTTTTTATAATATTACTAGAATTTGGAATAGCCACGTCGCAAATATATGTTATTTTTTTTATTTTATCATGTATTATTAAATCGGGTCTGTTATGTTGAATTGACCGGTCAGTTAATATTGTTTTATCGTAATAAAGCGAAATATTATTATTTTCTAAAAATGAAATCGGATCATATTCATAATATGGTTTTATGTTTATCGCGTCAATTAATTTATATTTAATAGCTAAATTTTGGTGTATTATTTTTGCTACTTGGTTATGTCTAAATGTATATTCTGATTGCGCGAGAAAAGAACAGCCCGATATTATATGCTCGATTGTTTCCGGAAAAGCCAAACATTTCCTACAACTATCATCTACTACATTTATGTCTTTTATTATATATTTTTGATAATTTTTAGTTTTTATTACTCTATCCTGAATCGCTATTATAAAACCTTCTAAATCCGCGTCCAAATCACCAATACTCAACCATTTGTTTGACCAAATTTTGTCAACATAAGATTGGTTGAGAAATTTTGGATGTACAGAATGAATTATTTATTCGTGTTAGAATTCATAGTTTCATTATTCAAAGAATTAAACCCTTTTTTATCCGATAGTATTTTTCCAATAAAATCTTAAATCGCTAGTAGGTAAACAAAATAACAGAAAAATTCATAGTATTGAAATATCTGTTATTATCGCTAAACTTAATTTTTTAATTAGGTACTTTAAATTTTCATTTCATTACATAATTAACTATTACAATTTTTTTATTGGCAAAAATAAATAGATACTTCACTGTAAATAATTTATTTTGCCCTTTACCAGAGTGCAAACACTCGTGTGTAAGAGACTCAAAAAACAAACAAAAAAAAATATTTATAGAATTATTAACTATACAAAATAAAGTGAATGCAATTTACAAATCAATCAATATTATGTAGGTAAGTAATTTTTTTTATATAATTAAATTCAGATGCCTGCAAGTATGTATTAAAAAAAAAGGTTTGTATTAAAAAAATAGTAAATAGTATTAAGCAAAATAAACAAAACGGTTTGAAAGATGTAGGTTTGTTTGTCAAATATTTTTGTCATAGATAAACTGTTGAGGACTTTTCTCAACGTCTATTAAGAATAGTAAGTATGTATATCTTTTTGGTCTATATTTACGAGACATCCGATAACAGCTAATGTGTACCTTCCCATACTTCCAGCTATGCTTATCATCGCCACAAATGGCAATTAACCTAAATTTGTACAAAATTACTTATACATCAACATATACAATCTACGAACTTTATATCAAACTAAGTATCAAAAAAATGTATATAAAATTAGTATTTGAACGCGTTAAAGATGTAATAGTTGTTTTAATGCAAATAAAAATATTTTTCACTGAAAACGAGCGAATTGTTGCCAATGCGAAACTCCAATACGTGATATGATTTGTATTTTTATATTATTTTCCAAACATAATTGGGTTTTTTTCAAAGTTGAAAATCTCTAAATACAGTTATGGAATTTTTTTCTGAATTTCTAACCTTTTGGTTTATGAAAATAAATTAATCGTTTTAACAGAAAACTAATGTAGAATATGTGAACTGTTTTAATGATACTATTCAATGTTTGAGTTGCACAAAAAGTCATGAAAATTCAGGATACGCCAAACAACGAATAAATTTTATCTTCTATCATTTTACATTATCTTTTACACGTTGAGAAATTTAAGTGAAAAATACAGTAAAATGTTGTGATATACAATGTATACTATTATTATATATATTTTTTTTTTACTTTTATTACTATTTATTCTATTATTATTATAATTTTGCGCGGGAGGACCTAATTGCCGCAAATGACAGGGCCGTACATGTGGCCAACTACTGGAAGTTCTTTATTTGATGAATCCGGACACGGAAAGTAAGTAAGTATAAATTTGTGGTTCGTAAAAACCAAAATTGAATTATTATGATACAAATAATATAAATGATAGTAATAATATTTTAATTTATTACGATAAAACAATATTAACTGACCGATCTATTCAACATAACAGACCCGATATAATAAAACAAGATAAAATTTAAAAAAACTACATACATTTGCGACGTGGGTATTCCAAATTCTAGAAATATTATTAAATCATTTGATAAAAATATTAGAAAACACTCCACTTTAAGTAACGAGATTATAAGACTGGCATACCTACTCGTAAAGTAATAATTTTACCGTTCATTATGTCAGCTTGGTTTAGCCGTAAATTATGAATTTTAAATTTATCGAAAAAATATATATTATAGTAAAAATGCAAAAATCGGTAATAATGAAAAATGTAGATGTAGAATCGATAAAGATTTTTTTAACGTTAATAATTAAAAACATTATGTTTTATAGGTAGTATAGCGACCTCCTCCAGAGCCTAATCCTTTGATATGTTAAGTATCTGTATTGGTGAATTATTCCCAATTGAAAGCTTGATCTGTGCGTTTGTTGTATTTTATTTTAATATATTAAAAGATCACAATTTATGCATTGATCTGCTAATTCTTTTGGGGAAGTGGATAATGGTAGTAATAATAATTGACTGTTATTATTTGTAGTATTTAATTGTTATTAATATCAGTAATAAATCGGCCATCGATGTTTAAAAATATAGCATTTTTTTTAATTAGATTTTTGAAGTTCATTTACAAAATTTAACTTGAAACAAACTGTTACATTTATGTGAAAAATTAATTACAGATTAAAAAAAATAGATTTTTCCGTATTGTAGTAAGGGCGTATTATGGTTTTTATCAGTTTAGTAGTCGGGATTTACGGTGTTGGTTGAATACACATAGTTATGTACATATGTCGTGTGAGAGACTTTATATTGAATAGGCATGTGCAGAATACAGAAGAAATTATATTTCCGTTTCACTGATTTTATACATTATTATATTAGCGATGTTCTTTGCCTTTTGACATTTTCGCTCGTAAATCTCCATATCTTTATCAACCATTGCAAAAATATACATGATTATTGTACATATATCTATAAACTACACACACACACACATAAATTGAACGATGTTATTATCTGATAATGTTTCAGACATTGGTGTAGGTACTGCGCTGAACAGGGTCGGATAGAGTTTTAGGGCCTGGGGCATTAGATTAAAAAGGTGCCCTTAAATATCTACCATCAATACAATATTATTATGTAACTATCGCAAATCACTTGGGCAGTGCATAACAGAAATTTTGTATTTTTTGTTATTTTGGTAGATGCGCAAACCGTCTCCCACTCCGTTGAAATTGTCAAGATATTTTCCGAGACCTTTACTATTCTGTCTTATCGTTCGTCAATATTTTCTTGTTTTGAAAAGGAACTTAGGATTTTTTTAATTCATTTCCGTTTTTTTTTGTTCTTTCATTATTTTCCTTGAATTTGGCGCCTTATTTTTTTGGCGCCTGGCACAAATGCACCATTTAAATTTATGGTGGATCTAACCCTGACTAAGTACAATTCACGATGGAGAATTTTTATTGCAAAATACGGCTTCTTTGGACTGGAAATATTGAGACCATTAATCATAAAGCAATTACAATGTTTCTACAACTAATCGTATTTTTTATATAACTTACTGTATTGAACAATTTTACGACCAATGAAAAGATGAAATAAAAAAAAATAATTACCTACATTTAACTTCATAAATCAATAAATTACTATAAACTATTAAAATAATTATTATTTACGTATTTCTATTGTTTATTGTTATGTTATCATCATTCCAAAAAATATTGACAATTTATTATAAATGAAGCTCCATAAATTATATAATCTAATTAAAGTTCAAAAATACCTATATAATATCGTTGTAGAAATTATTCTTCTAATTAGAAGAAAATAAAACAAATTTATTTTAAATATGTGTTTTATTACAAAATAAAAAGAAAAAAATGAAATATCCTTATGTATTCATGAAAATAAATGAAAACAAAATATAAAAAATGATACATAGTTAAAAATAATATACATGTTTCTACAAAATTATTTAATTAATACTAAAAATTCGTACCTACGTACCAAATGTTTTATTATGATTTTTGTATATTCTTATTATATAGAGCAATAAGAATTTTATAATATTATTCAGCTATTAACTCAAAATGATACTATTTTCTTAATATTCAGGATTGAATGATGGAAAATTAGCACAAAATTAAACAAATGTAATAGACAATAATAATCTCTTTATATGTGTGTTAGAGCGATGAATAATATTGACGACTCATCCGTTGAAAGAATTTCCACGTCCAGGAATCTGCCATGGTTGGATACGACGAATTGAATAAATGAAGATCGAGTGACCAGAGAAAATTCGCCTTTTATCACCAGACTGGATCCTTTACTGTCGGACTTCATCAATCACAAAATACGTCTTGTCAGCTCTGAGCTCCTGATCTTGAAATATTTCCACCTATCTCTAAATAAAGCTCTCATAAGTGATTCAGTGCTATATTTTATGTAATTCAATAAATGTCGGAAGTGATCACTGAGCAACAACTTAATTATATGCGATTGAAAAACTAGGCACTCATTGATTCAGTCCATTTTATATTATATTATAGGTATAGTTATTAGAAAACAACTTGGGAAAGTCACGTGGGTGCGCAGATCGCAAATTTGTGTATTTTTGCTTGGTGAAAACGGTGAAAAGGCTCAAGAAGTTTGATGGAAACTATGCTATACTGAAAAAATTATATGAAAATTAACCGAAATTCGTAAATATTTTTTAAACTGAATTCTGGTTTATTAAACCAAACTTTTTTCTCTGTGGAATTAAAAGATATGTATTATGTATGTATTTAGACGTATTTTTTACTTACACACCCACACACTCACACTCGTTCTAGATATCTCTTTTTACTTACACACCCACACACTCACACTCGTTCTAGATATCTCTTTTTACTTACACACCCACACACTCACACTCGTTCTAGATATCTCTTTTTACTTACACACCCACACACTCACACTCGTTCTAGATATCTCTTTTTACTTACACACCCACACACTCACACTCGTTCTAGATATCTCTTTTTACTTACACACCCACACACTCACACTCGTTCTAGATATCTCTTTTTACTTACACACCCACACACTCACACTCGTTCTAGATATCTCTTTTTACTTACACACCCACACACTCACACTCGTTCTAGATATCTATTTCACACACATACATATTGTTACTCTTCTCTCATGCGCGCACCCACACTAATTCACACTTTTTTTTGTCTTATTTTGATATTAGGTACAGTACGTAAGAGGTACATGTTATATTTGTATTTTTACTTATTTACTTTTAATAATTGTAATCATGTAGGTACTGTGTGCTGTCCTTTATTACATAACTCTCCAAAATCTCAAATTCTCCAAAAAGTCGCTTCGTTTTTCTTTCTCTAGGAGTCTAAATATTTGTGGTAACTTATTGCTTGTAATAAATTCAAAATACAGCGATTTATGTAGTGTTGTGAACATGCAATGATATAGGGGGAATGTGAGTAGATAAGATGCAATACAGTATTATACTCTCATCTCTATATCTCCCAGCGTCACAGATTGTTTTCCATTGTACAAAGATTTCATACACATTCCACATTCCTTCACTATGTGAAGTCAAAACAACGCAAGTACATAAGCAGTCGAAACCCATACAAACTACGTATATATGCACTCATACATACTTATATTTGCACAACTTTCAAACATATTTAAAATGATTTTATTTTTATTTCCTTGTGTATGATTATTATTTGATAAACAAAGTTATGTTATTGGTTATATAAATTATGTTTATTTTATAAACATACCTGTCATGTCTCCGATCTAAAACTAACAAATGTGTGATTTACATAGTGAAGATATAAAAATTCCTTCCGAAAAAATATTATATGACAAATTAATTTGAAAGATATATCTACTTTATGGATAATGGAGCTGAGCCGATTTCAATGAGATAAATTATATAAAACGTACGTATTCATCTGACAATAAAGTACAACATTATATTTATTACAACATTAACAAAAAAAACAAATATTTTTAAAATATATTGAAAATGTTAAATGATAATGTTCTGTTTTTCTAATTTTGTATGCACTATAGAAGGACCGAACTCTTCATACTCTTGTTTTGAGATCCACATTTGTTGGAATGAAGAGAGAGAAGTCAATATTGATCCTCCAATCCACACGGAATACTTTCTCTGAGGAGGTGCAACAATATTGATCTTTGCAGTGGGAGGGGCTTGACTTGCTATTTCTTTCTGTATTCTTTCAACGACACCAGGAAACATGGTGGTACCTCCAGATAGAACAATATTGGCATAAAGATCCTTTCTTATATCGACGTCGCATTTCATTATGGATTTGTATGTTATTTGATGAATTCCTGGCGCTTCCACGTGTAAAAATGAAGGATTGAAAAGAACCTCTGGACATCGAAACCTTTCGTTTCCAATACTGACCACTTGTCCATCCGGTAATTCAAAGCTCTTTTCTACTGAAGTTTGATCCTTTTTGGTCTCATCGTTAAAATTTTCAGCGACGTAACACAACTTTTCCTTAATATCGCAAAATGTGTCTTTCTGTGGGACATTTCTAAAAACATTTTCTTTTTCAATAAGAATTTGCTGCAGATAGTCTGTGAGATCTTGTCCGGCTACATCCAATCGCATGATGGCGTGTGGCAGAGCGTATCCTTCGTAAATAGGAACAGTTTGAGATACTCCGTGTCCAGAATCGACAACAATTCCGGTTATTCTACCCGAAGCGTACAGTGATAAAACTGATTGTACAGCAACGTACATAGCAGGAGTTTTGAATGACTCGAACAATACTTGAGTCATCTTCTCTCTGAAAAATTATTAAAAACAAATAACATACTATTTAATATTGTTTTACATATATCGTCATATGCTAGATACATAACTGCTTCCTATGTCACTTTTTCTCTTTTTTTGTGTTTCTATAAATTAATTATGTAAAGATTTAATTTTTATGCAAGATAATCACAAAACAAGACATTAAGTAGTTTTAATCGCTTCCATAACAAAAGTTCTATCAAAATTCAAAATTGATGTAAGTATGCAAACATTTTATTTATAATTGTTGCTTATTAAATTCGTAAAATTTTATATTTCTTCTCGAGCAACTAACAGCTGTACTATGTCATTTAACACTCACCCAATAACAAGTTGCCACATTCTGAACACATGTCTCACAGATCCAGACTGAAAACACAATTAAAAACTGTTTCTCCACCGGGAATCGAACCCGGGACCTTTGAATCAGCAGTCAGATACCCAACCAACTTAGCCACGAAGACCGACATAATTAAATAAATTAAATAAATAATAATCTGTACATGGGTTATATATTTGTTATCAACTTAACGAAATGCTTCTCCGCGGAAAAGGTCAAAAATTTCATAAATTCAATTAATAGTTTATTGACAAATATTCAAATATATAATTAAAATGATATTTTACTGGTCTCTAAATATATCAAACCATTTTTTTAATTCCAAATTAAAAAGAATTACATAAGCCATAATTACATAACAATATTAATACAAAATACAATACAAATAAAAAATTATATCAATATTAGGTACTTGGATATATTGCCTCACTAGGGAAAAGCCTGTTCCGAGACAATACCTATTCGAAATGAGTAGCTGTGCAAGTATTTAATCAAAATTTAGTCCGTGCATATTGTATGTATATAGGTACATATTTTGTGAGTTGATATTAGGACATGAGTGAGTTCAGTCATTTCAAAACATGAGTAAGAACCCTATTTGTGCTCGTATATATTAGCATAAAAAGGAGCATATAACACACCTGTTGCATTTCAAGTTGAGCGATGTTTCGGTTAAAAGAATCGGATGAACATCTGAAGCCACACGGAGTTCGTTATTGAATGAATGTTCCCAGATCTTCTCCATGTCATCCCAGTCGATGACAATTCCTCTTTCTATGGGATATTTCAGAGAGAGAATGTTCCTTTTTGCTTGTGCTTCGTGTCCTACGTAGCAATCCTTATCTGTGACAACGCCCTGATTTCTGGGTCGACCAACGATAGAAGGAAAGGACGCCGTTGGGGCATCATTTCTAGAAAAACCAACTTTGCACATTCCTGACCCATTGTCGATCACAACTGCTGGTGGGTTGCTGTCACCCATCTTAATTTGCTCCTATAAAGAAAATATGTAAACTGAAAACAACATACGCTTCTATTTATTTAATAATTCATGTATATTTTTTGTACACCTAATTACCAGAATTCATTCAAAACTAGTTGCATGTAACACATGAGATCCAACTGTCGATGGCGATAGTATGTATAATTGAAAAATACGTACCAAAATATAAACATTTAAATACAAATTAATAAATATTGTAAGATATTTTGTTTTCTATATAAAACATGCAGGTATGTATGTCCGGAAAGGATAGTATGGAAGTCAGTCTGTTTTTTCTACCCTGAATATGAAAACAGCATGATGGTATGTATGAATGTATGTTTGGAGATTAAGTAGGTATCAAACTATCGAGTGAGATATTGTGTAGTGTATACTGCCTTACAAATTGTATGAAACGATGTAGTCACTAAATTCAATTTTTATAAAATTTGTTAAAAAAAGTTTGAATTATTTTTTATAGAAAATTAAATAATCTAGTTGGGATATATGGAAATTATCTAGTTGGGATATATGGAAAAATAAAGTAAAAATTCAAAAGTTGATAACCCCTGACTGAAACAAAAATTCGAAATTATATATATCGAGTATAAACGTTTTGTAGGCCTATAACTATGTATGTATATAATCTGAAATTTTGGGCTCTGTAAATTGAGCGGATCAAATGTTATAAGGGGGGGGGGGGGGACACAGACACACTAAATGTTCTACTCCAAATTCTGAGTAAATCCGTTTATGGAACATATATTATGCTGCGAAGCCTCTAAGTTGGTTGACTTCAAAGTTGGAAAAACCGTGAAAAATATAGACCCTGCATACAAATATCGCGTATCTTGGCTTGATACTTTGTCGATATGTAATGAAAATAAAATTCTCTTCAACAAATCGACAGTTGGATGAGGTTTAACAAAGATTTAACTTCTCAACAGACAATGCTCGTAAATAAAAAACGAGTTGGTTGTGGCCCACACTCAACTCTCCACACCATAGTAAGCTTTTATTTTTTCTTCTTCAAATGTTGACAATCTCAATATGGTAAAAAATGCTTATGTTATATGAAATATTTTATTCATTCTAAATTTTACTACCAGGAATATAAATTTTCTAACGATAGTATATTTTTATATTAAGATAAACAAACTATTAATGCAGTATGGTGAAGAATACTTACGTTGTATGAAATATTTTAATTAAAGCAGATAAATTTTGTTTTAAAGAACGCGAGAGCATTTTGAAAATTTTGACTCGTGATATCATATGAAGTAATTTTATGTTATTCATGGAAAGATAACATGAAATCAAATTACTGAACTTTTCCATACATAAGAAATTTATCTTATTATATACATTTTTATTCATTCTAAATTTTACTAGCAGGAATATAAATTTTCTAACGATAGTATATTTTTGTGTTAAGATAGACAAACTATTAATGCAGTAAGGTGAAGAATGCTTATGTTGTATGAAATATTTTAATAAAAGTAGATCAATTTTGTTTTAAAGAGCGTTAGAGCATTTTGAAAATTTTGACACGTGATAAAGAAATTTTATGATATCTTTGAAAAGCTAATCAGTTCTAAGTTCAAGCTATTCCAACTGTCGATTTGTTCAGGAGAACTTTGTTCTCTTAACATATCGACAATGTATCAAGCCAGAATACGCGAGAATTGTATGGAGAGGTCTACTTTTTTCACGGCTTTTCCAACTTTGAAGTCAAAAAACACCAACTTAGAGGCTTCGCAGCATATATGTTCCATACACGGATTTACTCAGAATTCGGAGTAGAACATTTCGTGTGTCTGTGTGTGTGTGTGTGTGTGTGTGTGTGTCTGTGTGTCTGTGTGTCTGTGTGACTGTGTGTCTGTGTGTGTGTCCGTCCCCCCCTTATAACTTTTGATCCGCTCAATTTACAGAGCCTAAAATTTCAGAATATATAAACAGTTACAGGCCTACAAAACTTTTATACTCGGAATTTTGAATTTTTGTTTCAGTCAGGGGTTATCAACTTTTGAATTTTTATTTTATTTTTCCATATATCTCAGAAACCATAAACGCTAGAACGCTGAAAATTGGTACAAACATAGACAAATACAAAATCTCAAATTAATTTTTTCAGAAAAATTCCAGGGTTTCTCAAACATTTTTTATTAAGAAAAATATTTTTTTTATGATAAATTTATGAGTTTAACTGCCTATATTTCCAAAACTTTTACAATTATCGAAAAAAGCCGAAACACCCCAACTAGATAATTTTATTTTCTATAAAAAATATTAACATCGTAGCAGAAGAACTCAATTTTTTTTAACAATTTTTTTAAAAATTGAATTTAGTGACGACATCGCTTCATACATTTTGTATGGCAGTCGCCTATACACAATATGTAAGAAGACTTAATCCAACTGTCGATTTGTTCAGGAGAACTTTGTTCTCTTAACATATCGACAATGTATCAAGCCAGAATACGCGAGAATTGTATGGAGAGGTCTACTTTTTTCACGGCTTTTCCAACTTTGAAGTCAAAAAACACCAACTTAGAGGCTTCACAGCATATATGTTCCATACACGGATTTACTCAGAATTCGGAGTAGAACATTTCGTGTGTCTGTGTGTGTGTCTGTGTGTCTGTGTGTGTGTGTGTCTGTGTGTCCGTCCCCCCCTTATAACTTTTGATCCGCTCAATTTACAGAGCCTAAAATTTCAGAATATATAAACAGTTACAGGCCTACAAAACTTTTATACTCGGAATTTTGAATTTTTGTTTCAGTCAGGGGTTATCAACTTTTGAATTTTTATTTTATTTTTCCATACATCTCAGAAACCATAAACGCTAGAACGCTGAAAATTGGTACAAACATAGAGAAATAAAAAATCTCAAAATTTGTTTTTTCAAAAAAATTCCAGGGTTTCTCAAACATTTTTTATTAAGAAAAATATTTTTTTTATGATAAATTTATGAGTTTAACTGCCTATATTTCCAAAACTTTTACAATTATCGAAAAAAGCCGAAACACCCCAACTAGATAATTTAATTTTCTATAAAAAATATTAACATTCTAGTAGAAGATCTCAATTTTTTTTTAACAATTTTTTTAAAAATTGAATTTAGTGACGACATCGCTTCATACATTTTGTATGGCAGTCGCCTATACACAATATGTAAGAAGACTTAATAGTTTGATACTTCATCTCCAAACATACATACATACCATCATGCAATTTGCATATTCTGGGTAGGAAAAAGGATCTTCCTCCATACTATCCTATCTTGACATACATACCTACATATGTTGTATAGAAAACAAAATATCTGAAAATATTCAATAATTTGTATCTATGGGTTTATAGTTTGGTACATATTCTTCAACTATACATACTATCGCTATCGACAGTTGGATCTCATGTGTTACATGCAACTAGTAGTTTGATACTTCATCTCCAAACATACATACATACCATCATGCTATTTGCATATTCTGGGTAGAAAAAGGATCTTCCTCCATACTATCCTATCTTGACATACATACCTACATATGTTGTATAGAAAACAAAATATCTGAAAATATTCAATAATCCAACTGTCGATTTGTTCAGGAGAACTTTGTTCTCTTAACATATCGACAATGTATCAAGCCAGAATACGCGAGAATTGTATGGAGAGGTCTACTTTTTTCACGGCTTTTCCAACTTTGAAGTCAAAAAACACCAACTTAGAGGCTTCGCAGCATATATGTTCCATACACGGATTAACTCAGAATTCGGAGTAGAACATTTCGTGTGTCTGTGTGTGTGTGTGTGTGTTTGTGTGTCTGTGTGTCTGTGTGTGTGTCTGTGTGTGTGTGTGTCCGTCCCCCCCTTATAACTTTTGATCCGCTCAATTTACAGAGCCTAAAATTTCAGAATATATAAACAGTTACAGGCCTACAAAACTTTTGTACTCGAAATTTTGAATTTTTGTTTCAGTCAGGGGTTATCAACTTTTGAATTTTTATTTTATTTTTCCATATATCTCAGAAACCATAAACGCTAGAACGCTGAAAATTGGTACAAACATAGACAAATACAAAATCTCAAATTAATTTTTTCAAAAAAAATCCAGGGTTTCTCAAACATTTTTTATTAAGAAAAATATTTTTTTTATGATAAATTTATGAGTTTAACTGCCTATATTTCCAAAACTTTTACAATTATCGAAAAAAGCCGAAACACCCCAACTAGATAATTTAATTTTCTATAAAAAATATTAACATTGTAGTAGAAGATCTCAATTTTTTTAACAATTTTTTTAAAAATTGAATTTAGTGACGACATCGCTTCATACATTTTGTATGGCAGTCGCCTATACACAATATGTAAGAAGACTTAATAGTTTGATACTTCATCTCCAAACATACATACATACATACCATCATGCTATTTGCATATTCTGGGTAGGAAAAAGGATCTTCCTCCATACTATCCTATCTTGACATACATACCTACATATGTTGTATAGAAAACAAAATATCTGAAAATATTCAATAATTTGTATCTATGGGTTTAAAGTTTGGTACATATTCTTCAACTATACATACTATCGCTATCGACAGTTGGATCTCATGTGTTACATGCAACAAGTAATATTCCAACTGTCGATTTGTTCAGGAGAACTTTGTTCTCTTAACATATCGACAATGTATCAAGCCAGAATACGCGAGAATTGTATGGAGAGGTCTACTTTTTTCACGGCTTTTCCAACTTTGAAGTCAAAAAACACCAACTTAGAGGCTTCGCAGCATATATGTTCCATACACGGATTTACTCAGAATTCGGAGTAGAACATTTCGTATGTCTGTCTGCCTGTGTGTGTGTCTGTGTGTGTGTCCGTCCCCCCCTTATAACTTTTGATCCGCTCAATTTAGCGAGCCCAAAATTTCAGAATATATACACAGTTATAGGCCTACAAAACTTTTATACTCAGAATTTTGAATTTTTGTTTCGGTCAGGGGTTATCAACTTTTGAATTTTTACTTTATTTTTCCATATATCTCAGAAACCATAAATGCTAGAGCGCTGAAAATTGGTACAAACATAGACAAATACAAAATCTCAAATCAGTTTTTTCAAAAAAATTCCAGGGTTTCTCAAACATTTTTTATTAAGAAAAATATTTTTTTTATGATAAATTTATGAGTTTAACTGCCTATATTTCCAAAACTTTTACAATTATCGAAAAAAGCCGAAACACCCCAACTAGATAATTTAATTTTCTATAAAAAATATGTACATTGTATTAGCACATCTCAAACTTTTTTTAACAATTTTTATAAAAATTGAATTTAGTGACGACATTGCTTCATACAATTTGTATGTCAGTCGCCTATACACAATATGTAAGAAGTTTTAATAGTTTGATAGGTACTTAATCTCCAAACATACATACAGAACCATCATGCTGTTTTCATATTCCGGGTAGGAAAACAGGACTGACCTCCATACTGTCCAATCTTGACATACATACCAACATGTGTTAAAATTTTCAATAATTTGTATTTATGGGATTATAGTGTGGTACTTATTCTTCAAATATACATACTATCGCTATCGACAGTTGGATCTCATGTGTTACTTGCAACTAGTCTTATATCAATATGAAATCAAAGAACTGAACATTGCCAAACATAAAAAAATTCTCTTGTTACATATAAGTTTCATACAAAAATCCTTTAAATAAAATATAATTTTTCAAACCGTTGAATATTTTTCTTTTAACATTGACCAACTTTGAATACAATTTTATGAAGATTCTTGGTTTTGTATAAATAGTTGACACCAAATTTAAATATCTCTAATTTTCAAGTCATGAGAGTATTTTTTCAGTTTTAATAGATGAAATCATAAAGAAACATTGAGAAACATCAGCTTAATACATGTGATATCAATATGAAGTCAATCGGACTTATAGTTTGGGCTGCAGAGAGGACACAAAAAAAACAACAAATGATGAATTCATAGAGAAGAAATCAAAAGTTGTCTATGGAAAACTAATCAGCTCTAGGTCTATGCACTTTACACATAGAAGTCGATCGGACTTAAAGTTTGGGCTGTAGAGAGGACACAAAAAGGATTTTCCGCACGCCGTACGCCATACACCGTACGCCATACATACAAACACATCATGACGAAACTCACAGTGTGCACTCTCTACATGATACCCGTTGAGAAATTGATGTAAAAAAATACGCTTAAAAATTGTGAAATCATTACTCTCCCCTATTCCATAGTGTGGAGAGTAATTGAGAAGTAAGAAACATTGTTTTTGAAACCGGTAGAAGTTTGTGCTCATGTTAGTGGTGTAAACAAAGTTTATTGAATATTATAAATCATCTATAATGTCGCCACAAAGTTATCTTCCAAACATCAACGAGATAGGTAATTGTTAAATAGAAAGGTAATTGTTAAATAGATAGGTAATTGTTAGATAGATAGGTAATTGTAAAATAGTTCGGTAATTGTTAAATAGATAAGTAATTGTTAGATAGATAGGTAATTGTAAAATATTATTGCCACATTCTGGATACATATAATATTTATAGTCTCACAGATCCAAACTGAAAATTCAATTAAAAGGTTTATCTCCACCGGGAATTGAACCCGGGACCTTTCCCTAGGGAGTCGGATTTCTTACGGATATGAATTTCTATAATAAACAAATTGATTGTGATGAATAAACAAAACAATGAATAAATGTTATACAATTGTGAAACTCATGTTAATCTAAATACTAGTTGCATGTAACACATGAGATCCAACTGTCGATAGCGATAGTATGTATAGTTGAAGAATATGTACCAAACTATAAACCCATAAATACAAATTATTGAATATTTTCAGATATTTTGTTTTCTATACAACATATATTATGTAGGTATGTATGTCAAGATAGGATAGTATGGAGGAAGTTCCTTTTTTCCTACCCAGAATATGAAAATAGCATGATGGTATGTATGTTTGGAGATGAAGTATCAAACTATTAAGTCTTCTTACATATTGTGTATAGGCGACTGCCATACAAAATGTATGAAGCGATGTCGTCACTAAATTCAATTTTTAAAAAAATTGTTAAAAAAAATTGAGATCTTCTACTACAATGTTAATATTTTTTATAGAAAATTAAATTATCTAGTTGGGGTGTTTCGGCTTTTTTCGATAATTGTAAAAGTTTTGGAAAAATAGGCAGTTAAACTCATAAATTTATGATAAAAAAATATTTTTCTTAATAAAAAATGTTTGAGAAACCCTGGAATTTTTTTGAAAAAATCAATTTGAGATTTTTTATTTTTCTATGTTTGTACCAATTTTCAGCGTTCTATCTTTTATGCTTTCTGAGATATATGGAAAAATAAAATAAAAATTCAAAAGTTGATAACCCCTGACTGAAACAAAAATTCAAAATTCTGAGTATAAAAGTTTTGTAGGCCTATAAATGTTTATATATTCTGAAATTTTGGGCTCTGTAAATTGAGCGGATCAAAAGTTATAAGGGGGGGGGACACACACAGACACACACACACACACACACACACACACAGACACACGAAATGTTCTACTCCGAATTCTGAGTAAATCCGTGTATGGAACATATATGCTGCGAAGCCTCTAAGTTGGTGTTTTTTGATTTCAAAGTTGGAAAAGCCATGAAAAAAGTAGACCTCTCCATACAATTCTCGCGTATTCTGGCTTGATACATTGTCGTTATGTTAAGAGAACAAAGTTCTCCTGAACAAATCGACAGTTGGATAATGAATACGTATAGTCAGAGAGATAGCAATGTTTCCGATTATTCATTTTTCAATGGCGGGTTTTTTGATATTTTGATTTTTATTGACACATGGGAGTGGTTGCATTTACCAGTTCGCACCCTCTTTATAGATTAAGATTGCAGATTTTAACATTGTTTCAATATAATTCGTATACCTAGTTGTCGCCAAATAACTTGAACTTTTAGCCGAGAAGGTGGGCAATTTGCACGTAAACCAACGATGCAAAAAGGCACAAATTTTCGCTCTGCGCAACCGGAAGGTCGTTCAAGGTGTTTGGCAATACTTGCATGTTATTTATACCCACTCTGTAATCCTCTGTGTTTGTACCTATAAAATCTGTCCGTTTGTGAAATATGTACATACTGTTACTGAAATATGTAAAAAAGAATATGAAAAAGAAGGAAAAAAATCAGAAAAATTCCCTGGTGAGTGCTGGACAAATCACCAAGATTCATTGTAATCAGATGGATGGTAAAAGCACAAAAAGGATTTAAAAAGATACAATTGATACTAAAATCTGTTATGTTCACCTATATAGTAAGGGGACGCGCACTGGTTAACGCAACCACTTCCAGGTGCCAGACTTACCTTTTACATACCTATATTCAATGTGGAAAGCAATATAAAAAAACAGCCATTTATAAACGAATTGTTTTTTGACGTTGCTATCTCTTATACACTAGTAAATACATAATATGTAGATTAATGACGATATATTTTTAGAAACGTGTCAAAACAAACACCAAAAGCGGATCGCTTAATTTGTTCATTATTTATTTCAATGTAAATACTCACTTAATGAATATAAAATTGTAAATATTTGTAATATTGAACGAAATTTCTCACTATTATCACTTCCGCACTTCAAAAACAAGTAATGTATTTTAATAACATGTATAATTTCAATACATTTTAACAATTGGTAATACCACAACTTTTAATTATAATGAAATTAGTACCTAATTTTGTACACAATATGAGTTTTTGGATTTTTATTGCCACTTTAAAATGCAGATTTACGTGTTAAATATATATATGCTAACACACTCTCGCAATTTTAATCAACAACTGATTACACTCCAAAATTAATCTTATCTTATCTTTATAACTAAACTAAACCTCCACAATGTTAGTTATTTTATCTTGGCGTACAGGTGTATGATTATTTATTTGTAGATACTTAATACTTGAACTGTAGTGATATCCGGACCTAATCTCACTTATGAAATCATTAAGAAACTCCATTTGACGGGTTTTTATTTCTCTTCATAAAATCGACATCGTTTTTAAAGATTGGTTTTGGTAAAAATACAGTTTTTCGTTTTAATTTGTTTACTCGTAAATTTAATTAAAAAATAAACGTTACCATATATTTCTTTAGAAAAACCATTGTAATATGTTTTAACTGATTTTTTCGAAAAAAAATGCATTGGCAGTATTTTGACAGAAAGTATTTGAATTTGGACAGTATAAAATATATATGTTTACATATATTGATTAAACATGTCCTTAAAAATGTAAATGTAAACTTATTACGAAAAATGCATTTGTTTTCTTAATCAGTCCATATACATCATATCAAAAATAAAAGCGTAATAGATTAATGACAACTTACCTATTAGTGAAGAATATTCAAGTGATGGAAATGGCGTTTCAATTTAACACAACATCGTTCGTTCAAATATTTGTATATTTGAGTTATTCACGTGATACACCATTATAAGTACATACATAATATATATTATATTGTGAACATCAGATTGAATAACACACTCGAAACCCAAATAAACCCCGTAATACTAGGGACAATGGGTTTTATGATTTACCATGGCACGTGATTTCATCATTTAGGGCGCTCGCACAACATATATACATACATATACATATTTTACATAAAGTAATACTTTAAACACTTTGAAATATCATTATTTAATATCATATATTAGGTATATTTTCCATTATCTTCGTAATGTGCTTCTCAATAAATTTATATAACATTACCCATATATTATAGGCAATAAATAAATTAAACCAAATCAATTATTACGTCGGTCGTGATTCAGTTGGTTTGGTATCTGAATGCTGATCCAAGGGTGCCGGGTTTGAATCACGGTGGAGACACAGTTTTTAATGGTGTTGACGATTTATATCGTAAGTCTTCGAAATGTGGCAACTTGTTATCGGGTGTGTGTTAAATAATTTTTTGACATACTACCTGTTAGTTTCGCGACAACTTAAATATATAAATATCAATAATGACCGGGATTGAGATGGCGATATCCACCTTCTACAAAATGCAAAAACTGCTGTGTAGCCGAGATCTAAAGCTAACGACAAAATGGAGACCTGTTAAAGCCATAGATTATTATTTTAATATACTAGATGCCGTAGTTAGCAAATTTTGTATGAATCGAAGTGAGTCATTTTTCCGGGGGATTTTTGACGTTTTGGTTCCAGACCACATCGTTTTTCTATAGAGAATAACGACTAATGTGAATTGTTTTCGGATTTATTTGTCTTAAAAAACATTTTAATATTAATGTTTAGAGAACAGTTATCTAGGAAGTGTTTGAATGTGAGGAAAACCGAAATATGTTGCCAACCAATACGTCAAACGCGCGATATTCCATGACTCACTTTTTGCACCGAGTGCTACATCTAGTACATATATTATAATTAAAAGCATACATGTTACCAGTAGGCACTGTTGTACGGAGTGGATAGTTGGACTCATTCAAAATTGAAGCATTCGAGATATGGCTATACAGAAGGTTAATGCAAAGGTTGGGTCGATACTGTCGATAGGATCTCCAGTGAAAGAGTTTTAAATATGATGGAGAAAGAGAGATAATTGCTTACCACTGTCGACGACAAGAAACGCAAAGCCGCATACTCTGGCCATATAAATATACCCTTTAGATATTGGAGAAACGGAGTATGGAGCATAAAGAATATCGTGGCTTTAAAATCTCCGGCAGTAGTTCGGGATTCGGGATACGGTATCATTAATTAGGTTGGCGCAGGATCGGGATGAAGTTCGTGTGATGGTCGCCATCCTCCGTTGGGAGTGGCACAAGAAGAAGAAGAATGAAATATTACAGATACTATATCCAATAATAACAATATATCAGAAATTATTATATAAATATTTACATATTTAATACTTATCTTCGAATCAGAATAAGTACCTACCTAATTTAAAACGAGTGGGTTGTGGTCAACGCTAAACTCCTCACAAACAAGTCATTCTATAAAGTATTCAATTTTTGTGTGGAAAATTTTCAGCACTTTTATGAAATGAGTTTGTTCAATTTTTTTTTATTTAAATATTTTATTATGAAAAAATGATATTTTTTATGAAAGTGATGTGTCTTTTTACCAATTTGAAAATAAAAAAATCAAATTTTAAGTTTCCTGAGTTTGGGTTCACTTTAAAATATTTGACGTGTAAAAAAATTGAGAAGCACTATTCAGATATCCTTCAAAATCTAATGGAGTCTAAGCGAGTATTAGAAAGGTAGGTATACATATTTGCTAAATTTGAAAATAATCAAATGAGTACTTTAGCCTTTAATTGATAAAGTAAAATAAACACGCCGTACATAGCACACAGCACGCAACACATAGCACACACACAGATACATTGTGATGAAACTTTCAGAATACAATCTCAGCATGATACTGATAATCTGCAATAAAAAAATAGCTTTTAAAATTGCGAAATCATAACTCCCCACTATATCCCCTTGGGTTAGTGAGGAGTAAAAAGAGTAAATATTTATATTTGTTATTTGTTAATTGTAAATATATACTAAATTTAATTATCTTTAACACTTTCTTATACCCTGTGCAAATGGTGAGTTTTATGCTTAACGGCAATCTCCTACAGAGAAACAAGGTTTGCGTGAGAAATTAATTTAAACAAATTTCCGACTGCTGGGCATCGAACTCAGGACGCCGGCACCAAAGTCAAACGGTTTATCCCTGTGCCATTGGAGTCGATTTATGCCGAATGTACTTTTAATAAAAGGCTGAAAATGATTTATTGTGAATAAATATTGAAATTTTTTAAATTATTTTTATTCTAATACCAGCGACCATTCTCCGCTGCCGATCCAATCTCAATATGATCCGATTCGCTAAGAACCAACAGTTGTAACGAATAATAATGCGGTATGAAGGTATGTTTTAATCGTAATATTCGATAAATTGAATGTACGCAAGCGACAGGTAGGTAAATTCTAAACGAATATTTGAAATTGGAATCGGATTCGGGTTCCAAGAATAAAATGCATCTGGTTAGAATTTACGAAAATATAATGGATACAATATTGTATGTATATTATAAAAAATAATGATTAGATCTAGATCATAAACAGATTTAAACGAGGTTATTATGGCATTCATATATCAAAAAAAATTTAATGAAAAGAAAAACAACCTTTCTGACTCAAAAGGATCATGCTCAACTATGTATGTTGCAGGAAGACAAGTCCCCCAGCAGCTGATTTTCAGGTTGATCTTATTGCTTATGTATTATAATAATATAAATATAAATACAAAAATGCTCCAAAACAAACACATATATAAATATACACACATACATAAGTATACATACACACACATACATATATACACACATTTATTTATACACACACAAATACACAAATTCTTACATACTTCACACTATGATTGCGAGGCCAGAAGCATCGCTCGACAATTATTCTCCTTAAAAATATGGATTTTTCTACTGTTTTAAGCGGTGGAGGCAAGTAATTCCAGCATTTTGTTGCAGCGTATTTGAAACTGCCTTCAAAAGCTGCCCCTCTATGCCTAGGAATAAGCGATAAGAAGCTTCTGGACCTCGTGCCATAGTTGTGAACACTTTCAGACCATTCCAATCTTTCAAACAAGTATTTACTTAATGCCAAATGGTAGTTTTTTAGTCCAAAGAACCAATGATCATCAAAACAACATGCGAAAAATAAGTCGTCTATATTTTTATTAATTCTCGGATAATCTCTTTATAGTTTGTTGTCTATAAATCGACTTTATTGTTATGTAGACGTATGAAAAGCTTTAACAGCGGCAGCTATCTGATTAATGGATGGACTGTTGGCGTGTTGAGTTGTGACTTACTTTTATTGAAATTAATTTGAGTGAATTATTTTTTATAGAATTTTCGCCGCGAAATACCAACCCTACAGCTCTCCGGAAAATATTAATGTGTTAACTCTGAATACACGGAAAATAAATTTAGGTACCTACTTACATAATATAGTTATACATAATAGCTTGGTGCTGCTATCCACACATCATATCAAACTTAGTACAAGGATCACGTTTTACGCAGAGTTGATGACAATTTTATATTAGCGTTCATACCATTATGTAGCATCACATTCTACATAATATTATATATCAGTACCTATGTTAATATAGAAAACCGAATTCCAAGCATGATATGTGGTTTAATTTTCACTCTGCCTAGATGTGTTTTGTATGACTGAACATTAGTAGGCACTGAACATTTTTCTATGTCAATGTCATTTGCGCTGCGAGGCACCAGCTTAGAACAGTGCTTCCATTATTTTCTATTATCATCGTTTTCGGGTGTCCTGTAAGAGCCGGGTAATAGAAATTATAACAGGCAAAATAACAAATCACTCAGTTCAGCAATGAGGTTCATCACTCATTCTGAATGTTGCCTGTTTAGGTGATACGATATTGATGTATGGGGATCCACGCAAGTGTCTTGGATCCTTTAATAAGTTAATACATACCAACACACGTGTCGCTGGTTACCCCACATTCAGGAATAAACCGTGATGAAATGATATACATTTAGAAGGAATATCATGTTATATTCAAATTAAAAATCTTCGTGGCCTTCGTGGCTCAGTTGGTTGGGTATCTGACTACTGATCCAAAGGTCCCGGGTTCGATTCCCGGTGGAGACACAGTTTTTAATTGTGTTTTCAGTCTGGATCTGTGAGACAATTAATATCGTAAGTCTCCAGAATGTGGCAACTTGTTATTGGGTGCGTGTTAAATTAATATTTGACATAGTACCTGTTAGTTGCCCGAAAAATAATATATAAATATATAAATAATATATAAATAAATAAATAAAAAAAAATAAAAAAATAAGTAAAAACACAATTTTTTAACTTTATTCCACTAATTTAAAGTGTTGACCACTGACGCGTTTCGCTCAAAGAGCATCTACTGAATGGTCCATTACCATACCATTCAGTAGATGCTCTTGGAGCGAAACGCGTCAGTGGTCAACACTTGTGTTTTTACTTATTTTTTTAAGTAATTTTATAATATTGATAATGGAATTCCATCACGTATTAGCAGTCGAGAAATTAGAAATAAAAAAAAAAGATCTTAAGGAAGTAAGAGCCGATGATCATAATAATATATTATCACTTTAGCAAAACCCAGCTGAAGTTTTCATCGTTGTCATGTGCGTGTATTACCTCTGTACATATATAAATGGTTGAAATGGATGTTTTATTTTATTTTTTTATAATCTATAATCTCTAATTATAATTCTCCTGTTCATCTATGTACACCTACCTATACCCCCAATAAAATAGAATAATTCCGTTTTGTCAGCCCCTTCCGTCCTTTCAGTTCTTTTCCATCCCTTCGGTCCCTTCAGTCCCTACTTTTCCTCAGTATCTCACTCCCTTCAAACTTTTTCGTCCCACGACAATTTTAAAATTGACAAATCATTAACCAATATTTTTAATAATCAACCATATTTAAAAAAAAAATTGTGCAATAATCTGTTATTAAAAAGTAAAAAAAGATAATATTGTCATCAATTCAGCGTTTAAATACATAAGGTGGGATGACACAGCCCAGCACAGCACAGGTGATAGGACAAAGTAACCTCATCTCATCTCACCGTATCCAGGTTCAATATAACACCTTTATTAAACTGGAAATTTCCTTAATGACCCATAAAACATTATTGTTCCTTTTTCTTCCCTCTCTCGACGTTTATCTATGGATCCTACTCTTCCTAAGTTATATTCCGTCTTTAATATTGCTAATAAACCTGACAGGTAAGGCGTAAAAATGACATTTCTCTCAAAATACACCTCGCTTGTAGGATATTTACTATTTCAATACATTGAAAAAATATTTTGATTTCACGTAGAATATGATGATATTTGATATAATGTATCATTATTTTATATATGAAATAACACAACTTTAGTAACAATTAAATATTTCAATCTTTGTATGTATGTATATAGAGCTTTTTAAATTTCCTATATCAAATTAACAATCTTAACGATTAGAAATTCAAAGCGTTATTTTATTTATACTATTTTTCTCACGGTCGAATCCAATTTTATGTCTAGTAAAAAACATGTGAAAATCAGAATTTTGCCTCCAAAAATATATTTTGAAAAATATGCCTTATAAGGACACATTAATTGTCGGCCTTCGTGGCTCAGTTGGTTAGGTATCTGACTGCTGATCTAAAGGTCCCGAGTTCGATTCCCGGTGGAGACACAGTTTTTAATTGTGTTTTCAGTCTGGATCTGTGAGACGATTAATATCGTTAGTCTCCAGAATGTGGCAACTTGTTATTGGGTGCGTGTTAAATTAATATTTGACATAGTACCTGTTAGTTGCCCGAGAAGCAATATTAAATAAATTAATAATTATTTAATCTTGCCACGACCGATTTCTTTCACCTATAACACAAGCATATGCTTAATTTAGGGAATGCATGAGGATGTATAGGTATGTACTTATTACAAGGACAAATTCATTCTTTTTCAAAATAATCAGTAAACAAATATAAATACACTGCATTATAATATTTTTTAGAAATTAAAGATTAAATTTCAATAAACATTATTATGCAATCTCATCTGTCGCAATAAATTTGTCTAAAACGTCAACAATTTAATCGGTAGGTATTTTCTTTAATCTTAAAGTCACTCGTTGATGCCAAAATTAAGATGCTTATATTGAAACTATTTTCCGTGCAAATTGGCAACATTTCTTTCTTGCGCGGTTCTGTCATTACGGCGAAAGAATATTGCACGCGAAAAAAACTTTATAGCCCATTAAGAATAAAAAATAAATTTCTCTCAGCCCCTTGCGGCCCATATTTTAAATATTCAAGACTCCCCCACCCCCTCACTGTAGTCACACCCTTCCCAGCCTCCCCTACAGCACTAGAGGAAGCTGTTTTCCACAACGAAATGCAACCCGGCTGAAAAAACACCTGTCGGAAACAGAACGAACTAAACATTACTTGCAAGAGCTCGTTTAAAAGAAGAAAACAATTGGACAAGGTTTATTGTTTTGTACGACGCGAGAACTTAATTGAATCGGATATTATATTACACGACTGTTGTACTTAGTACGAGAAAAACAAAATAATGCTAGTTAGATACTTATAATATCTATTATATAGATATACCCTATACAAAACAGAATTATGCTTACAGAAGTATGTGATAAAAGGGACAGATCATACACAGAAGCACATCTAATTGCAACGCATATTTACGGTATTATAATGACTCATAAACAAGCGTTAAATTTATTATAAGTGGGTAGATGCTCACTTTCACACTTTCGTCATATTTTTTTCTTTTAGTATTCAAATGCGTACAAAGCTTTTAATTTGTTATCTAAAAAAAAATTAAAAAATTCAAAGGTTATAAAAAAGAGTCGTACCTACAAAATAAAATGAATTTGTAAAATAATCTACAGTAACAATTTACTGTTATAGAAAATAATTACGATAACATTACTAAATATCCCTATCTTGGTATATCCAGAGAGAACTGAACGCAATGATTTCATAATATTTTTTAGTGTTTGTGGCACATTTAAAACGGTTTATACAATTACAAACCGTTCACAATAAATTAAATTGTAAGAAAACACTTTTTATACCACAAATAAGCTGTTTTACGACCGGTTTCGAAACGACCGCATTTTCCTTAAGACGATAGACTTGATTTTCTTCTAGACGATAGACTTCACTTATCCTACATTTCCTAGTTAACGTGAATACCAATATTGGTGTAAATGAAGTAGGTGTTTCTATGTATATTGTAGGTAGGTAAGGCCGCAGCAGAATATTATAATGTAGAACATTGAACACAGAAGCTTCTCCTAAGTCGGCTACCATCACACACCAACTTCCATATGATAAATGTCACAAAGTTTATTCAATTCCGTTTTCCTCGCTTATCCGCGCGCTTTTGTCTCCAAGAACATTTCACTATTCTCAAGTACCCGTGTATTATGAACACTAATATATACACATACATACATACATACATACATACATTGATATAATAAAACAACATAATATAATTATAACAGTTAATATTTACATAGTCATGCTCTCAATAATTATCTGCTTACTCAAACAACACCAATTTGATTGAATACATTATTAATATTGAACATCATTCGTAAGCATATTGCGTATTCTGAGAAATCGCGTGGAAAAGAAATGATGTTAGAAATAAATGAGAACTGCAATGATACATTTCTTTGAATCTATACCAGTATAAAAAATCACAAAAGTATCCCACGAAAAACACAAAAGTACAATAAAAGATTGTTCGTTAAATTTTTAGTAAGTATGTAATAAGTCATACCTACTATGTAGTTCTCTTATAAACAAAATTCGCACCATGCGCAAGTTGTGAGTTTATTGCCATATGGCAATTTCTTCCAATTAACCAATTTTTCAAGCCAAGAGAAGCAACATTTGCGTAAAAAATGAATTTAAATTAATTTTTATTTTACTATCAATTTAATTTTACTTATTTTTATTTTACTACCAATTTTACTTACCAAAATCTGTTATTTTGCTTTAAAATTAAATATTTTAGGAAAGGTGTTCCTAGACCAGTGGTCCCCAACCTTTTTGTCGCCGCGGACCGGTCAGCGTTTGATAATTTCACCGCGGCCCACTGATGGTAGGGTGGGTTACATTGGGGGGGGGGAGTCACATTGGGGAGGGGGGGTCCCATTGAATGTACTTAGCGTGAAGGGGTTTTTAACGGAATAATTATTTTAAGCTATAGGAATGCTACGATTTTTTCAAAAAAATATTTTGATTTTTAAGCAGACGGCGCGACCCAGTACCATTTGGTCCACGACCCGGTACCGGGCCGCGAAAATTGTTTCTGTCGGGGGGTTGCCACCAACCAAATTGTGTATCAATAGAAGGCGTGATATATAATAATCTTCCGTATTAAATTTTAAAGAAATCACACTTCATAATTTATTGACTGGGTTTATAAAACTACATTCATTTATCTACCTACGTATATCTACGTGAATACTATTAGTTATTCTTTTAAGTACCTACCTAATCTTTACTAGTGTATAATTTAGTTTAATAATGTTCGTCTATAATTGGCAAACGTTCGTCTATTATAATATAATAATATAAATGTTAGTTCGTCTATTATAATATAATAATATAAATGTTTATTCGTAAAAATGTCCACAGCTGTTGACAAACTAATAAATAAAAATTTAAAAATAACAGACATGATAAAATAATCAATTTTCTACACTTTTAGAGAAAAAAATCAGCCTTCATATTATGATTTGATATGATATCTTGTGCTTGGTTGATTTCCAGATAAACACGTATATCGATTAATACAGTTGCTTCCTCGAAGATTGTAGGTACCTCTAAAACCTCCACTACACTACTCGCGAAGTTGATCGAAGATAGGCGAATACGATAGTGTGGAGAGGCACTTCGCCTTACTTCGTCCAACCTTGGCTCGCCTCAGGCGACCTCCGTTTGTTGTCGGTTTTTGCGCCCGAGTCAAAGGACTCGAAGTTGCACGAAGTGCCGACACGAGGCGCCTCTCTACACTACTCGGCTAACTTCAGTTCGCTTCAATGCGTTGTCGTGAGTGTATCACTGCATGTGCGTGATAGAAATTATTTTTTATTATTTTTTTTACACGACTCGATTATGAATAGTAAACAGTACAATACTAACGTAGTTATAATACGCGAGAGAGCACATTGCAACGGCAGCTGCCACTTGAACATTATCCATGACACGTTGCGTGCGGTGCGAGCGCTGGCGGACAACTGAGTTCCTCGCGAAGTTGAACGAGTGTGTGGCGACGTACTTCGGACTTCGGTCAACTTTCCCGAGTACTTCGTCGAGGAACTTCGCGAGTAGTGTAGTGGAGGTTTAACAATATTTTTTCAACGGAAAAAAAATTATTGTCGTCGCGATGTTTTTTCTAGAACAAATCTCGTTCTTTCTTCTTCTGCGAAGATTCGTCTCTAGACTGCGCCGGTATGATGTCTTGTGCTTGGTTTATTTCCAGATAAACACGTATATCGATTAATACAGTTTATTTACAATATAGTACAATATACATACAATGAAAGGTATAACTAGATTATATTACTACGCGACTGTAGGTAGGTACTCAACGTAATGCCGTGAAGTGCGGAACACGGACTCATTGGTCATTGGTCATCACTGACAAATGAAGTGCCGGGTCTTGTGACCCCTGACTTCTTCATCTGAAGTTGGTTGGGTTGGGTGACTTCTTCATCTGAACACGGACTGGTGGTCATTGGTCATTGGTCATCACTGACAAATGAAGTGCCGGGTCTTGAGACCCCTGACTTCTTCATCTGAAGTTAGGTAACTGGGAATTTTTGAGAATATATTATTCTGAAGCGGTTTGGGGATGAAGTTAAATAAATATGGGTGTGAAGTTAAGGTTGAGTTGAGGGGGGGGGTTGAGTGTAACTGGATAGTGTTGTTGTGTAATGATATTGTGAGTGATATTGTAAGATGCAATGTGTTATAATGTGAATAGACTAATAGTAATGAATAATGAATATGTAAATAATTATAAATAATACATTTTAGTATTGATTGTCTTGGGGTGGGTTGGGTTTTTAGGGTAGTTACGGTGGGGGATCGGGGGGAGGGGGTTTCTTTAGGACTGATTTGGGGCGTTTATATTTGAAGGAATCGTTTTCGTCATAACTGACTAGTGTGTTGATGGATGAGTTTTTATGGAGAGGGATTTTAGCGTAGAAGCGTTCTGAAAGGGAGTATATAAATTCTTGGATGGTGGGGACTTTGGCATCTTCATGTAGGAGCGAGGTTCTCGTCCACAATGGGGCGCCTAGAGCTAGACGTAAGGCCTTGTTTTGAACAACTTGCAGCCGATTTATATGAGATGGCGCTGCGTTTCCCCAGATGGGGCACGCGTATGTCATGATGGGACGTATGACTGTCTTAAATTGGTCATTGGTCATCACTGACAAATGAAGTGCCGGGTCTTGTGACCCCTGACTTCTTCATCTGAAGTTGGGTATAATCTGAAGTTATACATCCACACGACACGCCATCTCACATGCCGTCTCTTTCACACACATCATCCAGATACCTCACACTTGAGTATAAGTATAAATTTTGTTTGGGCCACTATACAAAATGACGTAAGTCTGACACTATTATTATTATTCTTGAAATTGAAATACAAATTACTCTCTTCAGTTTGTATGACAACTTACGTAAGAAATAAATCGTTACCTACATAATTGAATACCATAAATAATTCGATATGATAGATAATGTCGATTTCCTAAGACAGGGTCTTAAAAAATTCAATATTTTGAAACTTCCCATACAAAAGCTTCTTCGTTTTATACCGCAAACAATATATGTATTCATATTATATAACTTGTATAGGTATTTAATTTACATTTTCCCGTGAAATGGCATTTATTGCCTTAGGAAAATTGTTATTGCGTATCTATACAAAATATTTCCTTTCGTAAAAAAAAAACAAAAGTTGCAACAGAAATATCCTGTTACTACATCCATGTAAAATTATATTAGGTACCTATATCTTTATCAATTTTTTTGAACAATGATAAAATTTAATTACGAATACTTTAATCTCATAAAATTGTGCAATACGGTTGGTTATTTTGACAATTGACATAATCTTATGAAAGCCTAGTATTTCCCATAATATCTTTATTGAAACAATTAATTAAGCCGTAGTTTAAACTATATTCTTTGTAAAAAAAAACACTAAACAATAGTACCAATTTTATAGGGGAGTCAAAAGAGGAAGCGATGAAGTAATTTTTTTATATTTTTTGTATACAAAGAACAATAAATAAATATATAAATGACAATATACGCTTTACATCTTTGATATCCAGCCATATGAAGCAACTTTTCTTTAATTATTATTTTAAAGATAAAATTTATATCACAAAAATTTTAGTTTGAACATCAAATTACTCAAATCGCTAAATTCTAAAACATGCTCAGCGTTATTTATAAAAATAAATTTGGTTCAATTGAACCCGGTTCAAAGTCTTATTCTGAAATTCAAATATTCTTATACAAGAATTATTTATTTTTATATGAGAATATTTGAATTTCAGAATAAGCTTTGAACCGGGGAAATTTATTTTTATAAATAACACTGGTGTTTATATAGAAATGAGGATCAAATTTTCATACATTTTGAAATAAAAATATTTATTAAATCATATATTTATGAAAAATAACATTTTGACCAAAAATTATAACATCTCAATAGAGACGAAGTTGTGATATTATAGAAGAACCAGGAACTCAAAGCACCTTACAGGGCTTACGACCTGTCATCGGCTGGTTCATGTGATCACTCAATGCGCTCGCCCAACGTTCACCAATTATGCCTTCTTAATGAGTTCCCTTATGAATGTAATTTTTGAAAGTTCTATATATTTGAATAATATGTATTAATTCACCTGAAAATAAGGCATTATTGCTATTGCCATCTATGAAGTATTTCAGGTGAATTGTTACACATTATTCAAATATATAGAAATTTCAAAAATTACATTGATAAGGGAACTCAATAAGAAGGCATAATTGGTGAACGTTGCGCAAGTGCATAAAGTTAAAAAGATGTTAAAAAGTTTGTCAATAAAAGTATCATTTGACTCCCCACAGGGAAAAAATCCAATGTTTACGTATATGCAATTAACAAAATATTCGATGAAAAATAACAATAATATTTTTGTTTTCCAAACCTGTTGGCGTTATTTCGTGTTTTGTTCATAAAATATAACGGGATTCAATATATGTATGTTTTGTGGTAAACCATCCAAAATACTCCTACCGTTCCGAGTTTACATATCACATAATGATTTGAACTCTTTGGGGAAATTGCAAAATCGATATACCTAGAAATGGTATAAGAAATAATAATACCAGAGTATCTATTATTTGTATTGTACATATGTGGGTCACCGCACCTCTCCTTAAATGTTTATATGTGTATGCAGTGCTACATTAGGTAGGTATAATATGCAAGATACACTGCACATAGATATATAGCCTTGGGGATGCTGAATGTTGAATAATATTTACATAATACCATTTCACATTCCATTATCAGTATAGCTGTCTATTCCACCTATAGATGGAAGCAATACAATTTTTTTTATTAAGTTCACAATAACATATCATCAGATGGGTCGATGGCAGAGCGGTTAGCGCGCTGGGCTAGTAACCCAGTGGTCGCGAGTTCGAATCCTGCCTCGACCGATTTCGTTCACCTATAGCACAAGCATTTATTTGCTTATTTTAGGGAACGTAGGAAGATGTATATGTACTTGTTTAATAAGGACATATTCATTTTTTATTTTAAAAAAAAAAAAAAATTAAAAAAAAAAAAAAAATATATACAAAATATAAAACAAACAAACTATATAGAAAAGATGCACAGTAAGACAAAACATATTTCCCTTTACACACGAGTGCAAGCACTCGTGTGTAACGGAGACAATTTAATACAGAATACCCAAAATATTATACATACATAATTATTATCTATACAAAAAGAAGTTAATATAATTTACATATCAGTCAAATAATAAGTTTAATTTATTCTTTATTTTTCTTTTAAAATCATTATGTTCAATTGCCAGTCTCAAATCTGTTTCAAGTTGGTTGAACCACACCACCCCATTGTACGTGTAGTAGTGCTGTGCAAAACTTATATGTGTTAATGGGGTACACAGTTGACCCACTATATTTTATCTTCTTCTTCTTCTGCAGCCTGTTTTTTCCATTCTTAGACATAGGCTTCCCCCTTGATCCTCCACAACATTCTGTCTTGGGCACACTGCATCCTACTCCCTCCGGCACATTTCTTGATATCATCAGACCACCTTGCCTGGGGTCTGCCGACGCCTCTTCGGCTTGTTCTTGGTCGCCATTCTACAATCTTTCTTTTCTTTCGTGAATCCTGACATCTGGCAATATGCCCAGCCCAGCTCTACTTAAGACCAGCGACCCTTTCGCTACATCGGCTACTTTGGTTCATTCTCTTATCATGACATTCTGAATTCTGTCCCTTACCCAAATACCCAGCAACTTTCTCTCCATAGCTCTCTGTGTCACTAACAGCTTGTGCATTATTCTTATAGCTTCAAATAGCTTCTTTTTCAAATAATGGGAGTATTTTCGGGAAATCAGAATGTATGAAAATTTCCCAAAAGCTGCCCAGGCAAGGCCACTTGTATAAAACAAAAAAATAAATCTTGTATAAAATAAAAAAAATGTTCTAGAATAGAAAATCTGTCTCGTCTACTGTTTATACAAACTATCACACCTTGTTCGTACCGGGGTAGTCAAGAAGAACCGAACGCCACATTTTTCTTGGCAACCATCCATCGCCTAATACGCATTAATACTCTGTCCCATACATGTTCGTCTATTGGTCGAGTTGTTACGCTACCGTCTTTCAAAATAATAATTACGATTTCTAAATCCATTATTAAATCATCATAATGTAGGTTCAACCGAGAAATATGTACCTACATGGATGGTGGCAGAACGGTTAGCTCGCTGGGTTAGTAGTCCAGTGGTCTCGAGTTCGAATCCTGCCACGACCGATTTCGTACCACAAGCATTCATGCATAGTTTAGGGAATGTATGAGGATGTATATGTAATTGTAACGAGGACATATTGTATTGCATATCAACATAAACTCTGGTTGTTTGAAAGAAATTGACTTTGGCAATAAACCTGCCAGTGTACAAATTATGTGTAAAAGAAGATACAAATAAATAAATAAACATATTCATATAAATTATAAAATATACTATTCTAATTATAACACAAAGGTCGAGATTTATTATTGCAATTGGAAAGGATGGTATGCCACACAACAAAGCAATTTAATATTTGGTAAAAACGTATTTTGTTATAGAAAAGTATATATCATTGTTGTAAAACACGATAGCTGCTGCACCCATATCTCGGTACGAAAACACATTGTTTTTGTAAAGAAAATCATACCTACATCCTACAGGTGAAAATATCGCATTGAATGTATACATATTATATTATATATTGTTATTCTTCTTCGACAAAGATGCGCGAGTGGAATATGGAAACATATGGTTCAATACTCGTTATCGTGTAATGAAGGAGGCCTATGTTCAAAAAGTGGACTGCAACAGGCTAAAGGATAAGACTAAGATATTTTTCTTCTTGGTCGAGATTTCCTTTTCATGTGGCCGAAGCTACTGAGAGAACAGTTAATATTTTTATTTAATCATTCCACCAAGAAAGGGATCCCCGAGGGTCACTATACTTCTTCTGAGAGCTCAATCCTAAGATTATTTTGCACCAAGCACTCGATCTCACCACTTATCTCTATTATCCGCAAGTCTCTTTTTCGTTGATTCACCTGATTCATATAATTATCTCTAGCGAGACTTCTATGGTTTTTGCGTTCCGTCATTCCTTCGGCGATAGGAACGATTTTATGGCCTATCCAATTGGATCGTTGTTGAGCATACATATTATTTAGGGGTTGCCTGATTTCTTCCGACTCTTCTCAGTACTTTGTCATTGTGAATGTTTCTGACCAATGAATCCTAGCCATGCATCTGGAGCACCACATTTTAATGACAACCAGACGTCCAAACTCTCTCCGGCTATATTGATATCGAATCACATTATTAATAAATTGTTTTTATTTTCAGAGGATAATGGATTCAGCTGAGCAGGCTGCCTTATCTGGAGGTGCAGGAGTAACCCCCGTGGTGTACTACGACGCTCGACGCCTGAACGTCTTTGGACCAGACGGTCGTCCAGCCAGCGGCTCCAGGAGACTACACCTCACACCCTCGAGACACTTCGATCATCTGTCAGTCAACACCACACACAGCGCCATATTGGTGCCGCCATTCCTCGACGAGGAAGGTATTGGGAAATTATATTCATATTTTACAAAACTACTTTTTTTGGAAAACTTCAAAGTTTTCAGTTTTCAAGCTTTTTTATTAAATTCTTTGCAGGTATCATGTAGAGAATACATAGAAACTATGCGTTTTGACAGTGCTTTTGTACCTATGTATGTATTGCATACAAACTGTAAATTCGATCATCTTCATATTGATATCATCAGTTTAGATCATCTTCATATTGATATCATCAGTTTAGATCATCTTCATATTGATATCATCAGTTTAGATCATCTTCATATTGATATCATCAGTTTAGGTCATCTTCATATTGATATCATCAGTTTAGGTCATCTTCATATTGATATCATCAGTTTAAAATGAATTTACTTGAACTCAACTTTAAAAAGCTAATTTAAAAATCGATTATTTTTTTAATTGCATATACGCAAACATTGGATTTTTTTCCCTATCGGGACTCAAATGATATTTTTACTGACAAACTTTTAATATCTCAATAGAGACGAAGTTAGGATATTATAGAAGAACCAGGAACTCAAGACACCTACAGGGCTTACGACCTGTCATCGGCTGGTTTACGTAATCACTTTATGCGTTTGTGCAGCGTTCACCAATTATGCCTTCTTATTGAGTTACTTCGTTCTTCGTTACTTCATAGATGGCAATAGTAATAATGCATTATTTTCAAATGAATTGTTACACATTATTCAAATATATAGATCTTTCAAAAATTACATTGATGAGGAAACTCAATAAGAAGGCATAATTGGTGAACGTTGCGCAAACGCATAAAGTGATCACGTAAATCGGATCAGATGGGTCGATGGCAGAGCGGTTAGTGCACTGGACTAGTAATCCAGTGGTCGCGAGCTCGAATTCTGCCTTGACCGATTTCGTTCACCTATAGCACAAGCATTTATGCTTATTATAGGAAACGTAGGAAGATGTATAAGTACTTGTTTAACAAGGACATATTCATTTAAAAAAAATATCATCAGCCGATCACAGGTCGTAAGCCCTGTATGTGCCTTGAGTTCCTGGTTCTTCTATAGGTAATATCCCAACTTCGTCTCTATTGAGATATTAAAAGTTAGTCAATAAAATAAGCTAATTTGTTTTCTATACACATCCATCCATTTCCAATGCCACTCAATGTTTTTTTTCCGCCAAAACTTTCAAAACGCCATCACGTTCAGGAAAATTGAGTTTCTTTATTTTTGTTTAATTACCTATTGTATACGATATAAATTGCTCAATTATATGCATTCAGGGATTGTCAATTTTCTAGAAAAAAAAGTGAACTCCAACAATGTAGTAGAGATTTTAGTCAAATTCGTTTTTCATTCAACTCGTCGTCTTTGGATGCATGAATATTTCGAAATCTAATTTTTTAGGGGCCGCAAACACTATGAAGTTTCATTATTTCATGACAAATTGAAAATTTGAAAGCACGCACAAACCAATTATGATGAAAACATCAAGTTATAATATCAGAAGATTTACAAATCATTTAAATATTGCGTGCTACGGACTTGATTTCAATTATTGCAAAGTGACTTAACTCTCGACACGAAAATAGCTAAAAAACTTGGCACCGTGTTATTATGACAACATACTTCTTCAATTTCTAGTTCATGTCAATTTTATTGTCATATAATTAGGTTTTGTGATAACAATGGCAGGAATATTTATCATGCTTGTAAAATTTCAGTTTTTGTATTGTACAACCCAGAAAATTGGAAAACATACATATTTTGTTATCTTCACTAGTACTGAGATATAAATCTAAAGTAATAAAGCAATCAAAATGTTAGTGTTTGTGTGTGTGTATGTGTGTGTGTGTGTGTGTTTGTCTCACGCCTTCTGAAAAACCAAGAGCATCTAAAAATCTAATTTATGTGCGAACGTGTACCTGTATACCTGATGCAGTGTCACGCTAAAAATAATGCGATAAAAATGCTGAATTTTAAAAATATTTCAATAATTATTTTTTTCATACAAAATTTTCCAAGTCGTATCTGTCAAAAAAGTATACATTTTGCACGCAAATATCTGTTAGTTTAAAAGTTAGAAGTACGTATTTACACGAAAAAAATATATTTTCAAGTATAACTTAGCGTTTGAGTGAAAAACATGGTGAATATTTTGTATAATTATAATGTTTAACTTATTTTTAATGTAAGCGTTTTGTACATGAACGCCGCCATTTTAATATCTTTTCATACAATATTTCATTTTCCTACCGAATGAATATGTTCTTGAAAATAATAAACCTTTGAATTAAATGTAATTATGAAATAATAAAATGAAACACAAGACATTACAGCAAGTTTTAAGACATATATTGTAAAAATGTGTTTATTATTAGTAAAGATATAGGCATAATAAAATTGCATAATTTGTAAATAATATTTGATTTTTCTGACAATTTTCATTTTTATGGCATCGAACAAACCAATGTATGTAGGTATCAAACCATTTGATATTTTTTACGTATTGGAATGGTTACTATGGTAACGGAAAGCTTCTGATATTCAAATAAAATTTGTTATGAATCGAATTTATTTAGAACATTGTTGTAGGTAGGTACCTACCTAATACTATTTACTTACAAATCAACAATATACTGATTTCCTATAGGAAAATTATTTTATTTATGTATGCTATGTGCTCCTAAACGGTTTGTCCGATTACAATGAAACTTTGGTGAATTGTCGAGCGTATGCCCGGGATGGTTTCTGGATTTAAACTTTTTTCTTATTCTTCTTCTTCTTCGTGTATTTGGTCATTTTACCTATGAAAGGGGAATATTCTGGGAAAAGAAGGTCCGACTGTCCCTCCATCTCTTCGCAGGTCTTCCAGGACGGTTTCTGGATTTAAACTTTTTTCTTCTTCTTCTTCATCGTGTATTTGGTCATTTTACATATGAAGTTGGAGTATTCTGGGAGAAGAAGATCCAACTGGCCTTCCATCTCTTCACAGGTCTTCCAGACGGGTTCTGCATATAAACTTTTTTCTTCTTTTTCTTCGTGGTGTATTTGGTCATCTTACCTATGAAGATGAACTATCCTGGGAGAAGAAGGTCCAATTTTCCTTCCATCTCTTCGCAGGTTTCTGGATTTTAACTTTCTTCTTCTTTTCTTCTTCTTCTTCGTCGTGTATTTGGTCATTTTACCTATGAAGTTGGTGTATCCTGGGAGAAGAAGGTCCAACTGTCCTTCCATCTCTTCGCAGGTTTCTGGATTTAAACTTTTTTCTTCTTCTTCTTCATCGTGTATTTGGTCATTTTACCTTTGAAGGTGGACTAACCTGGGAGAAGAAGGTCCAATTGTCCTTCCATCTCTTCGCAGGTTTCTGGATTTAAACTTTTTTCTTCTTCTTCTTCGTGTATTTTTGGTCATTTTACCTATGAAGTTGGAGAATCCTGGGAGAAGAAGGTCCAACTGTCCTTCCAACTCTTCGTAAGTCTTCCAAGACGATAAACTTTTTTCTTCTTCTACTTTTTCTTCTTCATCGTTCATTCGGTCATTTTACCTATGAAGGTGGACTATCCTGGGAGAAGAAGGTCCAATTTTCTAGCCATATCTTCGCAGGTATCTGGATTTAAACTTTTTTCTTCTTCTTCTCCGTGTATTTAGTCATTTTACCTTTGAAGGTGGAGTATCCTGGGGAAAGAAGGTCCTTTCATCTCTTCGCGGTTCTTCCAGGATGGTTTCTGGATTTAAACTTTTCTTAACCGACTGAAGGGACGGGATGTAATGAAGGGAAGGGATGCACTAAAGGGCCTGAAGGGACGGGAGGTATAAAAGGGCCTGAAGGGACGGGAGGTACTGCAGGGCCTGATTGGAAGGGACGTAATGATGGATTGAAGGGACGGGAGGTACTGAAGGGCCTGAAGGGACGGGAGGTACTGATGGGCCTGAAGGGACGGGAGGTTCTGAAGGACCTGAAGGGACGGGAGGTTCTGAAGGGTCTGAAACGACGTTTCATGGAGTCTAATTCTTTTTCTTCTTAATTTTATGTAGACCTTACAGTTTTTACACAAACTATTTCCTTTAGTTTTTTTCTTCGTTTTCTTATTTTATGTAGAACTTTGGTGAATTTTATACAAACTATTTCCTATAGATTAATCTTCTTCTTCTTTTCTTCTTTTATGAAGACCTTTTGGTCAGTTTTTATACAATCTATTTCCAATAGTCTAATTCTTCTATTTTATGGATTTTTACTTATTTTATGTAGACCATTGGGATAGTTTTTTATACAAACTATTTCTTATAGTCTTATACTTATTTTTCTCTTTTTTATTTAGACTTTTGGGTTAGTTTTAAGTCTAATAGTCTATTGTGCAGAAATATTATTAACGATATGCACACTTCATGAAAATACATATGTAAAAATTAATGGGATGTGGGATGTCTTTTCAATACTTTTGTTTAATCAAATTTAAACCATTTATATCATCCTATTTTGAATAATTTTCAACACCTAATATTTAAAGAATGGGGGTTGTGGCCATTACTGAACTCTTCACAACGTTTATATTCTAATTAAAAACTATTTACCATAGTTTAAGTCTTCTTCTTCTTCGTCAATGTAGACTTTTGTGTCAATTTAAAGTCTATCAGTCTAATTGTGCAAAAATATAATGCACACTTGATGAAAAAATATAAAAACGAATGGGATGTGACCAACACTAGATCTTTTCAGTACATTATTTAATCAAATTTTAACCACATTCCAACATCCAAAAATACTAAATTTTCAATAGGTACATATTGCAGTTTGTTTTCGATGATAATATATAAAAATGGGGGTTGTGGCCAAACCAATCTCTTTACAACGTTGATAAACAGTCATATTTAAAACCATTTCGCATAGTCCATGCGTGCAGAAATTGTAGGTATATTACTTATACTTCATTCACACTTTATAGCAATATATAAAAAAGAATGGGTTGTGGCCATCACTTGAACATTTTACAATGCTTAAACTCAATCAAATTTCAAACCACTTTTCATAGTCCGATATTGCAAAATAATTGGGTGACAATATTATAAAAACGATTGCTTTTTCTTTCACAATTTTACATTCTTGGCCAACGGCGGGACATAAAAGCTAGTATTCAATATTTTTTGCTCTAAATGATCAAAATGTGTTGATTGCATATGAAAGTCAAAATAATTATTTCTTCTTGATACGGTTTATGAAAATGTGTTTCTTCTCTATCATTCGATTGTTAAAATTTCTATACCACTCCTAAAAGTAAATGCAGAATGCAGTTTCATTTTGAAAACATCAGAGATTGTACACTAAAAAAATATTACGCTATTTCCACCACCACCCACTCCGCATAGGGGGAATGTAAACGGCCCCTTCACAGAAAAAAATTTCACTAAAAAAATATTATTATAAGTACCTATAGTTATATGTACCTATATCATCCTCTTCTACCTACCTATTTATATTTTTATTACAAAAAACATACATTTTAAAATTGACATTTATTTTTATCGCTTATGTGGAGGCTGATATACAAGCGATATTATCGCTTATATTGAGGCTGATATGCGAGGGATATTATCGCTTATGTTGAGGCTGATAATGCTGATATACAAGCGATATGATCGCTTATATTGAGGCTGATATACGAGCGCTGGACCTTACCAACTGGAAGAGAGCCGCAGAGTGCAGGGAGGAATGGCGACGAATTCTGAAGGAGGCCAAGGCCCACAACGGGCTGTAGGGCCAATGATGATGATGATGATGATGATGATGATGATATTGAGTCTTTTACTGTCTAACGCAATTTAAAACCAGACCCGAGTCTGTCCATTAGTCATAACGAAGAAGCGGATTTGCTTTAATGCCATGTAACATCTTGATATTAAAGTAGGTAAGTACTCAATGTTTTTCGCTACAATGATATTAAAATGTAATACATACGTGAATTTCTTATTTATAGATAACGAAGTACTAAACCAGATAGCTTGGTCTGAACATTTGGATCCGCTATTCGCTAACAACTATGAAAGTGACCCAGCACTATCGTGGCAGTACTTTGGAAGCTCTACAGGATTTCTTAGACGATTTCCGGGTAAATACTTTATATCATTAACTTTAAGGACGACGATAGATTACCGGAACATTTAATATTTGAATTGAATGACTGAATCATAAACCAAATTATAATTTGGAAAATGTGTGGCGGGAATTGTTAGTTATTAGAATATTTCGTCCAGCATTTAAATTGCTTACATAGGTAACAAATTCAGTCCATAGATTCTCTATATGGACAACAAGCAACACAAAAAATTGGTTGTATTGCGGAATGTTTCACATTATTAAACCTTTCATCTAATTCATTTTTGTGTTCGCTCTATCTTCTTTATTATGTGATGATTTATGTGATACCTGTATAAAAAACCGTTATTTTGCTATGTGAATACATGCTTCGAATCAATATTTAAAAAATTACATCACATAAAAATGGAAGAAAATCTATTTTGTTTTGAGATAAGAATACAGATCCTTATTGCGCGCCTTACAAAGACATTGAGATAACAAAACAGATCCTTATTAAGCGCCTTATAAAGGCATATTGAGATAAGAAAACAGATCCTTATTACGCGCCTTACAAAGACATATTAATGATTCAAAAGTATATTTCATTACATATTTTTCTCATAAAAAAGATAAATACTAATTATAAAAATTAAGCAAACTAAAATTATAATTCAAATCAAATATAAACACCCTAATATGTTATTCAAATTGAATTGAGTTTTCTGATCATCACCGATTGAAATTAAGAGTTATTTTGACTTACAGCAATATCTTGGCCTCCCGAGGATGGTCGATCACACCACGCCCGCGACTTCTACGACTTTCGCTCCTCGGCGTGGTTCGTAGAAGCAGCCACTTCACCCAAGGATATCGTCATATTGCTTGACGTCTCTTCTTCGGCCACCAGCCACCGAGCAGCTTTGGCGAAGGCGACAGCGGCTGCCATTCTCGATACTTTAGGACCAAATGATTTTGTCAACATCTTCGCGTTCAGTGATGTCACGGAAGAACTGATACCTTGCTATAAGAATATGCTTATTCAGGTAGGCATTATATAGATATTTCCAAAATATATTTTGCGTTTATTTCTTCATGTATAATAATATTATCGTTGTTAGTTATTTTCTAAATAACTTACATAATACCATGGGGAGGTATACCAAGTTACCACAGACTCACTGACAAAATTAGAAAAACCCATATTAAAAAAAATCTATATAGTTCCAATCCGTACTCCATCCGATGAATTATTTAATGAATTTAATATGCTTAGCGTATCACAATCATATGCAAAGTACGCTTGTACATACATAATATATAAAGACATAGACAAACTTGACTCTACACAAACATCTAGACCAACTAGACAGACCGAACAGGCTAAAATCTTAATACCTAGACTTAAGTCAACATTAAGACAAAGAAACTTCATATATTTTAAAGTCAAATTATTCAATGAACTATCTACAATACATAGAAATAACGGTTATTTGAAAACATTTAAACGAGACATCAAAATTTGGATCGAACAAAAGGGCAGAGATTACATAAAAAATAAATAAATGCAAACTAAGAAGACATGTATATACTGTCTTAAAACAGGTTTTTACCTAGTGAGGCAGTTTATGTCAGTAGTACAATATCTAGGGGGCAAGTCCGGTTAACCGGCGTAATCAAAACCATCCATGTTTATTTAAAAAAAAAACCCTATAGTTTGTAATACTATAATTTAGCAAAAATATTTTGAAATATGGTGTCAACGCGTTGACTGTGTTAGATTTAAACATTAATTTGTGTCTTGATATTTATAAAAATGTGTAATTCATATTTTCGCTTACGTAGTTCCTGTTTCGCGCTAATCAAGTCGTAAAAAATGTATGGCGGCCACCGATTTCAGTACGAGAAGGTACAACCATCACCACCTGTACTAGTGGTGATGGTACTACTCACTAAAAATGTATGGCGGCCACCGATTTCAGTACGAGAAGGTACAACCATCACCACCTGTACTAGTGGTGATGGTACTACTCACTAAAAATGTATGGCGGCCACCGATTTCAGTACGAGAAGGTACAACCATCACCACCTGTACTAGTGGTGATGGTACTACTCACTAAAAATGTATGGCGGCCACCGATTTCAGTACGAGAAGGTACAACCATCACCACCTGTACTAGTGGTGATGGTACTACTCACTAAAAATGTATGGCGGCCACCGATTTCAGTACGAGAAGGTACAACCATCACCACCTGTACTAGTGGTGATGGTACTACTCACTAAAAATGTATGGCGGCCACCGATTTCAGTACGAGAAGGTACAACCATCACCACCTGTACTAGTGGTGATGGTACTACTCACTAAAAATGTATGGCGGCCACCGATTTCAGTACGAGAAGGTACAACCATCACCACCTGTACTAGTGGTGATGGTACTACTCACTAAAAATGTATGGCGGCCACCGATTTCAGTACGAGAAGGTACAACCATCACCACCTGTACTAGTGGTGATGGTACTACTCACTAAAAATGTATGGCGGCCACCGATTTCAGTACGAGAAGGTACAACCATCACCACCTGTACTAGTGGTGATGGTACTACTCACTAAAAATGTATGGCGGCCACCGATTTCAGTACGAGAAGGTACAACCATCACCACCTGTACTAGTGGTGATGGTACTACTCACTAAAAATGTATGGCGGCCACCGATTTCAGTACGAGAAGGTACAACCATCACCACCTGTACTAGTGGTGATGGTACTACTCACTAAAAATGTATGGCGGCCACCGATTTCAGTACGAGAAGGTACAACCATCACCACCTGTACTACTCACTAAAAATGCGGCCTTTTAACGTTTCGATTTCAGTTAGAGATTGACACACAAAATTCACGTATAACTGAAAGAGACACTAATAAGAATTATCAGTAATATTTAGCAATAATTAAATAAGTTTTCTTTTACACCAATATCAGATCCTTTTATTGTATATATAATAATATATTTTGTATTCACGTGTAACGTTATTATTGTAAGAAAATGAATCGTTTTAATAAAATAAATACACGCTGAATGTAATATTGGCCGCCTTTGGAAGTTTTTCCATAAGATTTTCTTTGTAAATCCGTTCGTTTCCCGAATCTGGCGCCTCTATAAGTCTTATGAAAAAACTTTTCTAGAATTTCCTGGACAGTAAGCAGTCAGGTGTAGCGGCTGAGATAAATCCTCCATTGTTCCTTTTTGCTTCTCACAATACAAAAAATCAACATAGGAACATATATATTGTACCTACATACCTAGTATAGAATACTCAAATGTGCGTACCTATTATGTATTAAAAAAACATTATTTTCTCATTTTCTCGACAGTAAAACCGGAAACACTAATGTCATTTGATACTAAGAAATTGTATTATAATAATATAAAACGTACATTAAAAAATGCAACATTCGTCTGGGAAAATAATTTTCGAATCCGTAGGCGTAAGAGTACCTACCCATAGAACACACTAACTATTGTAAGAGTGCCTCAATTCAACTGTATGGTGCGTACTAAACTGGAGTATGGTAGTGTTGTTTGGGCACCTTACCAGAGAAAGTACTATGAAATGATGTTTTCAAGTTACCTATACATGCGTACGCATAGAGTGACCATGCTTTACCAGTTATCCTTCAGGCCTCTGCTTACCCTAAGTCTCGAAAAATTAATTTAAATCATTTTTCGCCAAACTGATTTTTATCGACATTATTATTTACTAAATCTCAACAATTAATAATTAATTTATTTTTTTTTAAATCAAGACCTTTCTGGTTTACATGATAAACTAACTGTGCACATTGCCACTAATTTACAATACTTTTTTTCCAACTTAACAACGTCAAAACAAATTTTAAAATTGAATAAAGATTTTTTTATATTTCAGGCATCGCCGGAAAATGTACGGGAACTGAAGTATGCTTTAGAAACAAGTCAACCCACAAACAACGATGCCAATTTTACAGCAGCTTTTACTGTTGCATTTGAAATATTGCACAAGGTATGATTTCACTATATTTTTTTTTTGTATTGGGTATAATTATCACCAAATAACTTGAGAAATTTGATGAGCCGCGCAGAGCGCATTTGGTAAATTTTGGTTGGTGCAAACCGTCCCTCTCTCCTTCTAAATTTCCCAAATTATTTACCGATATTTATACCAACATGTTATATGTTACAAATTATCTGTACCTGATATTTGATTAATGGACTGAAACTATGGATTAGGTATATAGCATGAAAAATACATATTTTGAGTAATACGATATTATGAAATTCTGTACCTACAAAGTTTCTGACAAAAACTAAAATCCATATCTTATTCGTAGATTTTTATTTATTGATATTATTTTTTTATTTATACAACTTTTTGTGCATGATATATTGACACTGACGGGCTTATTGTCATTAGTTTTTTATTCTACCATTTCTATGTAAAATATATTAAATAATTATTCATATACCTATCATGATAGAGGTATGTGTGAAAGTCTTGTGGGTTATATTATTTAATTATATTCTTATTACCTAAGAACTCACATATATTACCTAAGAACTAGCATAATATATTACCTAAGAACTCGCATATATTACCTAAGAACTCACATAATGTATTGCCTAAGAACTCATAATATACATATTACCTAAGAACTCACGTATTATATTACCTAAGAACTCACATATATTATCTAAGAACTCATAATATACGTATGTATTACCTGAGAAATCGACGAAAATTGTGTACAAAATTACTATAAATTTGATCATTTGATTATGTCTGAAACGTTTCATAGGTAGGTAGGTAGGTACCTACTTATTTTTTCGATAGTCTTTAGTAGAGTTCTTAAAATGAATTATTAAAATAATTATTTAGCTTACTACTTACATACATTGAATTGTTTACATGAAAATAGTTTAATAAAAAATATCAAAAAAAGTTTTGTCCCAATTACCAAATTTTCAAAAAATTCTAGATAAATGGCTTACTTTAATAATCTTGACAAGTTGAGAAGAACCTTATTTGTTTAAGTAGATATGTACCACGTACGTAAGTACATAAGAAAGTCTGTGAATTTAATTTAGACAGAGATACATAAGTAGGTATGTACCTCTATAAAAGTACCTATACATTTATAACATGAGCTTCTTACCTAACGAAATAATGGTTGAACCCGCCACGTGACCCGGCATTGCACAGGGCGATCCCAAGGACGAGACAGTTTCCTCCCCCACACACCTCACTACCCATCCACCCCCGCCTACCAAGGACGCGATTTTCTCTACCCAGATCCCGAGCGTGGGAATCTCGACATGGCGCGGAAATTATTGCAAACACAAAGCGCGAAGACGTTTATTTGAAATTTCTGGAATATTCTATCCGGTATTTATGCTAATCTAATCTTTCAATGTGAAATTGGCACAACATGGTTTTAGATTTATATATTGTTTCAATTTCTAAGCATTACAAGATTTGTTTATTCCATGTACAGAATATCCAAAATAATGTTCTTTTTGTATAGTTTTTTCAAGTCCAATTTATCAAGAGATACTAACCATAATAACAAAGTATGTAGGTATATTTAGCGGTAAACATCTTGAGCCCGTCACGTAAGCGCGCAGAGCGCAATTTTGTGTTTTTTGCTTGGTTGGTATGCGCAAAACCCTCTACTCCACGACTATAAGGCACAAGAAATTTGCCGGCATCTGTACACAATATTTAGATAACTGCTCTATTAGATAGTTCCATTATTTCTTTTTTTCACCACCAACCACCACCCGTTCTTCTTATGGGGCCCCTTTCAAAACTCTGAAAGAACACATAAATAACTCTAAAACCTTGCAGACACTGCACTTAATGTGCCAAAGAGAGCTAATCATGTGGAAACAACTGGCTCACTGCTCACTGATAGTGAAGATAATAGTGCACCGAATTTAAGACAGAAAGTCTTGAAAGCCCTAAAGTTGCTCTTCGTGGCTACAAGGTCCACGTGTCCAATGGGTCCAAAGAAATTCTCTCGCACATCGTCGTAGAGTTCTCGTCGGAAAGTTGACACGGAGAAGTTAGTACATTCCCATAGGATATGCTCAGAAGTCTGTTCAGGGTTATCACAAAGCTGACATGAGGACGAATCGGATAAGTGAAAACGAAAGAGATAACTTTTGAAACTGCCATGTCCAGTAAGAAATTGCGTGGTCCAATAATTAGGAACAATCCACGAGGAAGAATTTCCATCGGGAAGAAATAAAAATGTCAGTCTGCCCACGGAAGAAGAAGACCAGCAACGCTGCCAAGCATCTAAAAGAGAACTCCGGGCCAAGTTCTCAATCTCTCCACAAACAAATTACTATTCAAAATGTTTAAAATATGTTTTAAAATATATTTTCATGTTCGTTTGTCGTTTCTCATTTCGATAAATGAATTGGAACCACTTTTCAAGTTTAAAGATTTTTTGCTATATTTTTAATAGATATACATAGACAACATACAAGTATCGAGCCAATATATAAATGCTATTTTGAACATTCGTAATTCATGATTTTATGCAAAAAAACGTCATTGCAATAATATACAAATATGTATTAGTTTTAAAAACTGCGAAAATTTCTTGTATATTAATATATCGATTTTTTTTCAGTACAACCGGACTGGTCAGGGTTGTCAGTGTAATCAGGCAGCCATGTTAATATCAGGTGGTGCGACAGGGGCACCACGTGACGTGTTTCGTGCTCACAACTGGCCCCATATGCCAGTGCGTGTCTTCACATATCTTGCTGGAAGTGACGCCCCTGGGGCTGCACACATGCAATGGATCGCCTGCTCCAATAAAGGTTCATACCTATTATTATTTCAAACAAATAACTACTTATAGAAATATTGTTCCGTTTGTACATTTTCTATATATACAGTAATTTATCTTGTATTATGATGTTACACATAGACAGGAGATAAATGTGAAGAAAAACGCGGTAATATGAAAAAAAAAATTGGTGAATTAATTAAGGTTTAGGTATAATCTATTAATAACAGACTTAATAACATGCACTAAACGATCGGCGTCTAAAACAGTTTTAAGACCCTGAAGATGTACAATGTGATTGGTCCGAAATGTGGGTTGACGAACGGTCCTAATGAAGACCAAATGACCCGGGTTATCCCCAAAGTATAAAGTAATATTAATAACACATCGTGCACCCGTCAAAATCTGTATTCTAACAAAATAACCGTAATATCGACAAAATGAAGGAAGACTTATTTTGGCATCAAATAGGTAGGTACATGCTACAAATTGTGAAGCCGTTCGGCAATAACTCGAATAAAAATATCCAATCCATAACTCCGCGAGGCAGATTCTAAATTATTATTAATTGAATTGATATGTGCACAGTTATGTATGTATGTTAGGTATTGGAATAAAGAACTGTCGATAAAAGTCATAGTTTCGGGACTGTTGAAAGGTCCTGTAGTCTTCTATATTTTCCTGATTTATTTTAAACTCTCTGAATGAAAGGTGTTGCATTAATATAGACATATTTCAAATTGTAAATATATTTTGTAGCAAACATTTCATTCTTATTAAGTTTCATGCCTTTATCCAGCTGTGGATAAAAGTTGGCTAAAGAGAAAGAGAAGAGGGCTTTATCCAGCTGTGGATAAAAAATGGCTGAAGAGAAGAGGGCTTTATTCAGCTGTGGATAAAACATGGCTAAACAGAGGAAGAAACATTATATTCAGTGCCTACTTACAAAGAATTTTTAAATCTAAAGTAATAAAGCAATCAATATGTTAGTGTGTGTGTGTGTGTGTTTGTCTCACGCCTTTTGAAAAACCAAGAGCATCTAAAAATCTAATTTATGTGCGAACGTGTACCAGTATACCTGATGCAGTGTCACGCTAAAAATAATGCGATTAAAATGCTGAATTTTAAAGATATTTCAATAATTATTTTTTTCATACAAAATTTTCCAAGTCATATCTGTCAAAAAAGTGTACATTTTGCACGCAAATATCTGTTAGTTTAAAAGTTAGAAGTACGTATTTACAGGAAAAAAATATATTTTCAAGTATAACTTAGCTTTTAAGTGAAAAACATGGTGAATATTTTGTCTAATTATAATGTTTAACTTATTTTTAAAGTAAGCGTTTTGTACAAATGTACATATAACCCCGCCATTTTAATATCTTTTCATACGATATTTAATTTTCCTACCGAATGAATATGTTCTTTAAAATAATATACCTTTGAAATAAATGTGATTATGAAATAATAAAATGAAACACAAGACATTACAGCAATTTTTAAGACATATATTGTAAAAGTCTGTTAATTATTAGTAAAGATATGGGCGTAATAAAATTGCATAATTTGTTTAAAATATTTGATTTTTCTGACAATTTTCATTTTTATGGCATCGAACAATCCAATGTAGGTACCTACATATTCAAAAAATGTCTCCATAACATTTGGTATTTTTCACATGTTGGAACATGGTTACTATGGTAACGGACACATTCTGATATTCAAATAAAATTTGTTATAAATCGAATTCGAATTAATTTAGAACATCATTGTAGGTAGGTACCTACATACCTAATACTTACTACTTAAAAACCAAGAATATACTGATTTTGTATAGGAAAATTATTAAACTATTTTAGGTTAACTACAATACACATTCAATATACCTACAAACTATTTCCTATAGTGAAATTCTTCTTTTTTCTATGTAGACCTTTGGGTGATTTTTTCTACAAACTATTTCTTGGGGTTTAAATATTCTTCCTCTTCTTTTGTGAAGTCATTTGGGACAGTTCATAAATAAACTATTTCCTATAGTCTAATTTTTCTTTTTCTTAATTTATGTAGACCTTGGGTGAGTTTTTATACAAACTATTTCCTATAGTCTAATTCGTCTTCTTCTTCCTTTATGTAGACCTTTTGGTTAGTTTTTAAACAAACTACATATTTTTAAACAAACTATCCTTTAGTCTAATTCTTCGTTTTCTTATTTTATGTAGATGTTGGGTGAATTTTATATAAAATATTTCCTATAGTTCAATTCATCTTCTTCTTCTTTTATGAAGACATTTTGGTCAGTTTTTTATATAATACATTTCCTAATGTGTAATTCTTCTATTTCATCTTCTATGTAGACCATTGGGTCAGTTTTTATTACAAACTATTTGTTATAGTTTTATACTTCTACTTCTTTTTTTATTTAGTCTTTTGGATTAGTTTTATGTCTAATAGTCTATTGTAACGAAATATTATAAACAACATGCATACTTGATGAAAATACATAAAAACGAATGGGATGTGACCAACACTAGAGTCTTCTCATTACTTTTGTTCAATCAAATTTACACCATTTATTATATCATCATATATTGCTTAATTTTCAATAACTACACATTTCATTTTGATGACAATATATAAAAAATCGAGGTTGTGGCCATTGCTGGATCTTCACAACGTTTATATTCATATTAAAAACTATTTAACATAGCTTAAGTCTTCTTCTTCTGTAATGTAGACTTATGTGTCAGTTTTAAGTCTATCAGTTTTATTGTGCAAAACTATAATAAACTATATGCACACTTGACGAAAAATATAAAAACGAATGGGATGGGACCAACACTAGAATATTTTCAGTACTTTTTTTTAATCAATTTTTAAACCATTTCCCATCATCCAAAATTACTAAATATTTAAAACACATTATTTGCGTTCGATGACAATATATAAAAATAGGGGTTGTGGCCAAATCCAAACTCTTTACGACGTTGTCTTTTTATAATAAGTCATATTTAAGATCATTTCCCATAGTCCATGCGTGCAGAAATTGTATGTGCTTATATATAAAAGCAAATGGATTGTGGCCATCACTTTAAGATTTTACACCGCTTAAACTCAATTAAATTTCATACTACGGTTAAAAAAAATTATGTGTGACAATATTATCTAGGTATATAAACGATTGCTTATTCCTTCACTAATTTTCATTCTTGGCCAACGGCGGGACATAAAAGCTAGTGACAAATAAATATGTTATGTTTGTTTTTATTTGAAGGTTTCTACGCTCGTATAAACAGTAATGACGAGATAAAGGACAAAGTATTCAACTATGTCGCTGTCATGGCTCGTCCCATGGTGATGTATCAAGCAGATCATCCTATTCAATGGAGTCCGGCCTATGTTGGGGGCAGAGTAAGTATATAATATTTAACTTCAGTAGCATAAAAGGATTTGAAATACAGATAATACCCGAAAAACTATCGATGAGTCTATGTGAGATTTCTAAATTTTCTTTAATTTAGAAAAATTTGATGTGGAAAATTTAGAAATCTCACATATTGTTTATTGTTGTTTATCGTCCGTAGACCCTAGCTCGGGTACTTGGATTCGTCAATTTTACACTCATAGTTCTATGGAAAATATAATAATATATTGGACAATTTTTTATAGTCAATTCAATGGTGAAGTGAATTTAAATGGTTCACTCCAGCATTTCGTCCACAGAATAAAAATATTTATCAACGAGGTACGTCTTCACTGCTCCTCGAAATTTATCATCATTCAGAGACTTGATTCCTTCCGGCAGCTTGTTGAATAGACGCATACCTAACTTATTGAGAGTATACAGATAATTAATTTGCATCCTTAACTTGTGAGTGAACAATATTCGTTTTATATATTATTATTTAAACAAATGTGAAATTTCTACGTAAATATAAATATTTTTGCAAATGAAATTACTAGTAACTAACTATTTCTAGACTTTCTCTACATTATCACAATTATTCTTCCGAACTTCCCAATCTCTATTTATTTTCAAACAGTTATATTATCCAACTGTCGATTTGTTCCGCTTGATGCACAGACCACAAATTTTCAGAAAGTATAGAAAATTTTTTTTCGAATTCTGTGTATAAAAAATCTTTTATACACAGAATTCGAATTTTTGTCATTCAGGGGTTATCAAGGTATGATTTATTTGCACATATCTCAACTAGTGAAAGTTGAAAGTTTTATAGTTGAGTAAAAAGAAAAGAACAATACCTCAAACCATTTTTTTTTCCCAGGGTTTCTCAAACTTTTTTTAATAAAAGTATTTTTTATGAATTTATGAACTAATTTATTTTTTTTAAGTGCCTATATTTCAAAAAAAAATATTAGGTAAAAGATAACGAAACACTCTAGACTTGTCTCTATATTTATACCAATTTTCAGCGTTCTAATTTTTATGGTTTTTAAGATATAGGGAAAATAAAATAAAAATTCAAAAGTTGATAACCCCTGACTGAAATAATATTTCAAAATTCTGAGTATAAAAGTTATGTAGACCTATAACTATCTATATATTCTGAATTTTTTAGGTTTGTAAATTGATCGGATCAAAAGTTATAAGAGGGGGGACACACATATACTAAATGTTCTACTCCGAATTCTGAGTAAACCCGTACATATAACATATATGCTGCGAAGCCCCTAAGTTGGTGTTTTTTGACTTCAAAGTTGGAAAAACCTTGAAAAATATAGACCGTGCATACAAATCTCGCGTATCCTGGCTTGAAACTTTGTCGATATGTTAAGAGAACAAAGTGGATTTGTACTTATGTAACGCTAAAAATTGGTATAAATATAGACAAATATAAAATTTAAATTTAAATTTTTCAAAAAAATTACAGAGTTTTCAAACATTTTTCATCTTTTGAATTTTTGTTTCAGTCAGGGGTTATCAACTTTTGAATTTTTACTTTATTTATCCATATATCTCTGAAACCATAAAACCTAGAACGCTGAAAATTGGTATGAACCATGAAAAATACAAAATATCAAATTGGTTTTTTAAAAAAAATTCAGGATTTCTCAAATATTTTTTATTAAGAAAAATATTTTTTATGATAAATTTATGAGTTTAACTGCCTATATTTCCATTTTTTTTTAAATATCAAAAAAAGCCGAAACACCCCAACTAGATAATTTAATTTTCTATAAAAATATAAACATTGTAGAAGTACCTACATCTCAATTTTTTTTAACAATTTTTATAAAAATTAAATTTAGTGATGACATCGCTTCATACAAATTGTATGGCAGTCGCCTCTACATAATATCTAAGAAGACTTAATAATTTGATACTAATCACCAAACATACATACATACCATCATGCTGTTATCATATTCTGGGTAGGATCAAAGGACTGACCTCCATACTATCCTATCTTGACATACATACCTGTGTTGTATAGAAAACATACATGTGTTGTATAGAAAACCAAATATCTTAAAATATTAAATAATTTGTATTTATGGGTTTATAGTTTGGTACTTATTCTTCAACTATACATACTATTGCTATCGACAGTTGGATTTCATGTGTTACATGCAACTAGTAAATAAAAACATGTGTTTAACTGCCTATATTTCCAAAGTTTTTAATTTAATTTGCTATAAAAAATATCAGCATTGTAGTAGTACATCTCAATTGAATTTAATGACATTGCTTCATACAGTTTGTATGGCAGTCGCCTATATACAATATCTAAGAAGACTTAATATTATAGTTTGCCATTTAATCTCCAAACATACATACATACCATCATGCTGTTTTCATATTCTGGGTAGGAAAACAGACTGCCCTCCATAATAACCTATCCTGACATATATACCTACAATTTATATATATAGGAAACAAAATATCTTTAAATAATAAATATTTATTAATTTGTGTTTATAGTTTGCTACGTATTCTTCAAATATACATACTATCGCTATCGATAGTTGGATTTCATGTGTTACATGCAACTAGTATACGTGAATACTGGTTGCATTATAAAATATTATTATAAAATATTTTTCACGCTGTAGATAGTTACTATTATAACAGCTGATATTGAATTACGTCTGAAAGTCTTCACTCTGTATAAAAGGTAAAATAAAAGTTTAATGCTCGCGTTTCATAGAAAAGTTTTGTGGAAATTTTATGCTGCTGTTAAAATGTTGAAACTCAACGAAATAACGAACACTCATCACATAAATTTCCACTGAAATATAATGAAAATTTAACCAACGGTGGTTTTACGGTTAACCACAAGTTCGTTGCTAGGTTATAACTATCTCTTTGTAATGTCTATAAATTAAAAATATTACCACATTGTAACAGTTATTATTTTATTCATATATGTATAAGCAAAACTAACGGATTTAAATATGAGTACCTACTTAATGATTTTTTGACGAAAAATGAAAATGATTTTCAATGAGTGCTACATGACTACTAACTTCTTTTCCTCAGCAATTGTCCAACATGATGGTGATGTGTGCTTTTGTTTCTTGCGATTACAGAGCATATCCTGCATCACAACTTCTTTACATCTGCGCTTTGGTTCCCTCTGTTTTTTTTTATTCGGCACATTTAAGTTTTGGTCTACGTTCTCTATATATTTATGTGGTCTTTTACAAACTGTCCATCGGTCTTTTCGTCCACCTTTTTTACACTAGTCTTTAATAATAATTTCTTTTTTTAGGGGAGTGGATTGGCTGATGATGGCCAAGGACAAATGATGACCTCTGTTACCACACCAATCTTCGATAGAAGAAACCACACTGTAAGTTTAATTATAGTCAGATAGTTTATAAATCATTGCCTGAATATTCTCTTTAACAATGCTGATTGTTCATTTTTCTTTACGCTGTCTTTATAATAAATATTTGATAAAATTTTATGAAATATGTTATAAAGAAACTAATCGTGTAGCGGATGCTAAAAATGTTACGTTTAAATTATTTTGCTCAAAACAATAATAGGTATTGAAAGTTTAATTTCGCAAAAGTGTTTTAAGAATTTGCTTTTAATAAATTATACCTATCAATTTAGGTTAATTTATTTATTTTATTTTCTAGCAAAGAGAAGCTAATCTACTCGGAGTTGTGGGTACAGACGTTCCTATCGATCAAATTAAAAAACTGGTGCCTCCTTATAAGGTAAGAGATTAAAAAACATAACCGTCATTAGATTATTTCAAAATTCACCATAATTATTATATCACTAAATATTTCCAAATAAGTACAACACTCAAATTTAATTATATCTACTGCTACTCAGTTTTGATCTATGCCATTCTTCATATTCGGTATAATAAGTAGAGACGATTGGCGTTATTTTTTGTAAACAAATGGTGTTATTTTTACAGAAAATTGTGTTATTTTTGTAGAAAAGCGGTGTTATTTTTTTGGAATAGTGAAAATTTTATTTTTATGAAATCAGTGTTATTTGTTATGAAAAGCAGTATTATTTTCTACTAGAAATGAAGAGAAAATGTGCCAGCTTTCCTTGCACCCAAGGCCGTAGCCAGAAAATAATTTCGGGGGGGGTTTAGCTTAGTGGAACAGTAGAAACAAGTCGCCCCGCGAGCGTATCCCCATGCGAGTACCAACTGTATGTATAGTTGAAGAATAAGTACCAAACTAAAAACCCGTAAAGCCAAATTATTGAATATTATAAGATATTTTGTTTTCTATACAACACATGTAGGTATGTATGTCAAGATAGGATAGTATGGATGTCAGTCCTTTTTTTCCTACCCAGAATATGATTTTTTCCAAACAGCACGAGGGTATGTATGTATGTTTGGAGATGAAGTATCAAACTATTAAGTATTCTTAGATATTGTGTATAGGCGACTGCCATACAAATTGTATGAAGCGATGTCGTCACTAAATTCAATTTTTATAAAAATTGTTAAAATTGTTAATTGTTAATTTATTGTATACAATCTCGCGTATCCTGGCTTCAAACATTGTCGATATCCTGGTTTCAAACATATGAAAAATTGGGGTTGTGGCCATTTCTGGACCCTTCACAACGTTTATATTCAAATTAAAAACTATTTACCATCTTAGAATATGTCTTCTTCTTCTTCTTTAATGTAGACTTTCGCGTCAGTTTTAAGTCTATCAGTCTAATTGTACAAAAAATATTATAAACTATATGCACACTTGTTGAAAAAATATAAAAACGAATGGGATGTGACACACACTTTACTCTTTTTCATACTTTTGTTTAATCAAATTGTAATCCATTTCCCATCATCAAACATTACTAAATTTTTGCGTGCAAAAATTGTATATATTTTATTCACACTTGATAGTAATATATAAAAACGAATGGGTTGTGGGCAACACTAGAACATTTTACAATAACTCCATAATACTGGAAATGAATATTCTCATTTAGGTGACATTTTTATGCTGTCCAAATACAAATATAAACAGACGATATGTGCAAATTTTTTTATGAGAGAAACAACCTGTGATATTTCAGTACGGATTTGTATATTTGCGATTGTTAAATGTTTGTTTTTTTTGCATATCTTTTTTGTTTATTTATAATTTATATGACACTGATATTTTTATTCTATTAATAATACTTTTTTATTTAATGTTTTGGTTGATTTTGAGTCCATATGTACATCGTTTTTATGTTTGCATACGTCTATTGATTTTTTGATTTTTTAATTTAATGTTTTTTATTTTTGAATTTACTGTTTTTTTTAATCCTTATGTACTTATATCTTTTTTTATGTTTGCTTACATGTATTTTTTTTATTTTTGTCTTACTGTTTAGGTTTAAGTTTTTTTTTTGCCAAGTGTATACCTAATTGCTTTTTTTATTTTATCTATTATTATCATCAATGTGTGTTTTTATCTATGTATGTAAAAGGCATTTTATGCCGTTTATAAATAAATAAATACTTAAACTCAATCAAATTTCAAACCACTGTTCACAACCCGATTCTGAAATTTTTTTGTGTGACAATATTATAAAAACGAATGCTTATTTCTTCACAAATTGACATTCTTGGCTAACGGCGGGACATTAAAGGTAGTACATAATAAAAATAAAAGTAGGTAGGGAAATTTGTTTGTAGTAATTTTAACTACAGAGTGTAACTGCAGTCTCATTGAGTACTTACTAAAGAAATTACTTCTTCTTTTCATTTCGGGGGGATCAATCCCCCTTGATCCCCCCCCCTGGCTACGGCCTTGCTTACACCCCGCGCAAGTGGCGAGTTAAATGCTATATGACAATTTCTTCCAACTAAACATTGTTTCCATCCCAGAGTGCCAGAGAAATGAATTTTAATCAATTTCTCCTCTACTGGGGTTCGAAACCAGAACGCTCGCGGCTCACGGCGGCGGCGGGCGCGATTAATAGTCTTGTTAATGTTGTCATTCTACATAAAATGACAGTCTTCTTAATGTTGACATTCTACACAATATGATAGTCTTCTTAAAGTTATAACTCTACATATTATAGTCTTCTTAATGTTGTCACTCTACATATGATAGTCTTGTTAATGTTGTCATTCTACATTATATTATGAAATTCATATGTAATTGATCGATCATAAATATTTTATTTTTTATATCGCTATTGATAATGAGCACAACATATTATTTTTAAAACCTATTTTTTATAAATACATGTACCTACCTACCAAAGACAAAAACATTAAATATATTTAATTTATTAATTTTCAGCTTGGAGCTAATGGATATTCATTCATTATCAACAACAACGGCCACGTATTGTATCACCCAGATCTACGACCACTGGTAATACTTTAGATTATTTACCACTTTATAATGATTATTTTTTATTTAATTAATTATACATAATAAAGAATATGCTTTAGAAATATATTCAAGTTCCTACAAAATGAACACACAATTTTATAAAAACTATCAAAACAATTTTTTATTTAATTATCAATAAGTATGAATGTATTAATGTGTATGAGTACGAAATAATGTATGAATGTGTATGAACATAAATAAAATGAAAATTGTATGTCACGAAAGGGAAGCATGGTATTCAAATCTTTCTGCCTACCCTAAATAGGGAAATACATAAATTTGTACATATTTTTGGTAATTTTAGGTTATTTTTTTCATAGTGAAACAAATTTCCTTTAACTTATTTAATTTGCAAGTTTTATTTTTCTTTGAAAAATTTATTTTTTCTAAATATTTATTAACTACGTTTTTCTTTTCTGTTGCAGTATAACAATGAAGAGGTAAGTTTATTCTATTCATATATTTGTAAAAGCAGTAAAGTATATAGTCCTTTATATTTTGAAATATACAAATAAAAAACATACTTATTTATATAAAATTAATAAAAAGAATAATCGACCTTTGTGGCTCAATAAATCAGACATTTGAACTGATACAGAATTTCACAGATTTCAGCGATGAATGCACAAATTAAATCCATTATCTAATAAAAGGACAAAATTCAAAATGTTGCCAAGGATTGAAAATAATGTTATTCACAAAAATGTCCCATCATAAATCTTCATTTTAAATAATAAGAGCCTACCTAATTATTTTATGTTTTATTTCAGTATACTGAAACTCTTCGCCCCTTGTACAGCAGTGTTGATATAACTGAAATGGAATTATCTGAGCAAGAGGCAACTCCTCGTGAAAATCATTCTCTATTATTAGATGTAAGATTTTAATTTAAAACCTAATAGGTAGTTGAATAATATCTGAAAAATATCGAGCATTTAATTCTTCTGATTCAACCATATTTTTGTCAATTACTTTATTAAATCTTGTTATATTGATTCTTGCTACTAAAGTATGTCCTTTATGTGAGTTCTTGGTTTTCCTTTTATTAAAAAATCACAAATTCTGATCAATTTTTTGATTACCTTTAAATATATCCTATCTTTAAATATTATTTTATATTTTCTTTATAATCGTGATTTTACTGGATCTTTCCTCATTAATTTGAATTTATTACATTCATACAGTTACGAAGTGAAATGATTGAACAAAAAGAAGGTGAAACAGAAGTCGCAATAAAAGTACACTATGAAGATATGAGACGGGTTTCAACAAGACGACAAAGGTACTTTTACGGACCCATAGATGGCACCCCTTTTTCATTGGCTGTGGTATTACCAGATGGCTACGGAATGTATGAGCTTCTGGCTGAACAAGAATTACGCCACAGTCCAATAAATGGTACTCATTTTTTGGATTAACTTTAATATCTTATTATCTTATATATTTTATTTAATTTTTCGTAAGTAAGATGAAAATAATCGTAAGTAAGATGAAAATAAATGCCCTAAAGTGGTTCGGCCACATAGAAAGAATGAGTGATGACCGTCTGACAAAAAAAGTATAGAAGGCTGATAAAAGAGGAATGAAAAGTAGAGGTCGGCCAAGAAAGAGTTGGCACGATCACATAAATGGGATTTTGAAAGATGGAGATGTTAGAAGTAAGAATAATAGAAGAGCGTGTATGAGACGATGTATGGACGTGAATGAAGCGAGGAATGTATGTCAAGAGAGAGGAGTCTGGCGTTCGGTTCTCTCTGCCTACCCCAAATAGGGAAATGGCGTGATGGTATGGTATGGTATGGTATTATTTAATTTTTTATTGAACTCCATTGTATCCAGCTTTGGCTACCCATGTTTTAGACTGATTTTGCTTTCTTTTTTTATAAATAATACAATAAATGTAACATATTACATTATTGAAATCAAGTTTTTTGCTTTATATAGCAATAAACCCTATTTAGAGTGATATATTAAAATCAAGTTTATAATTTTGAAATTTGCTAATGTTGCAAATATAATAAATAACTGGTGGAACGCTAAAAAAATAATTAAAAAAATACCAACATCCAAGATGAATATTTTTTCAATAAATATAGTAAAAATTGATTATTAGATATTTCTAATTATTGTCATTGTTATTTTACAGTTACTGAATACTTCAAGGGTGACAACTGGAAAGTACACCCTGATTGGTAAGTTGTATACTTTTTTAGATTATGCAGAATTTACTACAAATAAATTGAAATACCTATTAAATGAAACAATTCTATTACAGGGTTTATTGTGAATACAACTCTGCATCAGAAATTAACTTCCAAACAGCTGAAGAACGACTTTTACACTTCCTGGCGAGAGCAGGAAGACCAGGATGGAAATGGATGTCATTACGACCGAGATCACCTTCCAGATCGGAACACCATCATTTCAAAAAGCAAGAAAAGGATTCTTATTACTGTGAGTATTAAAATGGAATTAAATAATAATCAATATAATAAAAAAGAATAACATTTATTTGCGATGTGTCTATTCCAAATTCTAGTGATATTAAAAATCATTTGATAAAAAATAAGTAAAAACACCGCTTTAGGTAACAAGATTGAGTATTCTCATAAAATAATATTTTTTATTATAATATAAGCCACTGGTAGTATTCCAAAATCGTTAGCCATAATTTAGAAATTTTTAATGTTTTGAGAGATTTTACATGTTGAAAAAATAATTAAAATGCAAAAAAGGGTACAAGGCATGCCTTTTAAGTTTTGTTGTTTGAAGATAATAACTACTAGAATTTTATAGTATCGTTTATTGTTTTTCATAGTATTCACCACGTAGTTTGATACACTTTTTCGTTCACTCGAACCAGTTATTAAAACATTTATTCCACTCCAAAGTAGGGGTGTTCAATATGGCTGTATTGAAAGCGTCGTCTGCTTCTTCACTGTACTGGAACCTTTGATCACGAAGATTTTTCTTAATTTTAGGAAATGTAAAGAAATTGTAAGGGGTTAGGTCAGGACTGTATGGAGGATGGTCAAGAACGTGGCCACCATCTTCTTTGAAGTGCTTCAAAAGCGAACAACTTTAGTCAGCTTTAGCTCGTCTTGGAAGACCCAGACTGTGGATTTTTATTTGGAATCAGGATTGTAGGCATAAATCCAAGACTTGTCACCACTGATGATGTCGTAGACGTGATTTGACTCTCCTCGGTTGAACCTTTGAAGAGTTTTCTTACACCATCTGACGCAGGCCACCTTATTATCGTCGGAAAGCATATGCGGGATCCAACGACAAACTAGCTTTTTCCCACCAAGCGCCACATGCAAGATCTTCTGAATGGTTGTCCCTGAGATGCCTAATAATGCCTCTATCTCTTGATATGCCACATGACGATCTTCAAGAATTAGTTGTCTCACAGCAATGATGTTTTCTTCAGTGAGGGCGAAATTTGGACGTCCTTCACGAGATTTTTCACTAAGACTGGTATGTCTACACTGAAATACTCATAAATGGAGAACACAGATGTTAGCCCTTTCTACGCTGAAATACACATAAATGGAGAACACAGATGTTAGCCCTTTCTACGCTGAAATACACATAAATGGAGAACACAGATGTTAGCCCTTTCTACGCTGAAATACACATAAATGGAGAACACAGATGTTAGCCCTTTCAAAACACTGAAGCCGCGTTAGGCGTCCTTTAAAGTTGTAGAAAATTATTACACGGACATTTACCTTAGTAAGATTCATTTTCGTACGTGACTGTACATGACCTGATAGATTCAAAACGACACAATGACTAAACAATAGCATTAATCCTAGTACTTTCAATTGTTTTGAGATTCTAAATTCAAACAAATTTGAATATCAAACAGTTCCAAATTCAAAGCTGCCGGTAAATATGTAATACATCATGTAGAATCGTTAAAGACTTTTCAAAGATTTATTTATATTCAGGAATTACATAGTAGGATTGATAGGTAATATAGCGACCTCCTCAGGGCCAAATTCTTTGATATGTTATCAGGATGAGCTTGATCAGTAGTTGGATTCTATTTTGATCTTTTAAAAATTTTACACATTGGTCTGCTAATTATTTTGAGGAAGTGCATAATGGTAATAATAATAATTGAGTAAAAAGTTAATTGTTATTAATAAACCGAACAATGCCGTGAAAAACAATTAAAATGTATGTTTCCCTCATCCAGTGACCAAAAATAAATATATTATTTTAATTTCAGGTGATAAAACACTTCTTCAGTCCTTAGTTAGAGATGCAATGGTAATGGAGGGACTAGACGCTAAACCAAGTCATACAGGACACAAACAGTAAGGATTTTTATTCTATTTATAGTAAAATATCTTATTATAACCAAAAAATATTTTTTTACTGATTTTCAATGAAAATGAAATCAGAGGTTATCTTTTGAAAAGTTTGTATGTAACTTAATAAAATTCTTAAAAGTCCTTTAGCAAGTTATGAAAATAAGTTTAAATATTCTGAAAATAAAAAAATTGACTATTTTTTGTATAATTAAAAGTTAAGAAGTTTGATGTTGATTTAGCGATTTTTATACATTATTCTTTTTCCTTATCAGATTTTCTGCTCTATTAGAAAAAAAGTCCAATAAAATTTGGTGTTATTCAGCCTAAATGTCAATAACAATATTATATTATAATGCTTTTCAGTACAATTATACAAGTGGAAAATTTGTAAATATATAAAAACACTTATTGATATTTGTAAAGACAAATGTCCTAAATGTCTCACTTGCATGATTTATTATTATATGAATATCGCCTGTCTTTGATGAATGTTTACTAATGCACTATATGTCTATGCACCTCATTTAGCCCGATAGCCACGTTGATGGCTCTTCTCAGCAGGTAAAGTAAAATGAATGTGATAAATAATAATTCAGTCCCCATGCATGTAACTTCCCTTTCACTATAATATTATATAAACCTGGATTTGTGCCAAACCATATCACAGTAGTTAAGTCCACAAATTTATTTGTATACAAAGAAATGTAATATATAAAAGTATATTAAGCGGTGATAGCCCAGCGGTAATGTCGTCGCCTCACGTGCGTGAGGTCGACTGTTCGATTCCAGGCGGGGCACACACCTCTGGATTTTTAAAAAATTTATGTGCGGATTTATATCACTAGCTATATATAGCCATGATCCAATTTGTCTGGTTTCCTTTTCTGAGGGTTACGAAGGTCAGATGGCAGTTGCTTCAATGTAATAACCAGACTCGCCAATTTCAGGATCATGGTCAAAAGCGTACCCCGATAGAAACGGTACAAAAGCGCAAAGAAAGAAAAAAGAAAGAATATCATGCAGTAAACAATTTATTTACAACTTATATACAAATTGCATTATACTTTTTTTCTTCAATAACTTATGTTATCTTATGCTGGCCATACACGTAACGGTATACCTGTCAGGTTTACCTGTTTTCATCACCCGTATAGGTAAACGGCAATGTTTATGTTATAAAACTGTACATATATATGTGTACAGCCCAGGTAAACCTGTCAGGTATACTATTGTGTGTATGGCCAGCATTAAACCATAACTCTCTATGGATTTCAAAACACTTACATAACTTCTCACCGAGTGAATGAATAATATTTGCAGAGCAGTATTGATATTTTTGGATTTACAAAGCATAAACACAGTATTTTTCATACTTTATAACTTGCTGGAAAATAGAATACCTGCTCCCATTATACATATTTAAAAAAAATCAATATCCAAATCCCTTGTCTGTTTTAAAATCCTACCGATAGAGTAAATTAATTCTTTGTGAAAAATATAAAATATCATGATGCAGAATTTATCTGTAGTACAAAATAATATATAATGTTATATGGGTGCTAGGTTCCCGGCTCGTACGGACGTGCTTGCACTACCACACGAGACGGAAATCTACCAACAAGGCCCTGAAGATGCCTGCTGAGATTCAGGCGAAACGTCGGTTGACGACTGATCTTCCCGAGGATCAGTATCTGCCGCGGGTTATCCCCAAATAAATCTTTACTAACATTTATAATATATAAATATATACAAACTTTAAGTTTGTTTGTTAGATGGGGCAGAATGGTTAACGCGCTGGGTTAGTAATCCAGTGGTCGCGAGTTTTTAATTCTGCCATGACCAATTTCGTTCATTTATGCTTCGTTTAAGGAATGTGTTAGGGTGTATATATTATGTACTTGTTACATTCTTCATTTTCTCAAAATTATATTTTTCATTGCTGTAGAAAATCAATCAAATTATAATGGAGTATAATATATCAAATTATGTAATTCAATCATTTTCTGTAGGTAAATGATACTGTGTTCACATTTTAAAATTGGCAATCAAGAGGAATATCATTGTAATGTGTACTAAAAATAGCTAAGTGGATTACGTAAGTAAATTAAATTTATTTATATGACAATAATATTATATTTTATGTAAGTAAATGTTTTTCAGCGCTTCCTCCTGGGATTTTTTTACAATTTTTAATGTTGTCGACAAATCAAAATCATTAAACATATTGAGAGTCAAAAAGTTGTGTGATGTAAAAAGTATTATAATAAAAAAAAAACACATAATGGTTGGAAGAAATTGCGATTAGGCAATAAGCCCGCCAGTGTACTAATTATATATACAGAAAGTAAATAAAAATAAATAAATAATATACTTTTTTTGTCTACAATATAAGTAAGTGCTACTCGTAGGAACAAAATAGGATATAAGACATTAGACGGAGGTGACATTAAGAAGCATATGTGTGATGTTCAAGGATGTATAAAAGGCGAACCAATTATTAAAGTATTAAATAATATGAACTGTGGTTTATGTTAAAAATATTTTTGATTTGTAAAAGGCTAAATGTTATTTATAAGTATACCTGATTTTTTGATAAACATTCATATATGAAAAAATAAAATTCTTGATTTTTGCTGTTTCTTATTTAAAATAATTTTAAATCTGACTCTCAACATTTTTTAAAAGACCTGAAAATAAATCATTTGATTTGTCATAACATTTCCTACCTTAAATAAATACCGTTTTTATGACGAAATAAAGAAATAATTCTTTTTCAGGCAAGGATATCAAATGTTTGGTGTAACATTGTCATTTGTTGCCACTAGAAGTGGATTACTCAGATGGACTGAACATGTACCACGAAGCCCTGACTCTACAGAACCGTAAGATAATTCTATATTTACTAGTTGGATGTAACACATGAGATATAACTGTCGATGTATATTTACCTAAAGTTGAATAAGTCAAATCAAACTATAAAACCTGTAATCCTAATTATTAGATATTTTAGTAAATTGTGTTTTCTTTACTATAACAAAGCATATAAGTCAGGATAAGATAATGTGGTGTTCAGACTTTTTTCCTATGCGGAATAGCGTGTCCAGACAATTGTATGAAATGTTCTACTCCTAATTATGAGCTCATCCATACACATATAACATATATATATATATATATATATATATATATATATATATATATATATATATATATATATATATATATATATATATATATATATATATATATATATATATATATATATATATATATATATATATATATATATATATATATATATATATATATATATATATATATATATATATATATATATATATATATATATATATATATATATATATATATATATATATATATATATATATATATATATATATGCTGCACTTAAAACCATGCACTTTTGACCTGCTCGTACAAAAATGTTCCTTCCTTGACTTTTTACTTTGTCAATATGTTAAGATAAATAAATTCTCCTGAACAAATCGACAGTTGGATTGTATTTTAAATCTTGTAAAAAATAAAATGTACCTTCCCATTAGATGGCAATTGACTTCATATCATAACTTTTTGTTTTATACATTGTCACCCTTCAATAAAAATGAACAAGTATTCATATTACTAGTTACATGTAACACATGAGATCCAACTGTCGATAGCGATAGTATGTATAGTTGAAGAATAAGTACCAAAATATAAACCCATTAATATAAATTATTTAATATTTTAAGATATTTGGTTTTCTATAGGTACAACACATGTACCTAGGTATGTATGTCAAGATAGGATAGTATGGAGGTCAGTCCTTTGATCCTACCCAGAATGTGAAAACAGCATGATGGTATGTATGTATGTTTGGAGATTAGTATCAAACTATTAAGTCTTCTTAGATATTGTGTGTAGGCTACTTCCATACAAATTGTATGAAACAATGTCGTCACTAAATTAAATTTTTATAAAAATTGTTAAAAAAAAATTGCGATGTGCTGATACAATTTTAAAATTTTTTATAGAAAATTAAATTTTCTAGTTGGGTTGTTTCGGCTTTTTCCAATATTTTTAATAAATTTGGAAATATAGGCAGTTAAACTCATAAACTTATCATAAAAAAATATTTTTCTTAATAAAAAATGTTTAAGAAACCCTGGAATTTTTTTAAAAAAACTAATTTGAGATTTTGTATTTGTCTATGTTTATACCAATTTTCAACGTTCTAGCTTTTATGGTTTCTGAGATATATGGAAAAATAAACCAACATTTTTAAAGTTGATAACCCCTGACTGAAACAAAAATTCACAATTCTGAGTATAAAAGTTTTGCAGGCCTATAACTGTTTATATATTCTGAAAATTTGGGCTCTGTAAATTGAGCGGATCAAAAGTTATAAGGGGGGGGGGCGGACACACATACACACACACACACACACACACACAGACACACACACACACACACACAAAACTCACATAAAATGTTCTACTCCGAATTCTGAGTAAATCCATGTATGGGAACATATATGCTGCGAGGCCTCTAGTTGGTGTTATTAGCATGCAAAAAGTCCACTACGCCATACAAAATTTTCCTTCGTACACGCATCTTGGCTTAATAATGTCGATTCATTCAGAGAATTGAATTCTCATGAACGAATCGACAGTTGGATAAAATAAACATTTCATTTTATTTATCAATTAAATAATTATTTTATTTGCTTGCATAATGCATACATTACCTATATTTGAAAATACTTTTTGTTTATATTTTTAGACACTTTAGCGAAATATATCAACGGGCATTTGATGCATCATGGTACAAACGTGCTGTGGACCATCATTCTGTAGAACCAGAGAGCTTCGTATTTTCTGTGCCGTTCAAGGATCCAGGTGTAGCCACAGATGATGCAGAACCATTAGTTCTGGCAACTCATGCAGTATTTGTAGAACATCGAGGTCATAGAGCACCTGCAGCTGTTGTTGGTTTACACTTCCAACTACATACTTTGGCTAAACACTTTGTCAATATTACCTCAGCTGTAAGTCATATAATTCACCTACTGTACAGCTTTAGCTAAAAATTGAATTCAATAGCAGTCTGTCCAAATATGTTTTAAGACCTTATCCAAATATTCAGCAAAATGTATGCAAAATTGTTCACTTAATTTAAATTCTATTTATCTGAGTATCAAGTAATAAAATTTAAAAATACATGTTTACTATGTATTAGGTATGTGATGTTCCCATAATACATAGTAAACATTTGTGCATGTAAATAAATTCATGATTAATAATTAGGCTTATTTAATTTTATTTTCACATTTATTTAAATTAAAAAAACAAAGATTTCTAAAGTAATAAATGTAGAATGAAATCTCTGAAATTTCAAAATATTCTTATATTTTATTTTAATGATTCTTTAGAACTAATTATATATGATGGATAATTTCACTATAGATAATTTCAGACTCTTTTAAACACTATGGTTAAATGTGATATTTTTTTTACATAATTGAAAACAATTGTGAATCAAATCTTCATTTAGAAATAACAAGTATTACTTGACATACCTTACCTTACCAGTTACCAGTCGTCATCCTTAATGCTGAGGCTCGTGGCTATCATGTAGCCTGCTGCGGACCATTGCTCTCCAGGTCATCCTATCACAGCTGCCAGATAGATAGACGGCTCTATGGAGTGACATATCAGGAACATTTTGCCTTATTTGGTCAGACCAACGCATCGGCGATCTGCCTCTCGGTCTTATACCAGGTGCTTCTGATCATAATCAGCTTTTCAAGGCTGTCTTCCCCTCTACGAGGTGTGTCCCAAAAACTTGAGGGTCCGTTCAAAACATAGAGAAGACAATATCACCGTGATGCAAAGTTCTTGAAGAGTAGAGATGTTTGTTCTTCTTGCTGTCTAGGGAATTTTTAGCATTCTTCTCCAGCACCACGCGTCTATTCTGTCTATCTCTAGCCCATAGAATCCAAGATTCCACTCCACAAATAAAAATGGAGAACACGAGTGTACGCACAATCTTAACCTTCAGGTTTCTGGATATAAAAAAAACAAACACATTACTTGACAAGTACTTAAAAATGGATTAGCAGTCTCAAGTCTTCAAATTAAGGTCTTGTAATTATTCTAAAAATCTATTTTTAAATATAATCCTTAAAAAGCAAATTAAAATTGATAACAACTCATTCTAGTGCACTGGAAGTGGTAACTGTAAGAAAAACTGTGCATCTCAGGATTTAGACTGTTACATTCTGGATGACAATGGTTTTGTAATACTCTCTGAAGAGACTAGTCACACGGGACAGTTCTTTGGACAAATTGATGGAACAATAATGGATTCTTTAGTGCAAGATAGAATTTATAGAAAAGTACCACTTTTTGATTACCAAGGAAGGTGTCCAAATGGCAAAAATCCTTACAGCGCCAAAGGAAATAATCTTATGGTAAGTTAACATGGTAACAAAGTATTTATGTTTCATTATTGTACATATATTTATTTTTTAAGTAAAAACAACACTATTACCTTAAATCTCTTTGAGTTGTTGTAATTCAACCTGCCTTATGAAATATGTAAAGTTTTCTGTGATTTAGGGAAAGAAGTGTTGTTGGTAAGGCATTTAATTTAACACTTATATCTTTTAGCCAACACGTCCTCTTCAGTGGTTTATGAACTGGACTTGGAAAACTATAGCAATATGGTTTCCACTATGGGATACAGCAACTGCAAGAGCACATTCTTATGCACAAGATGATAGTGAGTTCCATGAATTTTTAAACTTAATCTTAGAAGTTATGTTTGCTTATCTGATTAAATTAATTTCCAATATTTCACAAGTATCATGCTTTTTTTATGAATATCAAAACATTACATTACGGCTTTCTTATCAAAGCATAAATTTCAAGAGAAATTTATTCATTCATTGAAATTACTATAAAATTCAAAAATCAAACACTAAGACGCGAGATACACGGACTGCTTGTAGGTCGGAGTCAACTCCACTCACGAATGTTGCTGAGTCATGACATTCCTCTATTTTGCCCTTGATAATTATTTGGAGCAGCCTGTACCTTTTGCCTCGCAGAATGTGACCTAAATATGATACCTTTCGTCGCTTAACTGCCCAAATCCCAAAAAAATATAAATCTCAAGCATAGTTGAAGAAATCCCTAAAATCTTATTTTGAAATATCCATGTAACATACAATACTTCTAAAAATACAACATAATAATATTAATTAGTAATGAAATAATTATTATAATTGCAGCATCTTATTCAGATCCAGCTTATGGTGAATATGAAGACCAAGAAGAGAACTATCCCCCCCTGGAGGAGCTGCCACCTCCGGTAGTACCTCCTCTAGCACCGGAGCCCCCTCCTCCTCCCCCGCAACAGCCAGCACCCCCTCCACCTCCTCTACCACCCCTCTCTAATCTTCCTCCCACAACTGTGGGTGTAGCACCAGGTACCACAGGAGGGGTCAGAGCATGCGACAAGCGAACTGACCTCTACGTGCTGCAAGCTGAAAGGCTCAACATGAGCCAACCACTCAAAGGAAAACTAACCAACTGTCATGTAACAGGGTGTGAAAGGTAAGCATATATAAACACATGACATTAATATATGGGTATTAATACATTGTACAATATTTAACCAAAACTCAGAGTCCCAACCATTTATAATGATTTATGAAGTTCACTAGAAGACTAGTTCAAAATTTTTTTCAACTAATTTCTCAGTCAATAAAATGTAAAAATTATGTTGTTTCAATTGTTCACTAACAGTAAAATTCAGAACTAGTAGAAATATATCACCAATGATTTTTTTTTTGACATATGGGATGTATTTGTCTGTTTATGCCACATAATATTTTTAAGAACATTAATTAGGCTGCAGTTCAATACTCCAGAGCAGTCCAGTATGTCAAAATAATTTGATACAATTGTTTAATATTACTGATTTATTTTCTAGGCCATTTAGCGTCCAAAAAATACCACACAGTAATCTTATATTACTGGTGGTGGACACACTATGTCCATGCGGAGTGAAGCAACTGGGTACAGGGGCCAGAGAACTGCCACCATCTCCTTGCAGAGCTGGAACTCATTCCAGGCGCAGGCCACATAAATGTATCAACTACCATCCAGAGGTAATCAACATAACAATATGCATAAATATGGATTATTCTGGTAGTGCATCAATAACCAATATAATTTTTTATAATATTTAAGAGTAAACTAAACTTTGTATAGAATAGTAGTTGAATAGTTATTAATCCAAAAGCAATATTTTTTAGCAGTCATACGCAGTCGGAATTATGTTTTGGAATATTCAATCGGAATTTGAATTTCTATATAAAGTCGATTCGGATTTTTATTTCTCCAACTTTGTATGGAAATTCATGTTCTGATCTGATATTACGAAACGAAATTCAGACTGTGTGTGACTCTTACATCAAATATCCGCCAAAACTACTTTACTTAACCAGGAGTGGGACTAATATGGAACATTCACTTTTTTTTTCTTTTCTAAAAAAATGGTAAAAAATAATAGAAAATATGATATAATGTTTATTTTTTATTTACTCTACAGGGCTTTTTATAGCAATTCGAAAAACATATTTTGAATTACGCGCTAAAATGGTCCATTTGGGTCGTGAAATGAGTGACGTCACACATCATAGTGGATGTATTTTTCAAATGCATGTCATACATTTTGTTCACGACTTGTTGATTTTGTTCACGTTCAATGAAATCATATTTAAGATGCTAAAAATGTATATTTTAAATATTATTCGGATTCAAGATGTATTAATACGACTGTAATATTCCCAGTCATAAAATTCACATGTTTTTAACCTTAGATACTCAGTTATATGTTTTCACCAAATAAAAAAATTTCAAAATTTATTCGCAGTCAGCGGAGAGATTTTTCAACGACAAAATTGCGAAAACTATGATTGTTTATTTTTTTAACTAATCATATGTTTGAAACATCCTAGTTTCTATATATAAAATAAAAATGATAGAAAAACAATATGTTTGCGCCAAAAAAACATTTTAAATTAATGTCAGATAATACAAGAAATATGTAGGTACACAGAACAGAGAATCTAGTCGCGAATTGGCTGCCGATAGAAAGAAATGGAATAATATGTGTAAAAAGAATAGATTCTGTTCAGGTCGGTTGCAATAATGAAATTTCGGCTCAGCACGTTAAAATTATTATTTCATTCGAGTTTCTTCCATCAGAAAGAGATGTACTAATATACCCATGTACGCGTAATAAGGACAATACAAACGAACGTCACGTCGTCAAAAACAAATGCACTTAAGTTTACTTCCATGTTATCTGTGCATGTGACAAGGATAGATAGATTCTGTTAGTGGGTCTAGACGTGACAAATAATATTATTTTATTACATCCAAACTTTGGCAATTTATATTATTAAGAATCATGTAGTTATTTAATGCACAGTACTTGTATATGTGCTTAATTAATTTCAAATCATAATACAATCAATATCCCGATAGCAAATATCTTCAATTATATTTTAAAACATTGACCTGTGTATTTAGACACCGCGAAGTGCAAAAGTCCAGATTATCCATAAAAAAGCATCAACGTTTGAAGCGAACGCGACGACCTCTCTTTAAGAGGCTGCCATTGCAAACGCTCCCGCGATGTTTAGGTATAAATCTAGTTCCAAATCTTGCTCAGCGCGGCGCTCGTGTCGGCCGCACAGAGTTGAAAAGTTTCCAGCCCATGCCATCGAGTATTTCAACACGCGACACCAGATAGTGATCAATGCAAGAAATTTTACATTGGTACCTACATTCATACAAACATTTACATAAGGTAGGTACTTTTTATGACAATATGCCTAATTCTGTTGTGTTATACACTGTCTACCTGGCATTGCATCTTCATCGGTAAATATTTTTATTATGGCATAGTAGGTCATGATTTTTGGAGAAGAAATATAAAATATTATCTTCGCAAGAAGACAATATCATTTTTTTCAATAGCATGCAATAAGAACAATTATATTACTCTTCCTATTTTTCCTTTTGGTACACTTGGGTTCTATTTCTCAAACTATAACTTATTCATTTTTTTTACCTTTCTTGATATAATATTATTTTTAATAAGAGGAAATAATATATGTTCAAAATAAAGAAAATAGTAAATAATATTTTTTTTAAATAAACAATATATAAATTAAAAAAAATATTTCCTAAATAATACAAGCAAATTAAATCTATTCCTACATCGTGTACTTACAAACACACATACACAAATAGAACAGATAATGGAGACTTATTTAATTTTATTTTTGAAGCATTATTTTAACTAGAAATATAATTTTGAATTTTTCATTGATTTCTTATATGCATCAAACTGACAGTTTGAAAATAACAGTCAAAGGAAATGGGTGGATAATACCAAAGTATACAAATTTTAAAAACAAGAATACATATGAAAACCTAATAATAATACAATATCAACATTAGTAATTGGGAAGTACTATTCATTTCATAGGAAATAATAATGGATGTAGAACATAAAACAAATTAGAACAGCATTTATTTTAATTTATCGTGTATGACGCTCGGTTTTCTCTGCCTACCCCATCAACAGGTACATAACATAATGGAATTGATCAATGTTTGCATGTGTGAATGTTTGTGAAATCCTATTGTGGCTATTATTTAAAGTTGAATTTATTGTGTATGGCACTCGGTTTTCTCTGCCTACCCCAATAATAGGTACCATGACGGAATGTAATTTATCTTTGTATTCATGTGTTTATGTTTATGAAATCCTATTGTGGCTTTTATCTAAATTTGAATTTATCGTGTATGGCGCTCGGTTTTCTCTGCCTACCCAAATAATAGGTACATAGCATGATGGAATGTATATATGTATGCATGTTTGTATGTTTGTGAAATCCTATTGTGGCTGTTATGTTAATTTAAATGTATCGTGTATGGCGCTCGGTTTTCTCTGCCTACCCCAATAATAGGTACATAACACTAAGGAATGTTTCTATGTATGTATGTGTGTATGTTTGTGAAATCCTATTGTGGCTATTATTTAAATTTGAATTTATTGTGTATGGCACTCGGTTTTCTCTGCCTACCCCAATAATAGGTACCATGACGGAATGTAATTTATCTTTGTATTCATGTGTTTATGTTTATGAAATCCTTTTGTGGCTTTTATCTAAATTTGAATTTATCGTGTATGGCGCTCGGTTTTCTCTGCCTATCCCATCAATAGGTACGTAATATTGATGGTATGTATGAACAATATAAAAAAAAATATTATTTTGTATTTTAGACCTTCCCGCTTTTAGCGAATGAAGTTCGTTTTTCGATCATTCCAAACGGTCAAACGTGACAAAAATTGACACAAAGGACACGTCCGTTCAGTTCGGCCGTCAGCCGCTAACTGAATATGGAAATTAAAAACAAAAAGGGTAATTTTCAATTAATAAATATCATATGAAATTTATTTTTTTTAAATTTTTTTTTTCAATGATTTATATAGATAAAGGTTTAATTATTATGTAGATTTTTTTTTATTCAGTTTCATTTCTCAAAATGTGTGTTTTTAGCGCTTTGAAAATCAACTTTTTCTTGCCAAATTATGTATTTTCGAAATCAAAAAAATCGATATTAATATTAACCTTTTGAAAAAAGTTACAAACATACTTTTACGATAAATATACGTTAATATTATTTTTGCTAAAAATAAGACTATATATTTCACAGGTTTTTCAAAATATGTGCACAAAGACAACACAAATTATTAAAGTTTGAAAATAGGTTTTCGAAAAAGGGTTATATAGCAATTAAAAAGGAAATTTTAAAAAATGTGAAAAATATTTTATCTCGACAAAGAAGTAGTCTTTCGATTGGTACTAAAAAAAAGAATTCTACGATTTTTAATATCCGAGTGTTATGTACCGAAAACTGCGTAAAAATGTGCTTTTTCAAAATTTGCGATGGCAGCTCGTTAAGGTTACGTCCGCTTTTGGGAAAATCAGCGAAAGCAACTCTTTCGCTCAAATTAATCCACCGCAATCAGAGTAACCCAGCTGACTCGGTCCGGTAGAAAACCGGCTATATAACGTCCCCAATAGACCGAAATATAAGCCGATTAACACAAAGACCGATCGCTTTCTGTCACTCTAATGACGTAGGAAAATTTGAGAATATAACGTCTACAACAGAGACGTTAGTTGCTTCTTTTCCCGACTAATAATTGCTGGCTTTCGTTGAAGCTACAGTGAAGTGCAAAGCGAGTTGGTCGTAGGTGAACCCTTGCAGGTTCTCCAACTGCTATAGGCTCAACCACCACCGTCTGGTTACGAACCTGTCTCAAGGGAGAGACAGCGTTCGTTCAAACACAGCACGGCTGGGAGCTAAATTATACGACTGGTATTTTTGCCAGTAGGTACAAATAATGAATATAAACTACTGATATTGTGGTCAGTACAAATAAATAACATTGGGCTTATCTCAACTATCGAAACCCAAAACCCGCGATTCTCTTTCAAACGTCCACCTAGGTATTTCTGGTAAATCTAAGGTATCGGTTATAAATTAAAGACAATTTTCGTGTTCTTCCAGCCAATACTGGAAGATTGTTTACTGAAGACTACCGAAGACTGACTGAAGACTAACTTATTTAAGGGCAAACAATCCCTTTTATACTCATATGTCAACAATAACATGCCACGCAGTGGCGTACACAAATTATTATTTTTATTATTATTTAATTTTCATATGTTTCAAATTACATTCAGATTCAAGTTATATCCTGATGAGACAATGAACATTCATAAGAACAACGTCTGCAGATCATGATTCTGTATTAAATTAGTTTGAAATCATGTGATAACCATTTCAAAATACTACACATGAAAATATATAAACGTTATCTGTCACACGCTCAATCACATCCAAGATGTTGGAGCCGAGTAACCGTTTATTAAAACAGATTTTAAATGAAAATTATATATAAATGCTGTCCTGCCACATGAAAAAAGCTCAACTCTGCTTTTGGATGTCACGTGACCAATCCTCACCTCAGTTATTGGAATGTCACGTGACCAATCCTCACAGTGAGTGAGGATGTCATGTGACCATTTATTTTAAATATGAATGTGTCAATACTACAAAAACGCTGATCGGTATTGACATAATTTTTATGGTTGTAAATCATAATATTTTTTCTGATCACTAATTACAGACATTGAACTCACAAACACCCACCATCTCATTAAACCAAGTAAGGTGATAATAACATAGTACCTATAAATTATATTTGCTAAGTACGAGACCAATTCCCTAAATAATATTTAATAATTAACAAATCACTCATTTATTATACACCAATGCATATTCTAGAATGTTCACTTGTTGACAAACTAATATAATGACGCAATATCATGCAGGTGTCTTTGTTTACTTATCCAAAATCTCGATGTACCTATTTTCAAATCATAACACACCTTAAAACTTGAATTAAAGGCCCTTGAGATTTGAATTAATCAAATTTTATTCGCTATTAATGATATCATAATTATAAACTACATGAAAAACTAACTTTTATCAAAATCCTACTATAAAAATTACAAAAACTGAATATACTCCATCAAAAAACGACAATTTAAATAAAAAAAAATAGCTTCAATATACATTAGTGGTCCTGATACACCAACATATCATAATTTTAAATCGAAAATATGATACCTTGAATCTCTGCGTATTAAGTTGATATTCAAATTCGTAATTATATATACGCAGCATTTTAAATAAACAACACGCGTGACCTCGTTTACGATTTTTACTACTGAACAATTTTTACCTATGTCAATGTCGTAGTATATTTTGCGCGCTAAACGTCATATGTCAAACTGACAGCTGTCACTTAAAATTAAAATGTCTCGTACTCAAAAACAAACTTAACCTAACATTTTCAAAACTTAAATTTAAAAATGTTCCGACCTTGCGACGTCCGATACAACGTTTGTTCATTCACCTTAATAGGGACATTGTCTGTTTGTCCTTTAACAAATCCCATATTACTTATATTGATAATTGAAATAATTATAATATTGGAAAACACTCAGTGAAACACTTCACGCTATAGACAAAATATGTCAAAATAAACTATCCATTGTGATGTGTGACGTTATAAAGTGATCAACCAATGACAGACCGTTTATAATTTTGATGAAAAATTAAATTTTTATAGTTAAATTGTTAATTAAACTGTAATATTTCACAGCTTTCGGGAGTATTTTTGTGATCGCCATTCTTTTTTACCTGTAAATCAATCATTTTTATTCATATCCCTCACACATGCATGTTCTCTATTATGTGCTTGCACTGCGACCACCTTTGATCTATTATGCTCGAGATGCATATAAAAATGTATCAAGCACAAAAAATATATAAAATATTAGTCTTTGTTTATAGCAATGTAATACTTGTACATTATGAAAGGCTAACTTACTTAAATACTTGTATCAGAGAAAAATTGTTTGATGTTCAAATTTTAAAATTAGTGAGCTATAAATATAGATTTTTATTATAATAATATACTAGATATATAGTACTCCGTGCAAAAAGTGAGTCATGGAATATAGCGCGTTTGACATTTTGGTTGGCAGCATATTTCAATTTTCCTTACTTTTCAACACATCCTAGATAATCGTTCTCTAAATCTTAGTAAAGAAAGTGTTTTTTTCGACAATTAAATCCAAAAACAATTCACATTAGTCGTTATTCTCTATAGAAAAACGATATGATATGCAAACCAAAACATCAAAAACTCCATGGAAAAATGCATCACTTGATTCATACAAAATTTGCTAACTACGACTTCTAGTATATTATAGCAAAAATCTATGGCTATAAATAGTATTTTCCTATTCAAAGCTATCTAATAATATTTTTTTAATTTTCAGGAGATAGAAATCCAACTCTGTGGCAGTTCTAACAGTATAATTATCTCAATGGGTTCATTATTTATGGCGTTCATAACATTTTTTGCAAACACGTGATCTTAATTGACATTATCATAAACTAAAATTCACATTTGAACACACCTCATATTGACATAAGTATAATAAAACATTGAAGAACGCACAGCCATTGCCTATTTGATAATATTATGTTTAACCAATGAAGTAGCAACTGAAAGTTCATTTACATTGTTTTATCATTCATCTATGTGAACAATCTCACTGTGAGTGATTTCGCAAGTAATGGAAGACATTGAAATATGCACAATTACAATAATATTATTGAATACAAACTATTTTTGTTTGAGTAAAAATAAATAGAAGTCATATTAGAATAATGTGTGATTGAGGAAATTGTGTCATCATGTTGATTTAGTAAAGATTTTATATTGTATGTGTATTTATCAAATGGATCAATATTGGATATTGTCATTTGAAATTAAATCCATTTTATCTTTGTTAAAACAATTTTGAATGTATAATTAACATAAATATTATAGGGATTTGACTTTCTAAAATATTTTCTTAATGTATTTGTGGAATAATTGTAAATAAAAGTAAATATTATTTTAGAAGCTAACTTAAAATTTTTGAGCTTTTTTGTATTTATGAATTACATAAACTTAAAAGCATTTAACATTAAAATTTATTAATGTTTTATACACTTCTCAATGCTTAAGCGATTTCTTCCATATTTTAATATATTATGTACTGTAAATAAATTACTTTAAGTGTCTGAATTGAAGTATTTTTGCCAATATAAAATAACATGGCAAATTTACAAAATATGTATTATTTTATCAGTTCAATTAAGCTTTGCATAATACATAAGAAAACAAATTGAATCAAAATTAATTTTCAAATATTAATATTTATACAATGTCAAATTATACTCATCAATTTTAGTCTATTCAAGCGCAACTTGTTAACAACAGATCATGACGTTATACGTAAAAACTTTCCTAACACATTCACAAAAAATGTGTAAAACATCTTGATTTTATTATTGACTCATTTTCATTATTTGTTATTGCTAAACAAATTCGAAGAAAAAAGTAAATATGTATTATGATACACCAAAGAATGTTAAATAACTTTTTTAATACATATTCCAGTACCATTAAATACATAATAATTATAATAATACAGGCTATTCTCTTGATATGAGACTTAACGATATGCATTTGAATAAATAAGTATTTGTGTATTTTACATGATGTTTTTACAAAACTGTTAAGAGGGAATTGTATCTATTAAAGCAGAATTCCATCAATACTTTTTATCAAATAATTATGTAATAGATTTTTATATAATGTGTATATATTTTTCCCTGTTTAATTTAATAGGTAGAAAACATTAATTTAATATGTTAATTGTAACATTTTCTAGAAAAGAAATAATGATGGAGTCTAAGAAATGCACCAAAGCACTTAAAATATAAAATTATTCGCACTATATGTTAATATTAACAATGTCGATTTGTCTAAATGGTTAGTTAAGGTAGTTTTCAAAGTTATTGATAATTTATATATGATACAAAGATGAAATTATTTTGAAATTGATTGGAAATTACATTTCAAAATTTTCCATTTTTACAATATTTTAAGTTTTCAATGGTTCTAAGATATTAAAGAACCCTCTGTATAAAGATAATCCTTTCTTTTGTGGTAGAGTTAATACTGTGCATTTGTATACAATGGTTGAGAATGAATGCAAAATGGACAAAGGATGTTTGAAAATAGATTAAACATATTGGTGTGTATAAATTAATAAACAATAAAAACTAGTTGAAGAGTACAATATGTATGTGCATTTTGGATATGTTTTGATGAATTAAAAGACAAAAATAGACATTAAAAGAAAAGTTATAGCTGGAAATGCAAATAGCATATAACTCTTAGTCATATCAGTTTCCAAAGGTACGAAGCTCAACTCGCCGTGTATTTTATATAACACCGTATAACACAATATTTGGTATATAAGTGAAAATTGGATGTAGCACCATATAATTGCCGTTACAATGAAATTAAACTGTTATCAAATGTGTATTTCAATATTGTGTATAGGAACATTATTAAATGGATGATTTTAACTAATGTAACATTAAAAAAATAAAAGATGAAAGGTAAAGTTTGATTAAAACAATGGTAGAATTATTGCAAGAAAAAAATACTGAAGGAAAAATTGACTATTGATCAACAGAAGGGCATTCAAGTAGCGTATGGATGTAAGACAAACTAGTAAAGTGTAGCATTTAGATTTTTCTACATCTGTATAGAATATATGTAGAATCCTTTTGAAGAATTAACTCCCAAAAGAAATTTCAGCATTTTTAAATCCCATAAGAATTATCAAAAAGCCTACAGAGTTGTGAGCTTGTGTGAGTTATGAAGGATGCCTACAGAAGCCCAGTAAGTATATACAACAGTCAGAATTGCACTAAAATAATTTATCATGCTCTAACCCAATTTTTAATTTAAATTACATGTTTTGATTTTAATTTATACTAATGACCTACCCTCTATCGACAGTATCAAATTTATATTTTTTGATGTGATGAAAATTAAGCTGTGAAAAGATTATTCGATTGGTTAGAGATTCTTGTATTGAAAATAAATGCTTACGCCAAATATTCAATATCTAGTTTGCATCTATAGAACAATATCTAACAATCTTGAAGCAGTTGCCAACTTTTTAAATTACCCAACCACTATTTTTTAAAAATGGTTTCTTATCCAACTGTCAATTTGTTCAAGAGAATTTATTTCTCTTAATAAATCGAATCACAATATCTACAGGGACACTCAATAGTGTGATACTTAATCTCCTTTCATACATACACACCATCAAGCTATTTCCATATTCGGGGTAGGAAAAAAGGACTGACATACATGTTTTTTATAGAAAACGAAATATCTTAAAATATTCAATAATTTGGATTTAAGGTAGTTTGGTATGTATTCTTCAACTATACATACTACCACCATTGACAGTTGGATCTCATGTATAACATGTAACTAGTTTTAAACAGATACTCAAATCCTTTGAATAAGTTGTTAATTCAAAATACTGTTCTAGAAATATAAAATTACTTTTTTTTCCACAACTTCAATGTGAATCTTTTTAAATAAACAATTTGATAATACACAATGATAAGATTAACTTAGTAATTGACTCGAGATTACAATCAACATATTGTGGTTTTAACATACATTATTTGAAAAAAGTCACCATTTCGACCCACTAATTTGATTTTTATTGAATTTATATAACATGTTTTTCATAGTATTAAAACATGTTATTCATAGATGTTATAGTGTGAATTTTGGAATTGATTTGATTGAAATATTTTTTTATTTTTACAATTACAATACATGTTTGAAATTTCATAGAATATTAATGAGAGTATCTTAATTTGAGACAAATGAAAGGAATTGAAGGAATAAGAAAGTATTACTATGTACAGAGAAATATCTTATGTCCAACTAATGTAATAAATAAAATATATTGATAATAATATCATAAATATGTAAAATGTCTCAGAGACAATAATGTTAAATATAAAATATTGTGAATTTTCCAATGTCCAAGTGAATGAAAACTACTGTTTTACCTATGTAATTCAATCAATAAATTAGTATTTATGTATTATGTAAAATAAATACATAACAAGATATGTTAAATACATGTTATTTTGTTCAATGTATTTAATAGACTCACAAATCTATAAAGTAATATTTCTTCTGACAATAATATGTAGTTTATAAAATGTTTCCTGAATTGAAACCCCTAATGTGGATGTTTTGGTTCTTTAGCACTTAATTTGTTATGTAGGTTTATTATATTTTTAGTATTCTCTTAAGACCGTGCATAAAATATTTTTATTCTAAATACTTTAATGTTAGCTTATTTAGAAAGATGAACGATGAAATTACAAAGGGTTGCTAAAGGTGATAGGTATTTCATTTGTGGAGGAGTATAGAGCCTTTTTATATAGCCAGGGTTAGCGCAACTTTTCTTATATTTGTGCCAGGTGATACCAGTATGTGTGACAACCAAAACATACATTATGTATTATGAAATAATAATCAATAAAGATTCCATCAAAATTATTATTGGGTATATATATTCCCATTTTGTTGTTTGATAAAAAATGTTGTCAATTTGTATTGATTGGTTAGTGATGAAAAAACAATAATAGGCAGGTATGGTGAAGTTATCACTGATATTGACATTGTAAAATTATAATAGGGTAATCTTTTAACAATACTCGTTAGATTTAATACACTATATTTTTAGAAAATACATTCAGGGTTTTGTCAAACTTTTTTTTTCACAATATTAGTACTTGTTTTTTTTATTTATTAATAAGAACACATATTCTGCAATACATATCACAAATGCATTTTATTACTCATGATCTTCCAAAAAGAATTATTTTTCAAGTATTGCCTAAATGTCAACTAAACATACCTATATAATATCTTTCAAAACATAAGGTCTGTTTTATGGAGCATATCATAAAGAAAACAATGTGTCTCTCTTTAGTCAATTTTAGGGCCTGGTGATGTATAATCATATATTTTATTACAACATTCCTTGTCAATTGCTGAAAATTATTTGTCATAAATACAAATATTTATTCCTTTAATATTGGCAGTAATTTTCCACAAATTATTTAGTAATCTATTGTAAATTCTTTTAGCATTATATTAATGAAATTAAGGTCGGCTGTAAGACATCGCATTAGTGATAAGCCTGCCTGTTTCTTTATATTTTTATTTTAAAGGTCTTTTAAGTCTAAATTTTTATTATATTACAAAATATACATATCTACCTATGTATTTTTTAATATTTGATATCACCAAACCATACAGAAGCTAAGATCAGAAAACTGTTATATGCCTGTAACTGTTTAAAATTGAAAAGTTTCAAATGTCATCTTATTTGTAAATTCAACTCCACATACCATATCCTTAAGGTTTGAAGAAAACATATTAATTGATTGAAATTGGTTCAATTATATAAATACATATCCAAATACTGGACATAATTATATTTGTTTGAGAAAAAAAAACACTTTTTTCTCCTTTCCGTTTTTATAAATTTTATAAAAGTAATTTATCTTCTAAGTATATTGAATTTTCGTAAATAAAATATACAAACAGTTATGAAATATATTATGTTGTAGATAATTTGTAATTTGATTTATTTGTTTCTCTTTTCCAAATTTTTGGATAGTGTTAATATTCAAATGTTTAAATAAAATTTTAGCAGTTATCCAACAATAGGAAGTCAACTAAGAATAACCTCCTATGAGAAACTCCTTTTTTATTATTTGTTATTAAATTATTTAGTTTAAACACAGAGGTTATAATGTTACATATTGGCTGTTGTTTAATGTTAATATGTGTTGTATGTTACTATTAATAATATACTTGAGATAAGGTAATTTGTAATATTCTTGTAAGATTAACTGAATCGGATGTAAGATACCTACTCGTAATAGGGATAATTTTTATCAAAGGCCTGTCTCTTGTGACTGCTTGAATAAAGCAAAGAGTCTTCCATTATATGAATGTAACGAAACTAAGTTAGTTTTAAGTAATCTATTACGATAGTCTAATTTATGCTATATTCTAACAATATAATTATTTCTCATTAAATAATTCTCATTAATTTCATGTCATTCTCTCAACTAAATAAACCTTACTACAAAACAGAAATGTATATTGCTATTATTATACTATATTTTGCATTTAAAAGCAATGACAGCGATGTTTATATTGTAAGACAGATTTAGATAGTAAATTATGTAAATTAAGGTAATTAAAAACTATATTTTCATTATTATTTTAGACAATTTTCTTATCAATTACTCACTTTTGGTTTGATTAGATGTAATAACCGTTTTTAATTGTTAAATACTTTTTTTTATGTTTGATGTCATAATTATAATGAAACCATGTCAAAAATGATACCATCTTATAGTAAGCACATCAATAAAAAACTTATTAATATTTACAATCTTTACTCTTTACCTCAAAATATTCTAACTATGGTACCTTGAAATATTTAAAGATAGCAATACCTTACCTTTAATTAACCTCTGACATAAGCGCCAAGTCTTGGACCTTTCGGTAAATTATGTACTTCTTTGTTTCACAGAGCTTGTGATGATCATAAAACAGCTATATAAGGAAGAGATAAATATAAAAATGAATTGTAATAAATATATCATATATTCTTTTGCCAAAAACATATATGTAGTGTACACGTAAACATATACATACACTTAAACAGATCAATATTTAATTGCAATAAATATTGAAAAAAATAAGTATCAATTAATAATGATTTATGAGAAATGAATTCCTTCACTATTAAATCCATGTAAAAGTTGCATAAAATCGTCAATATCCATTGTTCTAGCTCTTTTTTTATCAGCATCAAGGTTTGTTAAAATTTCTTCAATTTTTTCTTTTATATCAAAGCTAGACGGTATCTCCTAAAATTCAAAAATATACATATTGAGATATTTTCCAAAAATATAAAAATGTTAGTATTGAAATGTTTTAAATGAATAAATAATAATATACTCACTATATTATTCATTGAACAGTGAACTCGATAATTTTTCTCTAATGTTACCAATGTTGCTGTTTGTTTGAAAGCTGCTGCTAAAGTTTTATTTTTCCTCACAAATGCTATTCTTGTTAATCCGTCCCATTCTTTGAAATTGATTGGTGGTGGTGGATTCCTGGGCTCTATTCTTACCACATTAGATTCTACTTTTGGGGGGGGTCTGAAATTATTTTTCCCCACCTACAAACAAAAAGTCACATTAATATACTTTAGAATAAATATATATTTTTTAACATGGCTACGTAGGGGGTACCAGCTACTAGGCTTATCGTCCATTCTAATCTTCCGAAGAAGCGCACTACATAATGTTGGGGAGGGTTTGCAATCTGTTCAAGAAAATATTTATTTGGACCTTGTAAACTTGGGTTGTAAGTAGGTTGAAAACAGAATTCAGAAAATCTTTTCACACTCAGGCTGCTGTGTTAATAATAAAAGAGTTAGAGAAGCGACTGGTATGTGTATATTGAAGGTATACTGTGGATGGGTGTTGTGACTGAGTAAAACAAGTGACTATTACGAATAGATGGAAGAGGGACCTCTTCTTCTGAGCTTTTCCCATGGTAGTATCAATAGAATATACTTAAAATAACAAATTTGCATCCGTACTTTAGTGATTACAATCTATCAGTCAATGATGGATTGTCAATCAAACACACACATTTGAACAGCAACAAGAGCATTCAGTCGGTATTAAAGGGTGCCACTCCAGAAGTGACTACCATATTTAATACTTAGATTTATTTGCGCTTTGTAGAGTAAAAAAATGGATTTTTTTATAAATACATAGTTATCATTTTTTGAAAAATATAAAGCTTGGTTAGAAGAGCCACAATAGATAACTGAAATATTCAGTCACTTAACAGAAGTGACCTAATAGAAAAACTCACATTTTGATATATCATAATCACAATCAGGGTTTGAATTTTAAATTAATGTACATGAATCGTATAGTATCAAAAATCAGCTGTTCGATTTGGAAAAAATCAAACTATAAATTAAAATGAATATTTTCATCTATAAATTTTAAATAAAGTATTCTCATTACTATTTAATAGTTTATACAATTGAAATTATTTATATTTTAGAGAGTAAGAAAACAGTTTTTATTGATTGTGAAAATTATGGCTGAAACAAATGAACTACCTTTAATACTATACAACTCACATAATGCTCAATTTTTAATCTGTTGGTGGAATGCTTGAAAATAAGTAAAGATCTAATTCCATGATTAAAAATGTTATAAATAATATAGCGAACAAGTTAGTTTTAGATTTCTGAGGAAATCTTAAAAAACGCTTAGCTATCGTTTTTAAAGCTCGTATAAATTAACACAAAACCCCCCCATTCACCAAATGTTCCTAAGTGTAAATATCATTTTTTTAGTGGACAGCATAAAATATCGTTTCACCGAACAATCTTACCACTGTTAAGTGACACCGGCACATCAACTCTTAAGTGAGTCTATTGTGGATGAAGTCATTCATCAACATATTTTACAACAAAAATTATGACATTATAGCACAATATCATCTTGTAGCTATGGAATATATGTGAAATAGTTTAATTAGTTAATGAAATTAACATAAGCGGGTTATATACCCTAGGGTGAAACAAACAAAAGAATTTATTCATGATGTAGAAACATTGCACTCACGACACTAATGCGAATATATTGATGAATTCAAAGTACAGTGGTACCTCGACATACGAGTTTCCCAACATACGTGTTTTTCGAGATACGAGCCGGCGAGTGATTTTTTGTTTCGAGTTACGAGCGAAATTCGAGATACGAGTTCGGTTTAGCAGGTCGGCCGGTAGCATGCGACCGCGCGTGCGAGGCCACGCCACCACGGACAGTGAATCAGTTAGCAACATCAGCAACCTGAAAGGATCTACGAAGAATTGGAACCCGGTATGTCAGTAGAAGAGGAGATTGTATGTCTGGGGAAATCCATGGGTCTAGAGGTGGAAGAGAGAGACGTGAACGAGCTCGTCGAGGAGCACACCCAGGAACTGACGACTGAGGAGATACAAGAGTTACAGTCACAGCAGCATACGGAGGTTATGCAAGAAATTGGTATCAAGGAGTCAGAGGAGGAGGTTATTTCTACAAGTGAGATAAAGGAGATCTTAGGAATGTGAGAGAGAGTTTCACAGTTCGTGGAAAAGAAACACCCAGATAAAGTTGCAACAGGTCGTGCATCTGATCTTTTAATGACACTTGCCTAACTTGCCATTTCCGGAACATTCTGAGAAGGAGGAAGAAACAAACCTCCTTAAACATGTCTTTTTCTAAACGGCCAACAGGTGAAAGCGAGAAAGATGCATCGAAAAAGGCATAGACCAGTGAGGATATCTAATTTATTTCTTTACATTCTCTTTTTTGTTTTTGTATAATTACATTTTTATTATTCAAAACCACGTAACAAAAATAACTGGGGTGACATTTTGGGGGTTGGAACGGATTAATGGTAGTTCAATTGTTTTGTATGGGGAAATTTGCTTCGAGATACAAGTAATTCAAGATACGAGCAACGTTGCAGAACGAATTAAACTCATATGTCGAGGTACCACTGTAATACTTTTTTCAAACAATTTCAAAAACTTAAAAAAATTTTGAACTACACATTTAATAATATTACTTGATATTTTAATAAAAGAAACAAGATAAATTATGTGTTATTGATTTTTATGTACTTTAACTTAAGTTTTTCGGAAGAGACCTATATCCAGCAGTGGAGAGAAAGGCGCTGAAAAGAAAAAGAAGTTCATATTCCTATACACCGGAACTATAAGGAGAGTTGAGCCTAGGGCTTAGTCAAGAATGTTGTTTTTTAGTTGGAGAAATATTTGGGCGCATCACTCAATGAATGTACTCAGTGATGCACTCAATGATTTGAACTCCGAGCAGGTAGCTAGTTGATAATCCATTTGATGTTCCTTGGTGAACACGACTGTAACATTTTATTTTTGAGAAAGAATACAAATTAATAATGCAGTAAAGCTCAATTTTAAAATTGTAGAATTTAAAAAATATACCTTCATTAGAAGATCCACCCTTGATAATAGTTGTGTATTAATAGACAGTCTGCAATATAGTTTATCTCCAGGTTTTGCTACTAAACGTTGAGCAAATTCTCTTTGAAACATAAGAACTGCACATCTAAAGAAAGGTCTGTGAAGAAGTAACTTGAAGACAAGTGGAGAACTTATCTGATATGGTACGTTAGCTATACAAATGTCAAAAAATGGTAGCTCTGTTTTCAGCACATCTCCAACCATTATTTGTAACTTGGGTTGAAAAGATGTACCTTGAACTCGCTTTTGCAATTCAGCAACAAGCCTGGAATAAAAACAATTTACCTACTTAACATTTATTGTCATAATGGTAAGTAACAAAAATATGTATACTCATAATCTATTATGGAGCAGTGGCAACTGGATTTCAAACAATTTACAATAGTAATAATTCTAAGTTAAATGTAAGTTGAATTGATAGGTACTACCAAATTATTTTGTCTGTAGGTGGTAAACTATTTTTGTTTTGTTTTCCATAGAACGCTTTTCCTACCTACCAATAGTTGATCAACAAAGTGAAATAATAGCTTGAATCTGTTTTTGTTCACACATTTCATTTCATTTTCAACATAGTTTAATTTAATTCAGTTAAAAAAAGTTGTTGAAAGCAACATCCTGCTTCTTTTTCGCACTCGTGCATGCGCAAAGCCGCCAGCCCCCATCCGCCATTATAATTTTGACGTTTGTCATTTGGTAGTTAATATTTTCATATGTTTTTCACATTTCAAATTAGGAATATGGAAAATATAACGAATAATTTCATCAGCACCATTGTAGATATTATAAAAGAGCTGATTTTTTGTCAACTTTTTTCTCCTAAAATGCACAATTATCGAGAATATAGGATCATGATTTTTTCTGAGGCTAGTATAATAATAATCCTTATGTAAAACAATACTGCTGTGAGTCAGCACCCAATAACTTATAAAAAGAGATTCTTCTTAACAATTTTTGCAAGCCTCAATTTTCCAATAACTTTCAAAGGCTCTTGAATAAACATGGGTAAAGACAGATGGTGAACGACTGAAAAATAATAGAATTAAAAAGACAAAATTTCGTGTTTTTGTTCTAAATTTGAAAAATGCACAACAATTAAACAAAACAAATAATTCAAAAACCATCATTATCACCCTTTTACCTAGTAGTTTTTAAGATAACTTGTAGAAAAAACTTATGTGAAATTATTTATTGAAAATTGAAATCAAATCTTATTCATTTCCATTTTCTATACATATTTTGAGAAACATCTATCTATAGTTAATATTTCAGATTTTGGGAAAAAACTTAGAACAAGTACGCATACATTCCCTTAATTAAGCGTATGCTTGTGCTATAGGTGAACGAAATCAGTTGTGGCAAGATTCGAACTCACGACCACTGGATTACTAACCCAGCGAGCTAACCGCTCTGCCACAACCCATCTATAATAATGAGCCATCAGGAACACAATTTATATATATTGGAATTACGGGAATCACAGGGAACCAATGCATAAAAAGAATTAATAAAACTGATAACTATGATTGCTGGTTTAGTGTAAATGGGATTTATAAATTACTCCATAAATTAACTTTTCTGTTTCTTAGACCCAAAAATTAAATAAGAATGCCTTTGAAATAATCAATAAATAGTGCTATATTATTATAATCTTCTTCATATTTCACATAAGTTATTCTTGTAAATATTTATTTATTCTGCTACAGTTGATATCCATGATTAAATATCTTGAAGATATGTCGGAGACGATGAAAAAATATAATTAGGTACTAATTAACATTTTTTTAATTAATTAACAAAGTTAATATGACAAAAATGTATTTTTTCACACATCAACTACAAGTTTCAAAAATTATAAAATGACTACAGAGGAAGAACAAATTAATCTGGGACCCTATTTACATTTCAGTAGATAATTTATCACATGCGAGGATTGCGCACATTAAATAATCTACTACTTCGGAATAAGCATATTTTCGAGCATTGTAGATAATTGAAAGGCTACGACTATTTACACGACTCAACCATAGACGAAAACCAAAAATAACCACAGAAAACGCATATAAATCAAGTTATAAAAATATTTACCTTTGTTTATACTTTGTTATAATTGTAGATCTCGATGAAAAAATGATTTATAAAATTAAGTAAATGTAATAAGATGCCAATCTTATTTATTTTTTCTTCAAGTTGGTTTCCATGATGCATTTTTATGACCATTGAAAAATGACAAAGGTAAATATTTTTGTATTTTGATTTATCTGCGCTTTCTAAGGTTATAAATGACCTAAAAACATAGACAACATCAGAAAATTTGTCGTGTAAATAGACACTTTTTGGCGGGAAAAGCGTTTTCCCGCCAATTCCGGTCGTAAAAATAGTGGCACCGTAATTGAAAAAACCCAAATTATTTTTTTTACCAACTTTAAAATGTAAAAAAAATATTTTGATGTGGTATATCATGTCTTTGACACCATAGATTATATACATTTTTTTCTATATACATCTGTTCACGATTGTCAATTTGATTTTGTTGTTAGCGTTTGGTTTGGTTTTCTAAGTAATATCTGTTGCATGTTTTTTTTTATTTTATCGACTTTGGCTATACTTTTGGACTTGCTGTTAATATTTGACCTTTGGCTGTTTTCTGGGCAATTTTTTCTTCTGTTTACTGACCATTGGCTCTGTCTCTGGACTTTTTTATGTAGTAGGATTTAGCATCGTATTTTCAATATACCTATATTATTTAAACATTCACGTCTTTTTTCATTTTCACCAAATATCCTTATATATTTGATATCAAATTGCAACATAAATTTTGTAATTAAACACAGTTAAACTTAAGCTACTATACTTTGATATTATATGTAGGTATGTAATACATTATTTTTCATAACAATTAAAAAAACTACTTAAAAGTTATGTATAAAAAAACTATCCAACAATCTCTAAATATAGGTAGGAAAATAATAAAAAAATGTATTTTTTGAATATAAAAAGTCTTTTTTATTTATTTCAAAAGGATTATTTTGAAAACGATGTACTTAGAATTCATTAATTCAAAACATACCCACTTTTCCTTATTAGTAAAAATAAGTATGTTTAGAGATTTGTTGGAGACGACTACTGACTTTAGTTACGACAAATCTTGAGATGTTATTAAGAATTATTCTAACTAATGAATTCAGCTGTGGTTAATGTTATTTATAAAAGTACTACAGTGCAATATTTTATTATTATTTATTAGGGAAAATCCAACAACTTCTTTTTTATTACACAAAACTGTACAAGAACTCTTTATGACAGCTGAACTACTGCTACACCCAGTAAATAAATTATCTACGGCATTGTAATAGATAATTATCTATTAGAAATTCCAAAATATGCTTTTTTTAACGCTTCCAAAGTATACGGACAGATTCTATTGAAATAAAAATAGGGTCCCAGGTAACAAATGAGCTATGTAATCATCTTTCAATTAAAATAAAAAAAATATAACATTGTAATTTTCAAAAAATGACGCAAGAATACTCTTAATATCTCATGGCGAAAATTCCAACTTCATCATATCACTTACCTTGGATCTATTTCACAAGCTATAACTTTTTTTGCCCTTTCCAACATTTTTACAGTCATATTACCAGTTCCAGGACCAATTTCTAATACAACATCAGTTGACCTCAAAGCAGATTTGTCGAGCATGGAAGTTATAATAAGAGGATTTTTCAATATATGCTGTCCGAAGCTTTTGTTGAATAGAATACCTAAAATTTAAGTCAATTTTAATAGGTAAATAATAGTTTACATAATTAGCAGTCCCATCTAAGCGTTAATATTTGTTTAGTAAGAGCTGAAAAGTCAACACTAAACATATTAATATAATATAATTAACTGATTCCAAACTTATTTCAAATAAAAAAAATTGATTCTCGTAAAAAGTAAATATATTTATAGCATATACCTTGCTTTGCAACTTCATTGTGGATTCGGGATTTTTTTTCTGCTTTAATTTTCGGCATTTTTTTTTGTTAACACAATTATATTAAATATAACAAAACCTATAATATAAATAACCATAAAATTAACTATTGACAGTCACGAAACGTCAAAACACGACGCATGTATGTGCACGTGTTTACAAAAATCATAGAAGTATACGCAGTTTTTCTATCAGCAACAAACTTGCCAGCTTTAAAAAATACAAGGGATGGGCGATTCTTCCCGAAAAGATGGATCTTTGAATCGATTCGAACCGGTCTAAAAAAATCGATCTTCGATGTTTTATTCTATTATGTCGTCAGCGAGGATTCTTCAATCTCAGATCATTATCCCTAGTAAAGAGCAAACCCATTGATGAGACCTCCCGTCTACCACGAGGAAACATCAAGCCAAGGTGTGGGGAAGAAAATGAGAGACAAATGATGGCGACACTTAAAAATTGTTTTAGTACGGCGCTTTTTTATTTAAAATATTCACAAATAGTCCATGGCAAAAAAAAAATAATGAAATAAAAACAACAGACAACAAATAAAACAGAAACACGTGGTATCTACCGAAACGAACTGTCAAACACACGAAAAGACGCCGACCAGAATATACCGGCCCAGGGTACAGCGACATCCTTCCTCCAGGCATGTCACTGTCTTCCACGTGGTGACTGTAGTTCGGCGGGGCCCAGCCTCTGCGTCAGGCTAGCAGGTCTTCCTCGTGTCCGGCGTGGTTTCTTCTTCTCCTCCTGATCTCCTCCTCCAGACCGTCACCCATGGCTGGCTCTGTGCCCCACGGCACGCTATGACGGCGCATCTCGACAGAGGTGGCATACCAGCTGGGGCCTCACCGGAGGCGAACCGACGCCCCAGACGACACGGATTGCCCCTCGTGGTCCAATCTGCGAGCCGCCGCGTTCCCTACGCGGTGGCCCCACACTGCGCTCTGCCTCCAACCTCGTGTCCTGTTGATGCCCTCATCTTGGTTCTGGGGCACCATCAGCATCCATGCGCGTGACGGGTCCTGTCACACAAACCTCCTCGTGCTCTTGAAAATATGGCCGCCATCGGGACGCGGGTGTCGACCGATAACTTCGTCGTTCCGTTCGTTTACCGCAGCCGTTCAAAAAGATGTTTACACTACGAAATGTCAGATGCCAAGATAGATGTTCACACTGCGAGCGTTGGTTGTCAAGAGAGCGCGTCACTGACGCGTTGGCTATAAGCTTCCTTGTCGTTCTCTCACGCCGTCAGCGGCGCTAGTAGTCTTCCGCCAAAATGTTGCCGCGGAAAAAATTAAAAATTATCGTTTTCGGCAACACTGTTTTTCGGCTATAACACCATGACAATCTCATTCCTACTTCGAAATATTTTTACGACTCAACCATAGATAAATTCTTATCATTCTTTCCATACCCATAGAAAGCGCAGATAAATCAAGTTATAAAAATATTTACCTTTGTTTATACTTTGTTATAATTGTAGATCTCGATGAAAAAATGATTTATAAAATTAAGTAAATGTAATAAGATGCCAATATTATTTATTTCTTCTTCAAGTTGGTTTTAATGATGCATTTATGACCATTGAAAAAATGACAAAGGTAAATATTTTTGTATTTTGATTTATCTACGCTTTCTATGGTTATAAATGACATAGAAAATTGGTCGTGTAAATACACTTTTTGGCGGGAAAACGCTTTTCCCGCCAATTCCGGTCGTAAAAATAGTGGCACCGAATATTTTAATGCCTTTATGCATAATCCCAACTGCTTGAAAGTCACATCAAGCGAGCATGGGTAAAAGGTACAGAATTCAGAACACCACTCGAGGGAAGGACTAGCGCTCACATTATGATACTGTGAGAAATTTCTTCCAGATTGTATGCATTTTCTTTTCTTGCAGAAAACCAAGTGGGGTGATTGTTTTTCTGGACGGAGAGGAGCCATCTCCATCGACATTCTTGGTATTGCCTTGGCGAAAATTACTTTCTAGACAGTTGGGCTGGGTTCCACCAAGCAGTGTGGAAGATGGCAACAGGCCTATGAAGAGTACTGTTGTCCTGGATGATGGGGAGCAGTCGGTTGTCTGTGAGCTCAATAAATTTATTTCCATTGTTTTAATTTTGCTTATTGGTTTATTTTTCTTGTGAATGAAAATTTCTTTACAAAGCGTTTTACTAAAATAAACATGCAACTACTACTTGATGCTTCCAAAGTGTTGTATAATCAACTTAAAAGCCACATCAATGATTGAAGCATCCAACAAATTTTATAGATTTGTCTCTCTCTATTTTACACTTATTACCATCTAAAGATAGCCGGAAAAAGTTTTCAAACAAATGGAAAAGTAATAATAACAATGATAAAGGCAAAATTATTTTTACAGCGCCACATTTGTGGAACAGCACTGAACACTAAAACTACACAGAATAACATTTTTTATTGAAAATATTTTCACATTTCACTGGGTACTAAGGATAGAGATGTATCAATTTATTGATTCTTGATAACGACTATAATTTGAAATGAAGGAATAAATGAAAAATTGTTTATTTACATGGTAAAATTTTATTAAAAAAACATGTATGTAGTTTGACAAAACTAAAAGTATATTCGAATATCTTACAAAATCTTAATCACTTACAAATATAAACTAGCGGCAAACACAATATCTCTTTTAAGCATTTTTATTCCAGAATTAAATTTATCTTCCAGATCTGTGTTGCCAATATTTTTTGCAGCTTGAACTAGCTGTCTTAACACTTCTTCTAATCGACGCATGCATCGGATTATGGAACCTAAAAATACAATAATATTTATTTTTTAACATGAATACAAAAAACTTGATTTTCAAATATTATTTTCTTGTCCATCAAATAGTGATTAAATATACCTCTTTCGCTGTAAATGAATTAAAACATAGAAATACAATACCTTCAAATATATCAGTCATTTTACATATCTGCAAAAAATTTGCTCCTTTGCACCATGCCAACACCACATCCATTAAAAAGGGTTTAAATTTTTCAACATATAGATCCTCTTCGATTTCCAATTGTGAGTCTGCAGATATTTTAGCTATTTTTCTTGCTAAATCCTAAAAAAATATGCAATATCAAAATACATAATTGATTGCTTAAGAATTTCTGCAATAAAAATGATGCAGAATTCTCAATCCATACGTCTTTGCTTGATACTTCTTAGCTTACCAAAATTGAAAGAAAAAAATATTTATTCTTAAAAAACCAAAATTGCAGAAAAGTACTGTTATTTTTATTTTATAACTTAAAAATGGATTTCCACTCTACTATCAATAAAATAACTTATCCTAATAACATGGTGATAACTTAGCAGAAACAAACCTGCATTTGTCTCAATGGCCCAGAGAGCTCCTCGGTTGATTTAGGAGTTTCAGAACTTTTCTCATCACACACAAAACAGCTAAGAAGAGAAACACATTGTTCTGTGGTTAAATTATTAAATAATCCGTTAAACATCATTTCTGTCATCAATAATTCATCGGCGCTGAAACACAATTTAATGTTTAAAATTTTTAATAAATACACATCACCTGACTTATAAAACTTATTAAAATATGTCATACTGACCTACTTAGTTCACATGCTACTCTTCCTTTGATTTCAATAACATCAGTTGTAGAACAATAACCGAGTCTTCTTAAAATCCTTTTTCGGCATCTCAGTTCCTCCATTTGTAAAAGGCTTTTTGCTTTTTTTAAATCGTCCCTATATGATTTCAATTCTGCCATCACTTCAATTTTTTTGGTATATTTAGAATATAATTCTGGCCTTGAAGGATCTTTGTGTAGTGGATGTGTATATAATCTAAAATCACATTATAGTGACATTTAAATAGGTTTTCTATTTTAATAAAAGAAATTCCCTTATACATATACATTCCCTGAACTAAACATAAATGCTTGTATCATGTACGTAACCTCGTATCCACTGGATTACTATTACAGCATCATACCCACTCTGTCACCAACCCATCTGTATATAAAATACATTCAACATATATTAACAAGATTAACTTTTAACTTTATAAAATAATATGATTTATATTGAAGTTAGTTAAATAACTTCAATATAAATATTCAATATTCATTTATTTAAAGATCAATGAAAATCATAACATAATACAAAAATAAGTATGTAGGTATACACACATCAGTATATACATACTCTAACAAACATACATGAGAAAAATGAATCAATGTATTTATATGAAAGAAATTAAACTATAAGATAAGTCAACAGGAAACTGAATTTTCTTCTCGTGGTAGTGGAAATTGATGTAAAAATATACTCACTTATTTTCAAACTTTTCAATTTGTTTGACACATTCTGTAAATACTTCATCGTTTATTTTCATGTCTTTGATAGGATTTAATAAAGGAGGGCCTTCTGGAAATCTTTTTTTAACCTCACTTATAGTTTTCAGCACAGACTTACGGCTATCAGGAGGTCTCAAATCTTTTGGATAATACACTTTCAATGAACTTAGTTGGTAGATAAGTGTGTGAACAACAGAAACAACTTCGACGTCCCCAGGCTGAATTTAAAAAACACAAATAAAAAATGTATTTAATACTAGAAACATCTTGAATTATTAATATTACTCCAATTGCTATAAATTTTTCAACCTAGATAGAAAGTAACAAAAAATATTGATAATGTGGGTTGTAGAAGCATATTTCCTTTAAATCCCTTCCATGCCATTGTCCCCTCACCGATGTATGAGAATTGTCACTTGTCAAAATAAATTTGGGTGACAATAAGTGTCAAGTGAAATTAACCAGTACAAGTTTGAAGACCACTGCGTGTGGATGTGTGCACAGAACAAATAATCAGTGAACCAGGAGTATAGAAGCATCGGTGAGATCGTTTAAAAATACAGTCCACTACCTTCCATCTTTTATACCCATCACCTGATGTTTTCTACATAATATTTTGGCCCTTCTAACCGAATTTGAAGTGTTTTTTTGTGTTATTTGTTGCGAATTCTGCATGTTGCGGTGGTTTCAAATAGTAATTTGTAGGTACTCAATTTTGTTACAATATTATGGTGATTAATTATCACATAATATTATTTTGTGATTATTGTGAGGTATAATAAGGTACCATATTAATGTTAATAACATTATTGTGAATGCAGTCGGGTAGAATAAAATACCACATTATTATTGATACAGTGAATTTGTGTTTGCATGCAATTATAGTTTATAAGTATAAGTTTAAAGTTTTAAAATGGCTGATAACATTAAAGCAAGGATGTTAAATGCTATTTCTAGAATTAGGAATACATATGAATTAAGAGATCTATGTGAAAAAGGCAATATCGAACGAGATGAAATATTTTTAGCTAGGTGTCAGAGAGTTGATGAATGGTATAAATTGGTCAATGAATTAAGTGACAGCTTGATTGGAATATATACTGATACAAAATGTGATACAGAGTTGAAAGAGTTGAGTGAAATAATTCAGAAATGTGACATTATGTATTTTGAAATAATGAGAATTAAAAATCGTTTATCTAATGGTCTGAAAATAAATGCAACTGATGTATGTAATAAAATTCAGAGAGCTCCTATAATAAATTTACCTGTTTTTGATTCCAACGTCGAAAATTGGAATTCGTTTCATGACATGTTTGTGTCATTGATTCATGATAATATTGGATATACAGACATAGAAAAATTTCATTATTTGCGAACGTCCATAAAGGGATTTGCATCAACATTTGTTAATTTACCACTGATTAGTGATAATTATAATATTGCTTGGAGTACATTGTGTGGACATTACACTAATACAAGATTACAATTTTAATATTACATGAATAAAATGTTTCAATGCAAATCTTTAGTTGGTGAAAATGTAGGGCAATTAAGCGAATTATATCATACATTTAATGAAAATATATTAGCTCTGTCAAATATGAAATGTGAAAAAATGTTAGATCAGGTATGGGGATTTATATTTATTAATAAATTAGATGAATTTACACGTCGAATAGTGGAAAGTAGATTAGATATTCAGGAAATTCCTTCAATAAATAGAATATTTGAAATAATTCGAAGTCAATTGCAAGTATTAAAATTTTCACGTCAGAGTAATTCACAAGTAAAGCGTAATAATTATAATCATAAATCAGACAAAGGGTTTGTAGGTAATATTCGCCAACTTGAATGCTATATGTGTAAGGGTAGTCATACGATACACAATTGTGACACATTTATTAATAAAACTGTATCAGAGAGAAAGGATATTGTCTCTAAATTGAAATTATGTTTTTGTTGTTTTGGAAAACATCTGATAAAGGATTGTAAGTCTAACAAAAAGTGTCAAACTTGTGATAGGAAACATAATGTTTTATTGCATACTGATAATTCATCGGTAGTAGGTATCTGCCATAAAGGGATTCGGGGTAATGAATCTATTGGTCAAGTGATATTAGGAACAATTATAGGATATGTCCAGGGAAAAGATGGGCAATTTTATAAGGCCAAGTGTTTAGTTGATTCTGGAAGTCAGGTTACTTTGATGTCTGGGAAGTTTTGTAAGAATATAGGATTCTATACAAAAGGGCATTCTGTATCATTGACAACGCTGTCTTCTACTAATATTGATGTAAAGGGTTCTATGCAATTTTGTTTATTTAATAATAAATATAACAAGTCGCTATTTGTAAAGAGTGTAGTGGTGGATGCGCTTCCATCAAACTTGCCTAGGAGAGATTTATCTCATCAGTGTAGAGTTTTGACTCAAGATTTAGAATTGGCAGATAATGAATTTTGGAAAAGCAGTAATATTGATATATTATTAGGTGCTGACATGTATGGAAAATTGTTTACAGGAAATTGTAAAAAATTATCAGAAGATTTATATGCATTTGAGACCATATTTGGGTTTGTAATTTTAGGTCAAGATTTTGTACATGATAACAATGAGTTGTTAACATGTTTTGTATCATCTGATGTGTTAGATGAAAAATTAAAAGGGTTTTGGGAAATAGAAGAGGTAAACACAGTATCAAGTAGTAGGAAAATGTCACATTCGGATGAGGAATGTGTTCAGTTATACAATGATTTACATTATCGTAATGACGATGGTAGATTTGTAGTACCGCTCTTATTAAAAAAAGATATTCACGTACCATGTGTTGGTACTTTTGGTTTTGCTCTTAAAAGATTAACTAATATGGAAAGAAAATTTTGTAATAATTTGGAAATTAAACTTGAATATACAAAGTTCATGAAGGAATATGAGATGTTAGGACACATGAAAGAAGTTCCTTTACAAGGCGATCCAAATGTATATTATATTCCTCATCACTGTGTTCTGAAACCTGATAGTTTATCTACTAAATTGAGAGTTGTTTTTGATGGCAGTTCTAATACGAACGCAACTGGTGCATTAAACAAATATTTACATGTAGGTCCAAAGTTGCAAAAGGATATAATCGAATTATTGTTAAAGTTTAGAATCTATAAAATCGGGTTTTCTGCTGACATAACTAAAATGTATAGACAAATATCTATCAGGCAAGAAGATAGAAGATATCAGCATGTATTGTGGCGAGAAGATCCGTCACAACCTGTCAAAGAATATGAGTTATGCACTGTGACATATGGTTTAGGAAGCTCACCCTATAATGCAATTCAAACAATAAATCAGTTAGCTTTGGATGAAAGTGATAAATACCCATTAGGTGCTAAAGCTCTTCATAATAGTACATATGTAGATGATATTATATGCGGTGATCATAATATTGAAGATGCTATTATTTTACGAGATCAGTTGATTTCTATTTTACGAAGTGGTTGTTTTGAATTGTCAAAATGGGCAACTAACTGTCCTGAATTTATTCAAGATTTTAATAAATCTGATAGCAGTGTGATCTGTTTTGCTGAAGACAGTAATCATATTAAATTATTAGGAATTAAATGGGATTTTGTGAATGATGTTTTTAGTTATCAGGTTAAGAAAATTGATATTAAATATACAAAGCGTATGATTCTATCGGTCGTTTCATCTATATATGACCCTGTAGGGTGGATCACTCCGTTTACATTTTTATTGAAAAGTTTCATTCAAAATTTGTGGAAAATGAAATTGGGATGGGATGATATTATTCCAGAATCCACGAAAGTGCAGTGGAATAAAATAGTTGATCAAATGTCTTTATTAGAGGAATTTAAATTGAGTAGGTTTTTTGGAACTAGCGTTGATAGTCAGTGTTATTTAGTTGGCTTTTCTGACGCCTCTAATGACGGATATAGCGCTGTTTGTTATTTGGTTACTGAGGATAGTAAACAAATATCTCTGGTGACTGCCAAGTCTAAGGTTGCTCCAATTAAGATGCAAACGATACCACGCTTGGAGCTCTGTGGTGCATTATTATTATCAAAATTAATTAAATATACTTTATCTGTATTTCAAGATGCAATTATTATAAAGGATGTATATATGTACACAGATTCTAGTATTGTTTTGTCGTGGCTTAAAACACCATCATATCTATTAAAATTATTTGTTGCAAATCGAATAGAACGTATTTGGGAAAACGTGCCTCATGGAAAATGGTTTCATGTGAGATCTCAATGTAATCCAGCAGATTGTGCATCTAGAGGATTATATCCAGAAGAATTAGTTGGTCACACGTTGTGGATAAACGGTCCAGAGTGGCTGTTAGAACCTGTTGACAGATGGCCACGGTGTGATGATTATATTGTACCTGCACAATTGCCAGAATATAAAGGGTTAGTTAATCAATCTAATGCTTTAATTTTAGAAGATAAAGATAGATTAGGATTGTATAACATAACTAATAAATATACAAAGTTAACACGTGTAGTAGCTTGGATTTTAAGGTTTAAAAATAATTGTCTGTTGAATGTTAATAATCGCACTAAAGGAGATTTGTGTAATAGGGAAATGGAAATTAGTTTACAAGCAATTATAAAATATGATCAGAGTTTACATTTTATGAAGGATATTAATATGTTAAAATACAAAAATCAATGCGATAATCCTCAACTGCAGAAGTTGAATTGTTTTATAGATAAACAGGGACTTGTCAGAGTGGGCGGAAGAATTAGATATTCTGCACTACCCGATAAAATGAAATTTCCAATATTGTTGCATAAGCATAGTGAGTTTGGAAAATTATTGATAAATTATTTTCATATATCATATTTGCATGTGGGTCCCAGATCACTGCAACATTTAATACAACGGAAATATTGGATTGTTTCAGCGAGAAATAGAATTAAGTCTGTTTTGTCAAAGTGTCTTGTGTGTAAGCGATTTAGTGCTTCACCAGTGCAGCCAATAATGGCTGACTTGCCAGCTATTCGGGTTACTCGTCATCGACCATTCATAAACGTATCAATTGACTTAGGCGGGCCGTTTATTTTGAAGGAAAATAAACGTCGCAATTCGAAAACGTATAAGGCATACTTTTGTGTTTTCGTATGTATGACTACAAAGGCCATACATATTGAAATTGTTAATGAATTATCTACTAGTGCATTTATTGCTTGCTTAGAGAGATTTGTATCTCGACGTGGTTTATGTACTACAGTATATAGCGATTGCGGAACAAATTTGGTTGGCACACGTAAATATTTGACTGGAGTTTTTAAATTTTATAGTGACTGTATCCAAGATACAGA